>JBBPBT010001350.1:889875-947684 GCA_037974875.1 Cicer bijugum | reverse complement strand
ATTCCAAAACATAACACTTAACACTTATAATACAATTACTCACACGGACAAAATGAACCAATAATTCACAATTTACGAGGGTGTAGTCTTTCTCGGACAAACACCTGTGCATTCTCTCACGGACAAACACAATTCACCAGGGCGTAGTCTCTCACGGACAAACCCCTGTGCAGTCTCTCACAGACAAACACAAATTACCAGGGTGTAGTCTCTCACGGACAAACACATGTGCAGTCTCTCACGGACAAACACAATTCACCAAGAAACGTAAGTCGTAAACGTACCACCTATCACGGGTCTGTACTGTTTACCGAGGTGCCACCTATAACGGGTCTGCACAACTTACCAAAAAGCGTAAACCATAAACGTACTGCCTATCACGGGCCCGTACCGTTTACCAAGGTGCCACCTATCACCGGTCTGCACGGTTTACTAAAACAAACATTAAGTAAACGAGTAATTAAGAGATTCCTCATTCTTAATACTCATTTGACTTATGCGATTTTCAAAACAATCAATAAGTAAACAAGACATTAAGAGATTCCCCATTCTTAATTCTTATTTAACTTAAACAAATTTCAAAACAAACATTAAGTAAACGAGACATTAAAAGATTCCCCATTCTTAATTCTCATTTAACTTAAAACGATTTTTCAAAACAAAATTTAAGTAACCAAGACATTAAGAGATTCCCCATTCTTAACGCCCTGTTAACTTTAACGATTTTCAAAATAACATTAAGTAACTGAGACATTAAGAGATTCCCCATTCTTAATGCCCAGTTAACTTAAACGATTTTCAAACTAACAAACACACATTAAGTAAACAAGACATTAAGAGATTCCCCATTCTTAATACTTATTTAACTTAATGGTTTTCAAATCCCACACAGAACAAACTCAAACATATTCACATATTTATTACACAATTCACGCCAAAACACAACAATTCATTTCCCCACAAAATCATTTTTACGACGACATTAAGTAAACGCATATATTAAGAGATTCCCCATTCTTAATACTCATTTAACTTAACGATTTTCAAAACAACACATTTAGCAAACAGAAGTATTAAGAGATTCCCCATTCTTAATAATCTGTTAACTTAAATGGTTTTCCAAAACAAACATTAAGTAACCAAGACATTAAGAGATTCCCCATTCTTAATATACTTTTGACTTAAACGATTTCCACAACCAAACATTCAGTAAACAAGTCATCAAGAGATTCCCATTCTTTATACTCATTTCACTGAAACGATTTTTCAAAAACAAACATTAAGAAACCAAGACATTAAGAGATTCCCCATTCTTAACGCCCAGTTAACTTAAACGATTTTCAAACAACAATAAGTAAACGAGACATTAAGAGATTCCCCATTCTTAATTCTCATTTAACTTAACGATTTTCACAAACTCACATTAAGTAAACAAGACACTAAGAGATTCCCCATTGTTAATACTAATTTGACTTAAGCGATTTTCAAAACAAACAATATGTAAACAAGACATTAAGAGATTCCCCATTCTTAATTCTTATTTAACTAAAACAAATTTCAAAACAAACATTAAGTAAACGAGACATTAAGAGATTCCCCATTCTTAATTTTCATTTAACTTAAAACGATTTTTCAACACAAACTTTAAGTAACCAAGACATTAAGAGATTCCCCATTCTTAACGCCCTGTTAACTTAAACGATTTTCCAAATAACAAAACATTCAGTAAACAAGTCATTAAGAGATTCCCCATTCTTAATACTCATTTCACTGAAACGATTTTCAAAAACAAACATTTAGTAACCAAGACATTAAGAGATTCCCCATTCTTAACGCTCAGTTAACTTTAAACGATTTTCAAACAACATTAAGTAACTTAGACATTAAGAGATTCCCCATTCTTAATGCCCAGTTAACTTAAACGATTTTCAAACAAACAAACACACATTAAGTAAACAAGACATTAAGAGATTCCCCATTCTTAATACTTATTTAACTTAATGGTTTTCAAATCCCACACAGAACAAACTCAAACATATTCACAAATTTATTACACAATTCACGCCAAAACACATCAATTCATTTACCCACAAAATCATTTTTACGACGACATTAAGTAAACGCATATATTAAGAGATTCCCCATTCTTAATACTCATTTAACTCTACTATTTTCGAAACAAAAAATTAAGCAAATAGAAGTATTAGAGATTCCCCATTCTTAATAATCTGTTAACTTAAATGGTTTTCCAGAACAAACATTAAGTAACCAAGACATTAAGAGATTCCCCGTTCTTAATGCCCAGTTAACTTAAACGATTTTTTCCAAACACACATTAAGTAAACATGACATTAAGAGATTCCCCATTCTTAATACTCGTTTAACTTAATGGTTTTCAAATTCCACACAAAACAAACTCAAACATACTTTCACATTCAATCCATAATTCACACAAAAACATTAAGCAAACAGACATATTAAGAGATTCCCAATTCTTAACATACTTTTGACTTAAACGATTTCCACAACCAAACATTCAGTAAACAAGTCATTACGAGATTCCCTATTCTTAACGCCCAGTTAACTGAAACGATTTTCAAACAACATTAAGTAAACGAGACATTAAGAGATTCCCCATTCTTTATTCTCATTTAACTTAACGATTTTCACAAACTCACATTAAGTAAACAAGACACTAAGAGATTCCCCATTTTTAATACTGGTTTAACTTAATGGTTTTCCCATTCCACACAGAACACATCTCAAATTTCATCAGTATCAATTAAGAACACATCCAAAACAACGAACACCAATCAACACAATCCATCACTCGAACACAACAAGTTTCACATACTCAAAATCATACATAAATGAGTTTAAAATTCATTTTCCACGAAACATTACTTTAACCCTAACCAAATTCTTTTCCACACAACCACATTTAAGTCCCTAAATTCTAACTAAAAGTTTGTAAGGAGCCCTTACCTTCACTTTAGCTTTTTCGTTCGATTACGGTACCGTGAGCAAATCCGGTAAAATCTCCGCTCGCAACGCCGCTTCCAAAGTTAGCTCACTAGCACCGTAGTGGAGTGGTGAGCAACTTTCCCTTCTATCACTTCTTGAAACGAAGCTTAGATCTAAATGAAACGGGGAGATTAGAGTTTGAATCCCTAATACCGTTTTTCTTCGTTTTCAAATCAAAGGTGAAGAGTGAAGTTGGAAGATCCTTGTCCTATCACCCACTATCAATTTCGAACTCAATGGAAGCAAAGAAAGCAATGAAAATGGAAGAAAAGGATGGAGGGAGTTGTGTGGTCGCGAGGCAGGGGAAGAAGAAACGTTTTTCCTTTCCTTTCTTTTTCCTATCTTTCTCTTTCTTTCCTTTTTCTTTCTTTTCTTTCTAATTTTCCTTCCTTTTTCCCCCCACACAAATATATATATACATATATTTTAATATATATATTATTTACTTTTAACAAATATCTTCAAATCTAGATATTTAATAAAATTACCATTTTACCCATAACGCATTAAATTCTTCGTTAAGGATTCGCCGCAGTTAATTTAATTTATTTATCGACGAGTAATTCTAATCGGGTATCAAAATATCTTTTTGATCATATAAACTCCAAAATATTAATAACTTGGCTAAAAAGCCCCTGAATCCATTAAAATACATAAGGCATAACTTAAAATTACGGGTCTTACAATTCTCGAAATCGATTGGATAAATCGATTAGTGTGCTTTATAACTTTAATGATATGATTGGCCAAATCGATTCATGTGATGCTTTTCCTGAAACTATATAAACTGTCTTCTTACTCTTCTTCTCACATACATAAGAACAATATAGATATCAATAAACAATAATGTACCACTGCACTAACTCTTTCTCACACTGATGTTACTTTGAACATCTTTTTCAGCCATGAACAATCTACATTTGTGATCAATAAGGATTGAAAAAGACTTAATTGAGAAAGATTGCTTTAAGAAGAAGGAAGATAAAGAACTTTGTAAAATTGATCTGTTTTAATTTCTGTAAATCATTTCTGTAACCAAACTACGTTGAGAAAATCCAGTTCTTACTAGTGGTGTTCTTCTGAGTTGAGGGTTGTCAACAGGAAGACACTTGACTGGATTCTTTGTAGAGTTTATGGGATTTAAACTCGGGATTTCAGGGAAGGGAAAGATAGAACAGGGAGAATAGTTTAAGATTGAGGCGGGGCGCTGTGTAAAAATCTGTAAACTGATTCTAAGAAGTTCTATTGGAAAGGCTATGATCAAGTAGGATCTTAGGACTGGATGTAGGCCGTCACGAGGCAGCTAAACCAGTATAAAAATCTGCGTACACTTTTCTTTCCCTTATCGCGTTTAAATTTCTGCAATTATTATGTTTTTAATATTGATTGAGTGCTTGATAAAGATTTTGTGTTAAGTGACTTTGCATGATTAATTGTCTTAACATGAGTGCATGATAATCAACATCTTGAATAATAATTGTCTCTGATGCATTTCTCCATATGATCAATAATTGATATCGTTTGACATTAACTAGGATTGATTATAAGGGACCTTGTTTAATCTTGTGTTTAGTAAATTTCTTATTTATAAAACTGCTGCTCATATTGTTAGAATAAGCATTATTTTGCATATTTTTCAGTCAATCAGAGGTCATACCTCCCAACAGCGCAAACGTTATAAGACATACAACATCGCTTCTTTTAGAGCGCTTGTCATAATAAGCGTTGTAAAAGGCTCTGTTATTTTTAAAATATATTTTCAACAGCGCTTGTGTTTAGCAAGCGCTATAAAAGGGGTGCTGTTAAATGTCATTTTTGGTGTAGTGTTGATTAAATGACTAAGTATGTATTCATCCTTCACTTAATTTTGAATATATTGTGATCTTTCATGGGAGGATATTCCTTTCTTGTGGACTTTACATATATGTTTTTTTCCTTCAATTTTCTGGATCTTTTTATATTACTTTCTTTTATTCTTACTCAATATATTAGATTTCCTAACTTCCACTTTTACTAAAGCATCATATATTTCTTTCTCCCATGGAGTTGGTAATTATTTTTTGTTTTTGAACTTTTGCAGATGCATTTTAGTGGATGAGAATGACCGTGTTGTTGGTCATGACTCTTATTTCTTTCTAAATATTTTTTTATGTACATATCATACTTAAATATACCATATTTAGTCTTCCTACATTGCTGTGATTACATTTCATTTAATATGCACGATATGAACATTATTCAAATAATGTTGGCATATTTCCTTGATGGAATTACATTTCAGCTATCCATGTTTTGTTGTAATTGACTTTTGGTATGGGATGTTGTTCAATTATCCTTGACTTGGCATAGGGACATGGTTTCCGAAGTGATCTTGTTCAAATGTTGGTTGATATGAAACAAAGTTTCATCCGATTTGCAGGTATGCATAAAGTGACTCAGGATAATAAACCTCAAACATAGAACTTTTATAACTTTTTAATATTTCATATGCTAGAACTTTTGTAACTTTTTAATATTTCATATGCTTTGTTTTTGTCTGTGTTACGTGTTCTAGTCTTGCATATGTAGTATATGGTACTGGTATGCTTACTTATAAGAATAGAAAAATAGTTAGGATTGTAATAAGCAGAACTTTTGAATGCATTTATTTTTCTCATTGTCAAATGGAGCAACAATTTTGAATTCATCAATAAGAACAATTGCTTCAAACTCCTTAATTGCATCAGTAATTACTTGGCAAAGCTTTGTCCATAAGAAAAATTAGATACAAATAAAGATAATGAAAACAACTTGCACAAGTAAAATTATATAAGAAACTCATTATGACTTATCTTGAAAGTTTATTGAATCTTTTAGAACAAAATAACTATTTATTGTATGTTTTAATATAATTAGTAAAGTTAAAATATATTTTATTTTATGTTACAATGGCATTAGTTTATAAAATTATATTAGAAATTTAAATTTAATTTACTAGTATTAATAATTTAGAATTACAATTAGTAGGGAGATAAAATAAAATATATTTAATAAATAAGTATAGGTTTTAGTGACAGACAATACCGTAGGAATAGATTAATTCTTTATTTATATTTATCTTATTTTTATTGAAAGACAATACTGTAGGAATAGATTAATTCTTTATTTATATTTACCTAGTTTTTAATGACAATAATTATTGTAGATAGAAATCAAATACATGTAGTGACAAACCTCAAAACATGGAGTGACAATCCTCAAAGTGTTGCAAGACGCCCCCTTAAAGTTGACTGTGGATTTGGTGTCAGTCAAATTGTTATTGCCCTTTCCTATAATTTTTAACGTTTAGTGACAAACTTTATGTGTCACGAAAAGTCAATTTTTTTTAATGTGGTAGTACCTTACCATATATTGAACAAATTAAAAATTGTTAAAACTCAAATAATTTTATTGTTGGTGAGAGGCTATTATGGCCATATATGCAAACATTTTAGAATTATCCCCGTTTGATATGTAGAATTGCTGCTCTTATGAACTCCATCCAATTTATTAAAAAAATTTAAGTTGAATTGCCTGTTTTTCACGTCGTAGAGTAGTTTGTAGAGAAAGAAAGTACATAAGTTTTACACTTGTGATTGTTGTTACTTTATGGCATACAATAACATTAAAAAATGGCTTTACTTAATATGGTTTAGTACATAGTTACTCTTGGGAAAAAGAAAAATACAATGAAAAATTTTCTGCTCACTTTTGCAAATAAATGACTAATCAACAAAAATATTATTTCATAGAGCTACAATAACTTGTTGAAAATTAAATATAAAACAAACACAATTTTTAACGTGGAAAATTTTCCTAATAACAATAGCGATCATCAATCAACAATAACAACAACCTTATAACATTCCACTAAAGTGATTATTCATATTCCAAAGTAATTCTTAGAGAAAGTAAAACTACTCATACTATATTTTAAAATAACTAACTTTGTGGTAGAATTAACATATTAAAATTATAGATCAAACAAAGTAAGTTTGGTACACATATGTTATCCCCATCGAAAGTCAATTTTTCTTCATCATCTCAATAAGCTACTACAGTCGTGTCTTCTTTACTATCAGCACTATTCATTGCCTTTTATATTTAATTAGGGATATCAAAATCCTTTATTTTCTTAACATGGGCTTACCCCAAAAATGTAACTTTTTTTTCTTTTATTTAATATAATAATAATAATAATTTTTATAAAATTGGTGATTCCACTTGAAGATTGAGTCCACCAAATAAACCTCTCTCTCACGACTCAAGTGGAGAGGTAATGTTCAACCATACCGGCCTTCTTTCTGCAACATATCATCTTCGACAAAGGCAAGAACTTCGTCATCATATAAGAACCATTTTCATCTGTATGAATCTTTTCATTTGAAAATGATTTGATTTCCAGTGCATCTCGTATCCAATGATAATGCACCTCAACATGCTTCGACTTTGCATAGAATAACATAAACTTGTCTTGCTTGAGGCTTAACTCATGTAGAAATTTATTCATCCACGAGAGTTCTTTGGAAGTTTCAGTGTTGCAATGTAATTAGCTTCATTAGTGGATAGAGCAACACACTTTTTGTAACACCCCATTTTTCAAAGTGAGGGTGTATTTTTTTTTTCAAAAGAAATTAAAATACGACAGAGAAATAAATAAGGTAAAACCATTGGATAAATAATTAAGTCATTAAAATTTACACGCAGCGGAAAAGTTTTTCAAAATATAAATCCAAAGCATGTCCTGAGGTCAACAATAGTACAGGTACATCCTTTCAACTTAACATAAAGGTAGCCCAAAAGAAAGACATATGTGTCCTGAGTGACAACCTAGTCTGATCATTCTATACATAACAAAAAACTATACCCCTTGAGTAATCTCCACGCGCCCCGTGAGATTCTCCTAACGTAGCTCCAATCAAGGACTCCCATCCATATTCCCGTCCGAAGGGTACGAACAGGTGGGATCATCCTAACTCTCATCTGAGGGCAAAGCCCAGATTTCCACAATAGTTGTAAAGGGTCACCAACCGAAATTAACAGTTAACACCTAACATTTAAGTTTTTAAATGCACAAAATACCTTTTCAACTTAGCATGCACCTTAAAATGCACAACTGTTTTTAATACAATGCTTGCCAAATGTAAATGAAATCAAATAGAGGTCTCAATCCATCAAGTAATACACAACTGAACAAAACATTGATAAATTAATTGAGCAATCGATTATCTAACTCAAAATAAGAATTTCCACTAAGCCAATCGATTGGGAAATCGATTAAATGGATAATTGAGCCCCTGTATTAAAGCCAATCGATTTCCAAATCGATTTCCTGAATGTTTTTAGTGAAGTTTGAACTCTGGGCTTAATTCAATCGATTTGGCAAATGATTGGGCAATTGATTGGGCAATCGAGTGACAGCATAGCTGAGCCACTGACTTAATGCCAATCGACTTCCAAATCGATTTCCTGAAGGTTTTTAGTGAAATTTTTAACTCTGGTCTTAATTCAATCGATTGGGCAATTGATTGGGCAATCGAGTGACAGCATAGCTGAGCCACTGACTTAATGCCAATCGACTTCCAAATCGATTTCCTGAAGGTTTTTTGTGAAATTTGAACTATGGGCTTAATTCAATCGATTGGGCAATTGATTGGGCAATCGAGTGACAGCATAGCTGAGCCACTGACTTAATGCTAATCGATTGGGAAATCGATTTCCCTACATATTCTCCCAAAAATACATAAACTAACTCAATCACATTCATACACAAATCCACATCTTAACACTTAGCATTTTCAACACAATCACCACGTCAACTTGAGTTTCGAAATCGTTTTACAATCTAACATACTATCATACAATTCCAAAACATAACTCTTAGTAAAATCAACACAATCACAATTTGAAACAACCACGACTCGTGTGCCAAACACCCTAATGCAATGCGTATATGCCAAAATGCATGGACTCGGAATTCCAAACCAAAACCCTCCTCGAAGGGCCATAAATCATAATTGTACCGCCTATCGCAGGCCAAAGTACCAATTACCGAGGTGCCACCTATCACAGGTCTGCACGATTTACTAAAAAGCGTAAACCATAAACGTACTGCCTATCACGGGCCCGTATCGTTTACCAAGGTGCCACCTATCACGGGTCTGCACGGTTTACTAAAAAGAACGTAAATTGTAAATGTACCGCCTATCACAGGCCAAAGTACTCTTTACCAAGGTGCCACCTATCACGGGTCTGCACAATTTACAAAAAACCATAAATCGTAAATGTACCGCCTATCACGGGCCAAAGTACTATTTACCAAGGTGCCACCTATCACGGGTCTGCACAATTTACAAAAACGTAAATCATCAATGTACCGCTTATAAGAGGCCAAAGTACTATTTATCAAGGTGGCACCTATCACGGGACTGCACGATTTACAAAAAGCATGAAAATGCATGAGCGTATACTGACTCCATTCACAACAATCGTTAAGCAAATACAGTTATTAAAAGATTCCACATTTTTAACACTCATTTGACTTAAAAGATTTCCACGCCAAACATTAAGCAAACAGACATATTAAGAGATTCCCCATTCTTAATATACTTTTGACTTAAACGATTTCCAGGACAAAACATTCAGTAAACAAGTCATTAAGAGATTCCCCGTTCTTAATACTCATTTCACTGAAACCATTTTCAAAAAAAAAACATTAAGTAACCAAGACATTAAGAGATTCCCCATTCTTAATGCTCAGTTAACTTAAACGATTTTCAAACAACATTAAGTAACTAAGACATTAAGAGATTCCCCATTCTTAATGCCCAGTTAACTTAAACGATTTTCCAAACAACATTAAGTAAATAAGTCCTTAAGAGATTCCCCATTCTTAATACTTATTTAACTTAAACGATTTTCAAAACAAATATTAAGTAAACGAGACATTAAGAGATTCCCCATTCTTAATTCCCATTTAACTTAAACGATTTTCACCAACAAACACACATTAAGTAAACAAGACATTAAGAGATTCCCTATTCTTAATACTCGTTTAACTTAATGGTTTTCAAATTCCACACAATGCAAACTCAAACATATTCACAAATTTATTACAATATTCACGTCAAAACACGACAATTCATTTGTCCACAAAATCATTTTTACGACAACATTAAGTAAATGCAGATATTAAGAGATTCCCCATTCTTAATACTCATTTAACTTAATGATTTTCACAAACAAAACACACATTAAGCTAACAGAAATATTAAGAGATTCCCCACTCTTAATACTCTTTTAACTTAAACGATTTTCACAACAAAACATTCAGTAAACAAGTCATTAAGAGATTCCCCATTCTTAATACTCATTTCACTGAAACGATTTTCAAAAACAAACATTAAGTAACCGAGACATTAAGAGATTCCTCATTCTTAACGCTCAGTTAACTTTAAACGATTTTCAAACAACATTAAGTAACTAAGACATTAAGAGATTCCCCATTCTTAACGCTCAGTTAACTTAAACGATTTTCAAACAACATTAAGTAAACGAGACAATAAGAGATTCCCCATTCTTAATTCTCATTTAACTTAAACGATTTTCACAAACTCACATTAAGTAAAAGAGACATTAAGAGATTCCCCATTCTTAATACGCGTTTAACTTAATGGTTTTCAAATTCCACACAAAAGAAACCCAAACATACTTTCACATTCAATCCATAATTCACACCAAATCATTTTTCCACACAAACCACACAAAACACATCTCAAACATGTTATCAAATTCAATCCACAATTCACACCAATTCACATCAATCAACAAACATCAAGTATGAACACGCCGAATACGACGACATAAATCAACACAATCCATCACTCAAATACAACAAGTTTCATATATTCGAAATCATACATAAATGGGTTTAAAATTCATTCTCCATAAAACATTACTTTCACCCTAACCAAATTCTTTTCCACACAACCACAAGTAAGTCCCTAAATGCAAACTAAAAGTTTGGAAGGAGCCATTACCTTCACATTAGGTTTAACGTGCGAATACATCACCGTGAGTAAAACCGGTAAATTTTCCGCTCGCTACGCCGCTTCCGTTGTTGGTTCCCTAGCACCGTAGCGTGGTAGTTAGCAACTTTCCCTTCTATCTCTTTGCGAAACAAAGCTTAGATCTAGGTGAAACGGGGAGGTTTGTGTTTGACGGTTTTTGAAATATTTAACTCCGTTTTCGAATCCGAGAAGGAGGAAGGAGTTGGGAACTTGATATTTCTCACCCACTAGCCTTGGGTTTCAATTTTCGAACTCAAAGGAAGCAAGAAAAACGAAAATGGAGGAAGGGGGGAATGGCTCACGCAAGGCAGAGGAAGAAGAAGATGTTTCTGGTTTTTCTTTCCTTTCTCTTTCTTTCCTTTCTTTCTCTTTCCTTTTCTTTTCCCTCCAAACAAATATATATATAAATATATATATATATGTATATATATATATATATATTTATATATAATTTAATTACTTTTAACAAATATCTCATAATATCTAGATATTTGTTAAATTACCATTTCGCTCATAACGCATTAAATTCTTCGTAAAAGATTCACCGTTGTTAATTTAATTTATTCATCGACGAGTAATTTTAATCGAGCGTCCAAATATCTTTCTGGTCATTTAAACTCCCAAAATATTAATATCTTGGCTAAAAAGCCCCTGAGTTCAATACCCAAAATACACTAAAATACATAAAGTGTAATTTTAAAATTATGGGTCTTACACTTTTGTAATCTTGAATTCCGAAATACAACTCACCTATAAACATCATCATATAACAACAAGTAGATTTTCTAGAATCAAGATCACCTGTCATATTTGCATATGTGTAGCCTCCAACACATGTTCACCAACTCCATAGCATAAACACACTTTAGAAGTCCCGAAGATATCTAAGGATCCATTTCACTGCTTACCAATGATTGCTACCAGGATTAGAGAAAAATCGACTGACAACTCCAACTTGATGATCAATATCTGGCCTTGTGCATACCATAACATACATCAAACTACCAATTGTGGATGCATAAGAAACCTTCTTCATCTCTTCTTTGTCTTTATCACTTGTAGGACATTTATCATAATTCAATTTCAAATGAGTAGCAAGTGGAGTACTAACTGGTTTGCAAATGCTAATGTTGAACCTCTCTAACACTTTCTCAATGTAATTGTATTAAGACAATCACAATTTATTATTTTTTATGTCACAAGAAATTCTCATGCCCCGAGTTTGCTTTGTAGGATCCAAGTCTTTCATTGCAAAATACTTGTTCAAATCTTTCTTTAGAGATTGAGTCTTCTTAGGGTCTTGACCAACAATCAAATTGTCATCCATATATTACAAGAGAATAATATAATCACAATTAGAGAATTTTTTGACAAACACACAATGGTCAAAAAGTAGTTTTACCGTATCAATGTTTCTCCATGAAAGATAAATATGTTGTACCGTTGTCCAGGTGCTTGCTTGAACCCATACAAGATTTTTTTTTTCAATTTACACACAGGCTGCTCTTTAACTTTGACTTTGAAACCCTCTGGTTGTTCCATATAGATCTTTTCCTCCAAATCCTAGTTCAACTCTCTGGTTGCTCAATGCAATTTCACATCAAGTAGTTCAACTTCTAGGTTCAAACTAGTTGCTAACCCAAATACAACTCGGATAAAAGACATCTTAACTACAGGCAAGAATTTTTCATCGAAGTCAGTACCTTTTATATGATTAATACCATTCACAACCAATCTTTCTTTGTATCTTGGTTAAGAACTACTCATTTATGCCTTTATCTTGTATACCCATTTGTTCTTGAGTGCTTTTTTGTTGTTTGGCAACTTTACTAAATCAAACGTGTGATTCTCATGCAAGGAATTCATCTATTTTCTCATGGCCTTCAACCACTTTTCTATATCAACATTTGTCGTAGCTTTTCGATAGTACTCTAGCTCTCCACTATTAGTAATCATCACATACTCACATGGAGGATATATTTGAAAAGGTTGACGTTCTCTAATTGATCTTCTCAACTCAAACTCAATTGGTGGATCAACTAGAACTTGTTCATCATTGTGAGGTACATGATCATCAACTACATTCTCGTAATCTATGTGTATGTCTCACCCATCAACAAACACCTCTACACGAGGCTTAGGCACAACATCAATATAACTTAAGGAATTTGGTTTTTGTTTCACAGCTTTATAAAAATCTTTAATAGTCTGCTCTTCAAGAAATATCATATATCGACATCTGATAATTTTCTTGTCAATCGAATACCACAATGTATACCCAAACTTTCAATCACCATAACTGAAGAATACCCACAATTTGGATTTATTATTAAGCTTGGACCTCTCATCTCTTGGAACGTGAACAAAACATCTGCAGCCAAAAACTCTCAAATGATGGTAAGAGACATATTTCCCATTCCACACTCTATTTGGAACATCACCATCAAATGAAATAAAAAGAGAAAGATTGATCAAATCAACTTCAATTTTCACTGATTCACCCCCAAAAGGGTTTCAATAACTTTGCATGAGAGAGCATACATCTGATTCAGTCAATAATTGTACGATGCACTCTCTCTACAAAACCATTATGCTGAGGTGTCTTTGGAACTCTTTTCTCAAGCCTCATGACATTTTCTCTACAATACTTTTCAAATGGACCTCTATATTCACCACCGTTGTCTAAACGGACACATTTCAATTTTCATCCCTTTTCTCTTTGAACACTTGCATGAAAATTCTTGAAGACACCAAGTGTAAGACCCGTAATTTTAAATCCTAAGTTATACAATTTTAGGGTATTTTGTGTTAAATTGCTTAGGCTTTTAACCCAGTTTTAGGTATTTAGTGAGTTAAAGGCCGAAAATATATTTTTGGAAATTGGACTAAAATTATTTGTCGGGAAATAATTTACTTCCGTTACGAAGGATTAAATACCGGGAAATTTTGTTATAAATATATCTGGTTGCAGCAAAATTTATCTATCAATTGAGTTGCGACGAGGGTAGATATTATTGACAAAAGTGGATTGGAGAGGTTATGGGTGAAATGGTAATTTTAATAAATATCTAGATATTTGTTAAGTTATAATTAATATATA
Organism: Cicer bijugum; assembly: GCA_037974875.1. Classification (NCBI taxonomy): domain Eukaryota; kingdom Viridiplantae; phylum Streptophyta; class Magnoliopsida; order Fabales; family Fabaceae; genus Cicer; species Cicer bijugum. The sequence continues at coordinate 933,473 of JBBPBT010001350.1, read as the reverse complement.
TAAATACATATATATATTTTTGTGGGGAGGGAAAAAGGAAGGAAATAGAAAGAAGAGAAGAAGAAATGAAAGAAAAGAAAGAAAGGAAAAGCAAGAGAAAAGAAAAAGTCCGTCTTCTTCCTCACTGCCTCGCGACTAACCCATTTTCCTTCATCTTGATTTTTGCTTTCTTTGCTTCCTTTAAGCTAAAGAATAGAAACCCAAGGCTGGGTGGGTGATAGGACAAAGATTTCTCAACTTCACTCTTCCTCTTTGATTCGAAAACGAAGAAAAACGGTATTAGGGATTCAAACTCAAATCTCCCTATTTCATCTAGATCTAAGCTTCGTTTCGCGAAGAGATAAAAAGGAAAGTTGCTCACTACCACGATACGGTGCTAGGGAACCAACTTTGGAAGCGACGTTGCGAGCGGAGATTTTACCGGATTTACTCGCGGTGCCGTAATCGCACGTTAAAGCTAACGTGAAGGTAAGGGCTCCATCCAAACTTTTAGTTTGCATTTAGGGACTTACTTGTGGTTGTGTGGAAAAAAATTTGGTTAGGGTTAAAGTAAGGTTTTATGGAGAATGAATTTTAAACCCATTTATGTATGATTTTTAGTATATGAAACTTGTTGTGTTTTAGTGATGGATTGTGTTGATTTGTGTTCGTTGTTTTGACGTGTTCTAAATTGATAACTGATGAAATTTGGGTTGGTTTTGTGTGGTTTGTGTGGAAAATGATTTGGTGTGAAGTTCGAAAACCATTAAGTTAAACGAGTATTAAGGATGGGGAATCTCTTAATGTCTTGTTTACTTAATGTGAGTTTGGGAAAAATCGTTTAAGTTAACTGAGTGTTAAGAATGGGGAATCTCTTAATGTCTTAGTTACTTAAAGTTGTTTGAAAATCATTTAAGTTAACTGAGCGTTAAGAATGGGGAATCTCTTAATGTCTTGGTTACTTAATGTTTGTTTTGAAAATGGTTTCAGTGAAATGAGTATTAAGAATGGGGAATCTCTTAATGACTTGTTTACTGAATGTTTTGTTGTGGAAATCGTTTAAGTCAAAATTATATGAAGAATGGGGAATCTCTTAATATGTCTGTTTGCTTAATGTTTTGGTGTGAAAATCGGTTAAGTAAATGAGTATTAAAAATGGGGAATCTTTTAATATCTGCATTTACTTAACGATTGCTGTGAACGGAGTTAGTGTATGCTCATGCATTTCATTTGGTAAATTGTGCTAACCCGTGATAGGTGGCACCTCGGTAAATTGTACTGACCCGTGATAGGTGGTACGTTTACGATTTACTTTTTGGTAAGTTGTGTTGACCCGTGATAGGTGGCACCTAGGTAAGTAGTACTTTGGCCTGTGATAGGCGGTACACTTACAACTTACGTTTTTCTTTGGTAAATCGTGCTGACCCGTGATAGGTGGCACCTCGGTAAACAGTACTGACCCGTGATAGGTGGTACGTTTATGATTTACGCTTTTTAGTAAATCGTGCTGACCCGTGATAGGTGGCACCTCGGTAATTGGTACTTTGGCCTGCGATAAGCGGTACAATTATGATTTACGGCCCTTCGAGGAGGGTTTTGGTTTGGAATTCCGAGTCCATGCATTTTGGCATATACGCATTGCATTAGAGTGCTTGGCACACGAGTCGTGTTTGATTCAAGTTTATGATTGAGTGTTTGAACTTAAGTTGTGGTGGTAATTGGGTTTTATTTGCTAAGTGTTATGTTTTGGAATTGTGTGATAGTGTGTTTGGTTGCAAAACTATTTTGAAACTAAAGTTGTTGTGGTGATTGTGTTATAATTGCCAAGTGTGGATGTTTGGGAATTGTGTGATATCATGATTGATTGCAAAACCATTTTGAACTTAAGTTGTGCTGGTAATTGGGTTTTATTTGCTAAGTGTTATGTTTTGGAATTGTGTGATAGTGTGTTTGGTTGCAAAACTATTTTGAAACTAAAGTTGTTGTGGTGATTGTGTTATAATTGCCAAGTGTGGATGTTTGGGAATTGTGTGATATCATGATTGATTGCAAAACCATTTTGAAACTTAAGATGTCGTGGTAATTGTGTTATAATCGCTAAGTGTTTTGTTTTGGAGTTGTGTGTAAGTGTGATTGATTTCAAAATTGTTTCGAAACTCAAGATGTCGTGGTGATTGCGCTATAACTGCTAAGTTTAATTGTTTGGAGTGGTGGGTAAGTGTTGGTTGATTTCGAAACCCTTTGAAAAGCTGAAAAATGCTGAATTTTGCTGTTTTTCTGCTGCTGTCTTATGTGTATTCGAATACAACAAGCTGTATTCGAATACAGACATGCAGTTTTGCCACTGACTTACTGTGTAGTCGAATACAGACTGTTGTAGTCGAATACAGACATGTTGTTTTGCCACTGACTTACTGTGTAGTCGAATACAAACTGTTGTAGTCGAATACAAACATTCTGTTTTGCTGCTGAATGCTGAATTAGCCTTGTATTCGAATACAAAGATGCTGTATTCGAATACAACAGTGCTGTTTTGTTAAAAACTTCATTTTTCAACTTTGTGTATGCATGTTAGGCATATAGAAACCCTTTTAAGGTGTATGCTAAGTTGAAATGTTATTTTGTGCATTTAAAAACTTAAATGTTATGTGTTAACTGTTAATTTCGGTTGGTGACCCTTTACAACTATTGTGGAAATCTGGGCTTTGCCTTCAGATGAGAACCAGGACCATCCTACCAGTTCGTACCCTGTGGATGGAAATGTAGTTGGGAACACCTGACTGGAGCTATGTTAGGAGGATCATGCGTGGCGCGTGAAGATCACTCAGGATGTATAGTTTTTGTGGAATGATCAGATTAGGTTGACGTATAGGGAGTAGATGTCTTTCTTTTGAATTGCGTTTATTTTAAATTGGAAGACTGTACCGCTTTTTTATGTTTAAATATTTTGGAGTCATATTTCAAAAAATTATTCTGCTGCTTGTAAATTATTTTTACTTAAATATTTATCCAAAGGTATTACCTTATTTATTTCTCTGTTGTATTTTAATTTCTTTCGAGAAAAAAAATACACCCTCGCTTTGAAAAACGGGGTGTTACGTTGTGGTATCAGAGCTTTGGTTTAGATTTCTTTGGGGAGTGTGGAACCTTTGGTTATAGATTATAAGTCAACCTGTAGGTTGTGAGTCGTTATCTGATCATGCGTCGGGGTAATTAGTCTAAGTTGTCAGATCAGGGGTAGTTATTATGTGTTGATATTTTCCAAACTTAGTTTTGGAATTATTCGAAGTGGTGTTGGCACTTCTTCTTGATATTGGTTTTTCGGAAACACTACCTCCAAGAGGGAACGACGTTGCAAGGATGAACATCATTAGGGATGATCAAATGGTTGAATCTACAAATAACATGGAGGTTTTGTTGTTGCACGAACTGCTGCAAAGACTCTGCGGGATCTGGAGAAGAGGAAAAGAGAGATATATGCTCTTAAGATTAAGAGGGTTAGAATATTTTCATCGTTACCATCCTCCAAAGTTCAAGGGTGATGAGGACTCAGGAAAGGAGATGATTAGTGGATTTAAGAAATGGAAAAGATCTTCGAGATGACGAATTGTCCAGCAGACCTGAAACAAATCATGACGGCATGGAATTTATAAAATTGTTCCAAGGACACAGAAGCTATGCGTTGGTGTAAACTCGAAGATGATGAGTATGGATGGATTAACATTAGACTAATAAGGGATTTCAAGTAAAGATCTAAGTTGAGGACTCTTGTTATGAAAAGTATTAGATATTTTCCTGGTAGATTTTAGGATGAAACTGGATGAAGTTTGACAACTGTCAAGGAGATGTGAACATCATGGAATTGTTGAGAAGCTGAGGCTTCCTTTTGGAATAACATTTGGTGCTTAGGTGTCAATGAAAGAGACTGGTATTGAAGTTAAGGGAGCGTTGCACATTAGGAGTAAATACTCCCTTGGTTAGATAAAATACTCTTGAGGAATAGTCGATACCTTGAGGGATAAAGTCGAGCATTCGAGTTAGACTGGATTCACAACTTGGATTATTAAGAATGGTTAGTAATATTGGATGAATCTATAGAAACGTAAGTGTGAATTTTGAGCGATGTTCGGAAAAACATAATGAATGAAGCCTTGATGTATTGAACCTTATGTTACCATTAAGTGGAATTTGAAGTATCGAGTACGAGAATACTTGAGATTGCGGTAATATAAGTTGGAGAGTCTATTAAAGGATGGAAATTACTAAGAGGACGTTAATATTTTGATGGGTTGGAAGGATTATGTGAGATTTGATTTGGGGCCCTAAGATGGTTGATGTTATTAGTTGATGATTTAATATCCACAAAGTTGGATGGAGGATCAAGTAATGCTTAAAACTTCCATAATCAAAGGAGTTGAGACAGGCAAGTGATAAATAATTCATGGTAAGGATGGAAGTGTTTGGAGATTTTGAGGATCAAATTTTAGAATCCTATTAAATGATAGGAAGTGAAAAAGAAGAGATGTAACGAATGATTTATGATTTAGTTGTTGGTCTTGGGAAATCAAGCGTTGAGATATTTTACTGCAAAAATTTATGAGGATGAAGTTATAGATAATTATTTCTTAGGAAATGCTAATGAGGAATGTTTGATAAATAATTCTTTAGGACGTTCGATTGCTAGGATTCTTTCAGTTTGTATCTCGGTGAAGGTTGAGAAGGAATAGGAATCCAGCGACTGAACCAAATATTGGAAAATGTGCCAAGAAATTTGTGGGAGCATCACATAGAGATGCAGCTTATGACGATTAAAGATTCAGGAAAGGAATTATCTCACCTATAATTCGGACATTAGTATTATAAAGGTATGCCAAGATATAAAGACATTGCTTGAGTGCATGTCATGGGGATTGTTATTGTGTTCGTCACTCAAAGGAGTTAAATGTTTACTTGATAGGAAACAATTGAACATGTAAGGGAAAAGTTTGGTGGGAATTAGTAAGCCTTCATTTATTGGAATCACTATAATGAAGATGTATCAAGGTTCGAGGTAGAAATTTAAGGTTTGTATAAAAGGAAAAGTAAGGGAGTGAATCCAATGCGTTTGACTTGTCATAATGAAAGGATAATCATCAAGTTGCAAATGAAAGACACAACGAAATTGAGAAGTATCGGAATGAATGTTGGTAGTAGATGTAGGAGAATTACTTTTGGGTTTGCGCATAATTGCGAAGGATGTAAGGAATTTTCTAGTGAAGCGTGAATTTGAAGTGTTAGGCATGAGACGAATGTAGACCTTGATATGTGAGTTAAATTCAAGTTGGATTTTGTTGGAGATGTGACTCTTGAAATGAAGTACTAAACTGAAAGGAAGTTTGTATGTCCTAAATAGTATAGTCTTTGGCATGATTTCGAAAATGTTTGAGGAAGCTTTGATCACCAAGCATATGTGGGGATTGAATTATTAAATTTATAACTGGAATAACATACCGATAAGAACACTACAGTTTGACGTAGTTGTACTACTTAAGAAAAATCAAGGATTTGTGGACAAGGGAGAAATTTGGGAGTTCTCGGATGTAGTGATTGTTCTGTGCTTAGTGTGTTGGGGTCATTCTAAGTGTTTCAGTTTGGTACCAAACGGATGTTTCGTACAAAGTGGATGCAAATGAGACAACGTGACATAGGTATGGGATATTTTACTTCGTCGACAGGATCAAAGTTATAGGAAAATAAGGAAAACTCTATGGACTTTGAGAAGATTGTTGACTGCTTGTACATTAAGATAACCTCAGTTGTAAGTTGCAAGGAGCGTTATTACAGTTCGATTAAGATAGTCTAAGACACTATCATGGTTGTTGGTTATTTATTGACAAATTGAGGAACTGATCATCCTTAATCTCTTGTCGATAGTAGAAAAAACCATGATGAATGCAACAGACGAGCCTTACCGACTATGGATGTGTGTGAAGTTATTAAGCGCCCTATGAAAAGGGGTATGCAACACTTTCTTCAAGTACGCCGGGTGGAACAAGTTATGACTTGTATGTTGAATAAGAGTACAAACCTAGTATGGATTGTAACTCGCATTTAAAGTTTCGAGGACGAAACTAATTTTAGGGGGGTAGTAATGTAAGACCCGTAATTTTAAATCCTAAGTTATACAATTTTAGGGTATTTTGTGTTAAATTGCTTAGGCTTTTAACCCAGTTTTAGGTATTTAGTGAGTTAAAGGCCGAAAATATATTTTTGAAAATTGGATTAAAATTATTTGTCGGGAAATAATTTACTTCCGTTACGAAGGATTAAATACCGGGCAATTTTGTAATAAATATATCTGGTTGCAGAAAAAATTTTCTATCAATTGAGTTGCGACGAGGGTAGATATTTTTGACAAAAGTGGATTGGAGAGGTTATGGGTGAAATGGTAATTTTAATAAATATCTAGATATTTGTTAAGTTATAATTAATATATATAAATACATATATATATGTTTGTGGGGAGGGAAAAAGGAAGGAAATAGAAAGAAGAGAAGTAGAAAGGAAAGAAAAGAAATGAAAGAAAGGAAAAGCAAGAGAAAAGAAAAAGTCCGTCTTCTTCCTCACTGCCTCGCGACTAACCCATTTTCCTTCATCTTGATTTTTGCTTTCTTTGCTTCCTTTAAGCTCAAGAATAGACACCCAAGGCTGGGTGGGTGATAGGACAAAGATTTCTCAACTTCACTCTTCCTCTTTGATTCGAAAACGAAGAAAAACGGTATTAGGGATTCAAACTCAAATCTCCCCGTTTCATCTAGATCTAAGCTTCGTTTCGCAAAGAGATAGAAGGGAAAGTTGCTCACTACCACGCTACGGTGCTAGGGAACCAACTTTGGAAGCGACGTTGCGAGCGGAGATTTTACCGGATTTACTCGCGGTGCCGTAATCGCACGTTAAAGCTAACGTGAAGGTAAGGGCTCCTTCCAAACTTATAGTTTGCATTTAGGGACTTACTTGTGGTTGTGTGGAAAAGAATTTGGTTAGGGTAAAAGTAAGGTTTTATGGAGAATGAATTTTAAACCCATTTATGTATGATTTTTAGTATATGAAACTTGTTGTGTTTTAGTGATGGATTGTGTTGATTTGTGTTCGTTGTTTTGACGTGTTCTAAATTGATAACTGATGAAATTTTGGTTGGTTTTGTGTGGTTTGTGTGGAAAATGATTTGGTGTGAAGTATGGACTGAATGTGAAAGTATGTTTGAGTTGGTTTTGTGTGGTTTGTGTGGAAAATGATTTGGTGTGAAGTATGGACTGAATGTGAAAGTATGTTTGAGTTGGTTTTGTGTGGTTTGTGTGGAAAATGATTTAGAATGAGGTATGGATTGAATGTGAAAGTATATGTGAGTTTGTTTTGTGTGGTTTGTGTGGAAAATGTTTTGGAGTGAATTCTGGATTGAATGTGAAAGTTGGTTTTGTGTGGATTTTGAAAACCATTAAGTTAAACGAGTATTAAGGATGGGGAATCTCTTAATGTCTTGTTTACTTAATGTGAGTTTGTGAAAAATAGTTTAAGTTAACTGAGCGTTAAGAATGGGGAATCTCTTAATGTCTTAGTTACTTAAAGTTGTTTGAAAATCGTTTAAGTTAACTGAGCGTTAAGAATGGGGAATCTCTTAATGTCTTGGTTACTTAATGTTTGTTTTGAAAATGGTTTCAGTGAAATGAGTATTAAGAATGGGGAATCTCTTAATGACTTGTTTATTGAATGTTTTGTTGTGGAAATCGTTTAAGTTAAAAGTATATTAAGAATGGGGAATCTCTTAATATGTCTGTTTGCTTAATGTTTTGGGGTGAAAATCGATTAAGTAAATGAGTATTAAAAATGGGGAATCTCTTAATATGTCTGTTTACTTAACGATTGTTGTGAACGGAGTAAGTGTATGCTCATGCATTTCATTTGGTAAATTGTGCTGACCCGTGATAGGTGGCACCTCGGTAAACTGTACTGACCCGTGATAGGTGGTACGTTTACGATTTACTTTTTGGTAAGTTGTGTTGACCCGTGATAGGTGGCACCTAGGTAAGTAGTACTTTGGCCTGTGATAGGCGGTACACTTACGACTTACGTTTTTCTTTGGTAAATCGTGCTGACCTGTGATAGGTGGCACCTCGGTAAACAGTACTGACCCGTGATAGGTGGTACGGTTACGATTTACGCTTTTTAGTAAATCGTGCTGACCCGTGATAGGTAGCACCTCGGTAATTGGTACTTTGGCCTGCAATAGGCGGTACAATTGTGATTTACGGACCTTCGAGGAGGGTTTTGGTTTGGAATTCCGAGTCCATGCATTTTGGCATATACGCATTGCATTAGGGTGCTTGGCACACGAGTCGTGTTTGATTCATGTTTATGATTGAGTGTTTGAACTTAAGTTGTGGTGGTAATTGGGTTTTATTTGCTAAGTGTTATGTTTTGGAATTGTGTGATAGTGTGTTTGGTTGCAAAACTATTTTGAAACTAAAGTTGTTGTGGTGATTGTGTTATAATTGCCAAGTATGGGTGTTTGGGAATTGTGTGATATCATGATTGATTGCAAAACCATTTTGAACTTAAGTTGTGGTGGTAATTGGGTTTTATTTGCTAAGTGTTATGTTTTGGAATTGTGTGATAGTGTGTTTGGTTGCAAAACTATTTTGAAACTAAAGTTGTTGTGGTGATTGTGTTATAATTGCCAAGTGTGGATGTTTGGGAATTGTGTGATATCATGATTGATTGCAAAACCATTTTGAAACTTAAGATGTCGTGGTAATTGTGTTATAATCGCTAAGTGTTTTGTTTTGGAGTTGTGTGTAAGTGTGATTGATTTCAAAATTGTTTCGAAACTCAAGATGTCGTGGTGATTGCGCTATAATTGCTAAGTTTGATTGTTTGGAGTGGTGGGTAAGTGTGGGTTGATTTCGAAACCCTTTGAAAAGCTGAAAAATGCTGAATTTTGATGTTTTTCTGCTGCTTTCTGATGTGTATTCGAATACAGACTGTTGTAGTCGAATGCAGACATGTTGTTTTGCCACTGACTTACTGTGTAGTCGAATACAAACTGTTGTAGTCGAATACAGACATGCTATTTTGCTGCTGAATGCTGAAATAGCCTTGTATTCGAATACAAAGATGCTGTATTCGAATACAACAGTGCTGTTTTGTTAAAAACTTCATTTTTCAACTTTGTGTATGCATGTTTGGCATATAGAAACCCTTTTAAGGTGTATGCTAAGTTGAAATGTTATTTTGTGCATTTAAAAACTTAAATGTTATGTGTTAACTATTAATTTCGGTTGGTGACCCTTTACAACTATTGTGGAAATCTGGGCTTTGCCCTCAGATGAGAACCAGGACCATCCTACCGGTTCGTACCCTGTGGATGGAAATGTAGTTGGGAACACCTGACTGGAGCTATGTTAGGAGGATCATGCGGGGCGCGTGAAGATCACTCAGGATGTATAGTTTTTGTGGAATGATCAGATTAGGTTGACGTATAGGGAGTAGATGTCTTTCTTTTGAATTGCGTTTATTTTAAATTGGAAGACTGTACCGCTTTTTGATGTTTAAATATTCTAGAGTCATATTTCGAAAAATTATTCTGCTGCTTGTAAATTATTTTTACTTAAATATTTATCCAAAGGTATTACCTTATTTATTTCTCTGTTGTATTTTAATTTCTTTCGAAAAAAAAATACACCCTCGCTTTGAAAAACGGGGTGTTACGTTGTGGTATTAGAGCTTTGGTTTAGATTTCTTTGGGGAGTGTGGAACCTTTGGTTATAGATTATAAGTCAACCTGTAGGTTGTGAGTCGTTATCTGATCATGCGTCGGGGTAATTGGTCTAAGTTGTCAGATCAGGGGTAGTTATTATGTGTTGATATTTTCCAAACATAGTTTTGGAATTATTCGAAGTGGTGTTGGCACTTCTTCTTGATATTGGTTTTTCGAAAACACTACCTCCAAGAGGGAACGACGTTGCAAGGATGAACATCATTAGGGATGATCAAATGGTTGAATCTACAAATAACATGGAGGTTTTGTTGTTGCACGAACTGTTGCAAAGACTCTGCGGGATCTGGAGAAAAGGAAAAGAGAGATATATGCTCTTAAGATTAAGAGGGTTAGAATATTTTCATCGTTACCATCCTCCAAAGTTCAAGGGTGATGAGGACTCAGGAAAAGAGATGATTAGTGGATTTAAGAAATGGAAAAGATCTTCGAGATGACGAATTGTCCAGCAGACCTGAAACAAATCATGACGGCATGGAATTTATAAAATTGTTCCAAGGACACAGAAGCTATGCGTTGGTGTAAACTCGAAGATGATGAGTATGGATGGATTAACATTAGACTAATAAGGGATTTCAAGTAAAGATCTAAGTTGAGGACTCTTGTTAAGAAAAGTATTAGATATTTTCCTGGTAGATTTCAGGATGAAACTGGATGAAGTTTGACAACTGTCAAGGAGATGTGAACATCATGGAATTGTTGAGAAGCTGAGGCTTCCTTTTGGAATAACATTTGGTGCTTAGGTGTCAATGAAAGAGACTGGTATTGAAGTTAAGGGAGCGTTGCACATTAGGAGTAAATACTCCCTTGGTTAGATAAAATACTCTTGAGGAATAGTCGATACCTTGAGGGATAAAGTCGAGCATTCGAGTTAGACTGGATTCACAACTTGGATTATTAAGAATGGATAGTAATATTGGATGAATCTATAGAAACGTAAGTGTGAATTTTGAGCGATGTTCGGAAAAACATAATGAATGAAGCCTTGATGTATTGAACCTTATGTTACCATTAAGTGGAATTTGAAGTATCGAGTACGAGAATACTTGAGATTGCGGTAATATAAGTTGGAGAGTCTATTAAAGGATGGAAATTACTAAGAGGACGTTAATATTTTGATGGGTTGGAAGGATTATGTGAGATTTGATTTGGGGCCCTAAGATGGTTGATGTTATTAGTTGATGATTTAATATCCACAAAGTTGGATGGAGGATCAAGTAATGCTTAAAACTTCCATAATCAAAGGAGTTGAGACAGGCAAGTGATAAATAATTCATGGTAAGGATGGAAGTGTTTGGAGATTTTGAGGATCAAATTTTAGAATCCTATTAAATGATAGGAAGTGAAAAAGAAGAGATGTAACGAATGATTTATGATTTAGTTGTTGGTCTTGGGAAATCAAGCGTTGAGATATTTTACTGCAAAAATTTATGAGGATGAAGTTATAGATAATTATTTCTTAGGAAATGCTAATGAGGAATGTTTGATAAATAATTCTTTAGGACGTTCGATTGCTAGGATTCTTTCAGTTTGTATCTCGGTGAAGGTTGAGAAGGAATAGGAATCCAGCGAGTGAACCAAATATTGGAAAATGTGCCAAGAAATTTGTGGGAGCATCACATAGAGATGCAGCTTATGACGATTAAAGATTCAGGAAAGGAATTATCTCACCTATAATTCGGACATTAGTATTATAAAGGTATGCCAAGATATAAAGACATGACTTGAGTGCATGTCATGGGGATTGTTATTGTGTTCGTCACTCAAAGGAGTTAAATGTTTACTTGATAGGAAACAATTGAACATGAAATGGAAAAGTTTGGTGGGAATTAGTAAGCCTTGATTTATTGGAATCACTATAATGAAGATGTATCAAGGTTCGAGGTAGAAATTTAAGGTTTGTACAAAAGGAAAAGTAAGGGAGTGAATCCAATGCGTTTGACTTGTCATAATGAAAGGATAATCATCAAGTTGCAAATGAAAGACACAACGAAATTGAGAAGTATCGGAATGAATGTTGGTAGTAGATGTAGGAGAATTACTTTTGGGTTTGCGCATAATTGCGAAGGATGTAAGGAATTTTCTAGTGAAGCGTGAATTTGAAGTGTTAGGCATGAGACGAATGTAGACCTTGATATGTGAGTTAAATTCAAGTTGGATTTTGTTGGAGATGTGACTCTTGAAATGAAGTACTAAACTGAAAGGAAGTTTGTATGTCCTAAATAGTATAGTCTTTGGCATGATTTCGAAAATGTTTGAGGAAGCTTTGATCACCAAGCATATGTGGGGATTGAATTATTAAATTTATAACTGGAATAACATACCGATAAGAACACTACAGTTTGAGGTAGTTGTACTACTTAAGAAAAATCAAGGATTTGTGGACAAGGGAGAAATTTGGGAGTTCTCGGATGTAGTGATTGTTCTGTGCTTAGTGTGTTGGGGTCATTTTAAGTGTTTCAGTTTGGTACCAAACGGATGTTTCGTACAAAGTGGATGCAAATGAGACAACGTGACATAGGTATGGGATATTTTACTTCGTCGACAGGATCAAAGTTATAGGAAAATAAGGAAAACTCAATGGACTTTGAGAAGATTGTTGACTGCTTGTACATTAAGATAACCTCAGTTGTAAGTTGCAAGGAGCGTTATTACAGTTCGATTAAGATAGTCTAAGCCAATATCATGGTTGTTGGTTATTTATTGACAAAATGAGGGACTGATCATCCTTAATCTCTTGTCGATAGTAGACAAAACCATGTTGAATGCAACAGACGAGCCTTACCGACTATGGATGTGTGTGAAGTTATTAAGCACCCTATGAAAAGGGGTATGCAACACTTTCTTCAAGTAGGCCGGGTGGAACAAGTTATGACTTGTATGTTGAATAAGAGTACAAACCTAGTATGGATTGTAACTCGCACTTTAAGTTTCGAGGACGAAACTAATTTTAGGGGGGTAGTAATGTAAGACCCGTAATTTTAAATCCTAAGTTATACAATTTTAGGGTATTTTGTGTTAAATTGCTTAGGCTTTTAACCCAGTTTTATGTATTTAGTGAGTTAAAGGCCGAAAATATATTTTTGGAAATTGAATTAAAATTATTTGTCGGGAAATAATTTACTTCCGTTACGAAGGATTAAATACCGGGCAATTTTGTTATAAATATATCTAGTTGCAGAAAAAAATTTCTTTCAATTGAGTTGCGACGAGGGTAGATATTTTTGACAAAAGTGGATTGGAGAGGTTATGGGTGAAATGGTAATTTTAATAAATATCTAGATATTTGTTAAGTTATAATTAATATATATAAATACATATATATATGTTTGTGGGGAGGGAAAAAGGAAGGAAATAGAAAGAAGAGAAGTAGAAAGGAAAGAAAAGAAAAGAAAGAAAGGAAAAGCAAGAGAAAAGAAAAAGTCCGTCTTCTTCCTCACTGCCTCGCGACTAACCCATTTTCCTTCATCATGATTTTTGCTTTCTTTGCTTCCTTTAAGCTCAAGAATAGAAACCCAAGGCTGGGTGGGTGATAGGACAAAGATTTCTCAACTTCACTCTTCCTCTTTGATTCGAAAACGAAGAAAAACGGTATTAGGGATTCAAACTCAAATCTCCCCGTTTCATCTAGATCTAAGCTTCGTTTCGCGAAGAGATAGAAGGGAAAGTTGCTCACTACCATGCTACGGTGCTAGGGAACCAACTTTGGAAGCGACGTTGCGAGCGGAGATTTTACCGGATTTACTCGCGGTGCCGTAATCGCACGTTAAAGCTAACGTGAAGGTAAGGGCTCCTTCCAATCTTATAGTTTGCATTTAGGGATTTACTTGTGGTTGTGTGGAAAAGAATTTGGTTAGGGTAAAAGTAAGGTTTTATGGAGAATGAATTTTAAACCCATTTATGTATGATTTTCAGTATATGAAACTTGTTGTGTTTGAGTGATGGATTGTGTTGATTTGTGTTCGTTGTTTTGACGTGTTATAAATTGATAACTGATGAAATTTTGGTTGGTTTTGTGTGGTTTGTGTGGAAAATGATTTGGTGTGAAGTATGGACTGAATGTGAAAGTATGTTTGAGTTGGTTTTGTGTGGTTTGTGTGGAAAATGATTTAGAATGAAGTATGGATTGAATGTGAAAGTATATGTGAGTTTGTTTTGTGTGGTTTGTGTGGAAAATGTTTTGGAGTGAATTCTGGATTGAATGTGAAAGTTGGTTTTGTGTGGAGTTTGAAAACCATTAAGTTAAACGAGTATTAAGGATGGGGAATCTCTTAATGTCTTGTTTACTTAATGTGAGTTTGTGAAAGATAGTTTAAGTTAACTGAGCGTTAAGAATGGGGTATCTCTTAATGTCTTAGTTACTTAAAGTTGTTTGAAAATCGTTTAAGTTAACTGAGCGTTAAGAATGGGGAATCTCTTAATGTCTTGGTTACTTAATGTTTGTTTTGAAAATGGTTTCAGTGAAATGAGTATTAAGAATGGGGAATCTCTTAATATGTCTGTTTGCTTAATGTTTTGGTGTGAAAATCGGTTAAGTAAATGTGTATTAAAAATAAGGAATCTCTTAATATGTCTGTTTACTTAGCGATTATTGTGAACGGAGTTAGTGTATGCTCATGCATTTCCTTTGGTAAATTGTGCTGACCCGTGATAGGTGGCACCTCGGTAAACTGTACTGACCCGTGATAGGTGGTACATTTACGATTTACTTTTTGGTAAGTTGTGTTGGCCTATGATAGGCGGTACACTTACGACTTACGTTTTTCTTTGGTAAATCGTGCTAACCCGTGATAGGTGGCACCTCGGTAAACAGTACTGACCCGTGATAGGTGGTACGTTTCTGATTTACGCTTTTTAGTAAATCGTGCTGACCCGTGATAGGTGGCACCTCGGTAATTGGTACTTTGGCCTGCGATAGGCGGTACAATTATGATTTACGGCCCTTCGAGGAGGGTTTTGGTTTGGAATTCCGAGTCCATGCATTTTGGCATATACGCATTGCATTAGGGTGCTTGGCACACGAGTCGTGTTTGATTCAAGTTTATGATTGAGTGTTTGAACTTAAGTTGTGGTGGTAATTGGGTTTTATTTGCTAAGTGTTATGTTTTGGAATTGTGTGATAGTGTGTTTGGTTGCAAAACTATTTTGAAACTAAAGTTGTTGTGGTGATTGTGTTATAATTGCCAAGTGTGGATGTTTGGGAATTGTGTGATATCATGATTGATTGCAAAACCATTTTGAACTTAAGTTGTGGTGGTAATTGGGTTTTATTTGCTAAGTGTTATGTTTTGGAATTGTGTGATAGTGTGTTTGGTTGCAAAACTATTTTGAAACTAAAGTTGTTGTGGTGATTGTGTTATAATTGCCAAGTGTGGATGTTTGGGAATTGTGTGATATCATGATTGATTGCAAAACCATTTTGAAACTTAAGATGTCGTGGTAATTGTGTTATAATCGTTAAGTGTTTTGTTTTGGAGTTGTGTGTAAGTGTGATTGATTTCAAAATTGTTTCGAAACTCAAGATGTCGTGGTGATTGCGCTATAATTGCTAAGTTTGATTGTTTGGAGTGGTGGGTAAGTGTTGGTTGATTTCGAAACCCTTTGAAAAGCTGAAAAATGCTGAATTTTGTTGTTTTTCTGCTGCTGTTTGATGTGTATTCGAATACAGCAAGCTGTATTCGAATACAGACATGCTGTTTTGCCACTGACTTACTGTGTAGTCGAATACAGACTGTTGTAGTCGAATACAGACATGCTGTTTTGCCACTGACTTACTGTGTAGTCGAATACAGACATGCTGTTTTGCTGCTGAATGCTGAAATAGCCTTGTATTCGAATACAAAGATGCTGTATTCGAATACAACAGTGCTGTTTTGTTAAAAACTTCATTTTTCAACTTTGTGTATGCATGTTTGGCATATAGAAACCCTTTTAAGGTGTATGCTAAGTTGAAATGTTATTTTGTGCATTTAAAAACTTAAATGTTATGTGTTAACTGTTAATTTCGGTTGGTGACCCTTTACAACTATTGTGGAAATCTGGGCTTTGCCCTCAGATGTGAACCAGGACCATCCTACCGGTTCGTACCCTGTGGATGGAAATGTAGTTGGGAACACCTGACTGGAGCTATGTTAGGAGGATCATGCGGGGCGCGTGAAGATCACTCAGGATGTATAGTTTTTGTGGAATGATCAGATTAGGTTGACGTATAGGGAGTAGATGTCTTTCTTTTGAATTGCGTTTATTTTAAATTGGAAGACTGTACCGCTTTTTGATGTTTAAATATTTTGGAGTCATATTTCGAAAAATTATTCTGCTGCTTGTAAATTATTTTTACTTAAATATTTATCCAAAGGTATTACCTTATTTATTTCTCTGTTGTATTTTAATTTCTTTCAAAAAAAAAATACACCCTCGCTTTGAAAAACGGGGTGTTACACCAAGTACCTGGTCTTTAGATTTCAAAGAAAAGACCCATACTTTTGTAGAGTGGTCGTCAATAAATGTAACAATATAAGATGCACCACTAAGAGATTTACCATCCATCATCCAAACATTAATATGAACTAAATCAAGAAAATCATTCGTCTTATGAGAACCGATAGTATGAAAAGAAACTCTATGTTTTTTTTCCAGTAAAACAATGAGTGCATGTTTTTAGAGATATATCTTTCATAGGAAAAAAGTTTTTGGAGACATATATTTCATTATGATTTTCATTTGTAATTGTAGCCCCCAAATCTGTTGGAATCTCATTCATAGGGGGATTGAGTTCCATCATGGATTCATGGGCATTTACTTTTGGTGCATCAATATAAGTCTCATAATTTTGTGACAACATCCATGGTTACAAAAATTCTTTTGACTTTGGTTCAAAACACATACACCCTTTTTGAGTTGGAGAGTAACCGGTAAAAAACACATAGCTTATCCCTTGAATTTGCCAAGTTGTTTATGTTTATGAACAAAGGTTGTCAAATGAAAAAAATTTAGAAAAACAACAAGAGGAGTAAGAAAAGCTAAAACTTTAGATGACATAGGATTAATTGAATATGATGGAGTTTAAACAACTTCACCCCACAAATTCTAGCAACCTCAAGAAGATGCCTATTCTTTCTCTCTACAATTCCATTTTGTGGGGGTGTATTAACATGAAATTTGATGAATAACCTCATTTAATAACACTAATTTTCACATCCACTTAAATGATATTCTTTTTAAAACATTTGCAATTCAAGTGAACTAAAATTTATAGTTTTATAAAAATAATACAAAAGAGACAATGATAACAACAATCATGTGTAATATTATATTTTATAACATAATAGTACTCATTTGTATAAAGTAGAAGATGAAATTATTTTGTAGCATTCATGATTATTATTAACAAGACTAATTAAGCTAAGTAATAATTAGATCACAAAATATTTAACAAAAACCAGAAGTAGAGTGTCTAAGATTATTAAAAAAAAACAGTCATACGATAAACAACAAAAACTCATAAAAAGATAGTAAAATCTATCAAATTAAATAGAACATTTCTCAATATATAAAAACCAACGCTAAGAAAAATGTACACATAAAGATTTCATATTTGAAAATAATACACAATAAATTAACACCAATAAACCAAATATTTAAGGCATATATTTAATTACAAAAATTATGGACGTTACACAATTAATGATATTTAAGTAATTAATAAAATTCAATGCTTAGAAAATCAAACAATAACATAATTAATAGCATATAATACAAATTTATGTAATTAGTAAAATTCAAATTCAGAGAGGTCACACAATTAATAACAATAATAAAAATTTATATAATTAGTAAGATTCAAATTCAAAAACGTTACACAATTGATGACATATAATTAAAATATTAAGTAATTTATAAAATTTAAAATTTAGAAAATCGAATAAATAACACAAACAACATCACAATTCATACAACATACATGACACATCCACCCACAAGGTCCGAGAATTAGTGCTCTGATACCACTTGTAACACCCAAAAATTTTTTATCCAAATATTACTTAAAAAAATTTATTTTCTTTTAGAAACAACTTATAATTTTTTTTTACTTATGAATAATTCATCATGTAAATATTATTCATTCATTTATTTGTGAAATTAATATTCCAATTGTTAGATCAATATTCATTTATGCTCCAAAATAAAATAAATTCTCTTTAAGTGAAATTCAAAAGAAACAATGTTAACCGAAATTAAGGACATTCAATTGGAATAAAATCTCACTTCCAAATTTTTATTAAAAGATAATGATGACGAGTAAATAACTTCACAATACACCACAAAATTTTTAGTAATATAAAACATTATTTTTAAATAAAAGTCCCATGATCCCACGCACGTGCACCAATCAAACATCATTCATGCAACTCAACTCTTTGAGATCATTAGTACCTATATGTTGGTGTAAGGGGTTAGTTCATCCCACAACAAAAATTAAACCAAATAATAAAATAACAACCATAAAATATGAATATAAAATCCTTTTGTAATAAAAGATTTAAAAAAATTGATTATTTAATAGTTCTCAAAGATATTTCAAAAGTCATAAAATGTATCTAAATAAGTAACAGTCGTAGAGCAAATAGTTAAATCAAAATAAAAATAACAATAAAATGTATATAAGTTATGCATGCTCCTAAACATATATGATCCGGATATAACCAGCCACACAGGCGTCCACACAGAAGTCACCCAAACCAATCGGGATAAATTAAACCAGCCACACAAGCATCCACAAAGATGCATATGATATGTTATGAAATGATAATGATGCTCAAAAAGTACATGTCACCACTCACTTAAATAATCACACAAATCATCAGCCATTTAGGCAACTACAAGGATAACAATATTTAAAACACAAATCACCAGCCACTTAGGCATCCACAAAGATAACAATATTTAAAACTCAAATCACCTGCCACCTAGGCAACCACAAAGATAATAATATTTAAAACACAAGTCACCAGTCACTTAGACAACTACAAAGATAACAATATTTAAAACATAAATAATCAGCCACTTAGATCATCACAAAGACAACCATATTTAAAACACAAATCACCAACCACTTAGGCAACCACAAAGACAAAATATTTTAGATTAAATTTTTTAATCACACAAAACATCAAATTTATGTTCTCATGGAGGTTCATAGTTATAGATCGATAACTTCAACACATCAAATATGCACGTGAACTAGTATCTCAAAATCATGACTTTCATTTTTATAATCCATAAGATTCGATTTGACAATGTATTACTGATAATAATTAAAACTCGTATCACCAAGACTACAATAGCAACATAAATCTCATTCCCTTCTCTGTAAACTTTTTCGCATTCTAAAAATGGACTATTCATTAATGCATTTAATAATCAATTTTCTCATATTATTGAAACTAAAGAAAAATAAAATTCTTATCAATTTCTTCAAGACACATATATTGTTCATCAAAGTCAAGTTTAAATTTTAAATACTCAAAAGTACATACTTAAAATCAAATACATCATAATAAACATATTACTAATTACATCGTTGTAAAAATTATAACTTTAAAATTAAACACTCAAAAACATGTAAAGCACTAAATATTTTCTCTACAAACATATTTATCAAGGTATAATAATAAAAATATAACTCTATAATTAATTTAATCAAGATAGAGGTATATAAAAATAAAATAAAGGAATCAAAGAATTATAGTTAATTTCTTTACGACGAAAATAAAATCAATCTTTTTCTTTTAAGACATCCAGACATCATATCAATATTTTACGAGTCACTAATTTAATATCTAGTCTAACTCTGCATGGGGGAAAAGCCCTTACCTTAGGCGCTTTCTTTCTTAACATCTCTAAATCCGCACGAGAAATAGCTCATGAGGCAATGATGAATTCAACACCGATAGATGTTGAGATTTATGACTTAGAAAATTATCTTAGAAGTGTATGAATGACAATTAGGTTTGACAGCAAGAGACCTAATGAAAAAGTATGAACATAATAGCTATTTATGTTGCAATGTTACGATTGAGTTCTTGTCTAAAATTGAAGTGCACTTAATGCCAAAATTATGCTACCAATAATTACTATTTATTTAATTTTATTAAGCATGGATACAATCTTCCAAAATGAAATAAATACAATCACAAAAGAAAGACATCTAGTCCTTATACAACCACCTAATCGGATCATGCTACAAAAACTACACAACCTGGATGATCTCCAGGCGCCCCACAAGATCCTCCTAACACAGCTTCAGTCAGGTATGACTAACTACTTTCCCATCTCTAGGGTACTAACCGGTAGGATGATCCTGTTTCTCATCTGAGGGAAAAGCCTTGATTTCCACAATAATTGTAAAGGTCACCAACCGAAATTAACAAATATCACATAGCAAAATTCTTATATTTTCCAATGCTCAAAAGAACCTTTCGTCTTAGCAAACTCCTCAAAAGGGTTTTCATGTGTCCAAAAATGCATAAACAATGTTGAAAAATGAAGTTTTGACAAACTGCATTGTCGTAGCCGAATACAATTGAGAAAATGCAGATTTTTAATTATAAAATGGCTCTGAATCAATCATCACTTCAAACATTAATATTATCAATTATTAACACATAATTAACACCAAATTAATCTCCACAAATTCACACCTCAATCACACATCGAATATTCATTAAATCAATTATGAACACATAAATACATCATTACTTAATCAACCGAACTTCACACCTCAAAGCAATTACGACAAATCACAACAACAACCGAATATTTATATACAATCGTCAAAGTATAATAAACATGACTCGCGTGCCAAGCACCCTAATGGAATGCGTATATGCCAAAATGCATGATTCCAGAATTCCAAACCAAAACCCTCTTCGAGGGGCGTAAATCATAATTGTACAACCTCTCACAGACCAGTACTAATTACATAGTATGCAATCTCTCACAGTTCAGCACGATTTACTAGCGTGCAATCTCTCACAGACCAGCACGACATACAAGAGTGCAATCACTCACAGACAAGCTCAATTTTCTAGAGTGCAATCGCTCACAGATCAGCACATTCTAGAGTGCAATCTCTCACAGATCAACACAACGTGACAATCCCCGCAAAGATAAGATGAACCAACAATTCACATGGGATCATCCCGTGACCCATCACGGTCACCACTATCAACAAGGCCCCATCGCGGTTACCATGTACTATGAAATGCATGAGCATACTCTGACTCTATTCACCACAATCATTAAGTAAATGCAGCTGTTAAAAGATTCCCCATTTTTAATACTCATTTAACACTAATGATTTTTCATACACAACACAGAGCATACTCAAACATATTTATTCACACAAATTAAAATTTCCACAACCACACATAAATCACATCTCCAAATTCCATTCACACCTATATTGAATTAAATTCATTTTCCACCAAGTCACACATAAATTTCATCTAAAAAATTCATAATATTAATTATGAACACATCAATTTCACCTAACATAAATCACCAAAATTTCCAAACATTAATCACCATATTCAATCTCTAAAATTTTCATTCATAAATCACCATAACAACATTAATATATCAGAGTTCTTCCCACCGCTAACTCGGTGCCAACGATCTCGATTCCTTTTCGAGACTCAAGGAGCTAACTACATAAACATGAATATTTATAACAACTTGTTCACAATAAAACTAATCCAAACACAACAAAATTTCCAAAATGAAATCTTTCTCACACACCAAAGTTTTAGAACCAAATAATCTATAATATTCACTTAAAACTAAATAAAACAAATATCGTCAAAATTTCCCATACACACACTCGACTATTAAAGCACCGAAATTTTTGAGTTAATAAAATACTCTAAACTTATTTTCTTTTTAAACTCAATCAAAGAGTAATTAAAAGAGTAACATTTTGAACTCTAACCATTTTTAATTTCAATCTATCTTTTTGCTCAAACTCTTTAACTTAGTTAAAATTTGAACTTTTTCACAACTTTAACTACGCTAATTTTTTTGTAAAATTTCCATTTCAGTTCAAACTCATTTATTTGAATATAACTCATTACGTAACTCAAACTCATCAAATTTAATTATCGTCAATTGACACCGACAACAATCAATTCAATTCCACAACACACATATAACACCTCAATTAAATTTCAACAATTCAAACATAACTCACCCAATTTCCAAATTCCACATTTTTACACATAAACCACCAAATTTCATCAATTCATTTTCTACAAAATCCACAAATAAATCACATCTAAAAAATTCATAATAATAATTACGAACATATAAATCACACCAAACTTGAATCACCACAAACCACACGTCCAATTTAAATTCCACTAAATTACCCATAATCACATTAAATTAATTTTTCACAAAATCACACCTCAAATACATCAAATTTCTTTTCCACAAAATCACAAATAATGTCCTAATTACAAACTAAAAGTTTGGAAGGAGCCCTTACCTTAACGATAGCTATAACACCCGATTATGGTACCGTAATTAATTCTGGTAAAATTTAAGTTTGTGACGTCGCGTCGAAAACTAGCTCACTAGCACCGCAGCGTGACAATGAGCAACTTCCTCTTCTGTCACTTTTCAAATAGAAGCTTATATCTAGTAGATAAATGGAGGTTTGTGTTTGTTTTCTTTTTCAAAACCAACAACACTTTGGTTTTTGTTTCTTCAAACAAAGAGAATAGAAGAAAGATGGAAGAAAGATGGAAGGCATGGGTGATATAGAGAAATGTTCACTTTTCCATTTTTTTTGCCTTTCATATATAATAATAATAATAATAATAATAATAATAATAATAAATATCTAAACAAATATCTAGATATTTTTATAAAAATGATCATTACGCCTGTCACCTCACATCACATCACAAACCACTTTTTCAGAAAATATCTACTCTTGCCGTAATTCAATGGGCAGATGAATTTTTCTGAAAAATGTTGCATCTCAGAATTTTTTTTCTTCGACAAAAGATTCATCGTAATTAAATAAAATTATTCATCGATGAATAATTTTAATCGGGTCTCCAAAAAGATATTTTTGGCATTTAACTCCCAAAATGCCAAAAAAATTGGCTAAAAAGCCTCAGAAATTCAACACAAAATTCCCCTAAATTTATAAATTAAAATTTAAAATTAAGGGTCCTACAGAGGGCATGACCTTCGTTTCCTCATTTGTTCTTCTAATTTGGAGGTTTTCCGTGGAGCTTCCAACATGTATCACATGTGTGCCAGGGAAGTTTGCATCTTTCTTCTTCATTCTTAGTGACTAGGGAAGAGCTTTCAACCTCAACAACAAAAGGTTACATACCCATCATAACACCTTATCTCGCCTTATTTCTTCTACCTTATAAGAACCTCTTCTATTGGAAAACCATATTTTCCCTAGCCGTCTAGTATCATTATCGCAATTTGGGACTTCAATTTGCATTAGCGATCGATCTCAAGGTTAGTCACATTACTGTGTTCGAGGAAAGAATCAAGGGTTCAACATATATGTATTTAATGAAGAAGCTATTGGAGAAAAAATGAACATACCACCTCTTTTTGATGGAGAATGTTTTGAGTAAAGGAAGGACATACTAATAAGTTTCTTTATTTAATTGGATCTTGAACTTTGGGACTTAGTGGAAGATAGCTATATTGCTCCAAAGAATACTTATGGTATTGTGCTTCCAAGGAAAAAGATGGATGTTGATCTGAAGAAGATGTACAAGATGCATCACAAATCTAGATCATTCAAGATAAATGCAATCACCTTTAAGGAGTTTGACAAGTACACCAACAAGGAGACAACAAAAAGTATTTATGATAGTCAAATTCTGATCCAGGAAGGAAGCAAACCAGTTCAAGAAACAAATGCCAAACTCCTATTAAAAAAGTATGAACTATTCAAGATGGTAGAAGATGAAGACATTGAATTTTTATCCAGATTCTAGAACCAATCTTAAATTTTAAGATACTTGAGAATAATTATA
Organism: Cicer bijugum; assembly: GCA_037974875.1. Lineage (NCBI taxonomy): Eukaryota > Viridiplantae > Streptophyta > Magnoliopsida > Fabales > Fabaceae > Cicer > Cicer bijugum. Next base: position 909,611 of record JBBPBT010001350.1, on the reverse strand, counting down.
CTACTACTAATCATGTGAAGTACATACTAAGAAGTATGCCAAGCAAGTCTAGATCTAAGATTATTGTCATTCAAGAAACAATTGTTCTCAATACTCTTAAGCTTGAAGAATTGATTAGCTCTTTCAGATTATATGAAATTGGACCTGCAGAGGATGAGCCTATAAAAACAATCAATCTTGGCATTGAAAGGCAACAACAAAGTCGGACGATGATGACTAAGAGGATCAGAAGATGTGTGGCAGTATAGAAAGAAAAAAATTTCCCAAAAATTTCCAAGCAGTCCAGCCGAGTAAATAATTATAAATTTGACAAGAAAAATATCATATGCGATGAAGGCAACGAACCTAGACATATCAAATCAGAATGTTCAAGTATAGAGAAAGAGAAACAATAGAGGAAATATTCTAGACCCAAGAAGAAGACTCTGATGACTACATATGATGATTTTGATGAATCCTCTGATGTTGAAGGACAAGCATATTTGGTTTTGATGGCTCATACCAACTCTGCCTCTAGATCCAACACATATTATAACTTTGGAAGTGAGTCAACAAATGAATGAATTGAGGTATTTTTTTACTTAACTCGATCTAATTTAATTACTATTATAAATGACTTATTGAACAAGAATCACAAATTGACTTTAAAATGGAAAACACTTGAGAACGAAAATGTAAACCTAATTGAAGAAATAAATGTATAAAGAATCAAAGTGCTGAAGTTAAAATAAAAAAAAAAATAGTACATTGAAAACTGATATTGTTGAAGTTAAGGCTGAAAATCTAAATTTGAATGGTAATCATAATACAATATCAATTGAAAATACTACATGTAACTTTGATAAGCATGAAAAAGTATGATTTCTTGCTAATTGTATGAAAACAATTAAGTACGATTTATGGAGTTAGTAGAAATGACTTAAGAGGTTTAGGATTTGAAGAAACTATAACTGAGCCTAAACCTATTTCCTCTGATATCTCGTGTATTGTTTGTTTTAAGAAAGGCCACTCTAAATTATCTTATCTAGTGTTAAATATAAGGAAAGAAAAGAAACATATCAAGAGCAACAAACCAGGACCCAACCAAATGTGTATGTTGTAGATGTCCTCAATAATCAATTTAAAACACCAACCATGGTACTTGAATAGTGGATGCTCGCAACACATGAAGAGAGAAAATTCTATTTTCCAAGATGTAACATTGAGAAAACGAGGCACAGTGACTTTTTTTAAGGGCATATCATTAGTCAATGTACAATTTGTAATGATTATTCCCCTTCTATTAAAGATATCTCATTTGTAAAAGGTCTTAAGCATAATTTATTAACTATTAGTCATTTAAGTTATAATAATGTTGATATTATATTTAATCAATAAACAAGTAAGAGAAAAACTCATAAGGATGGATCTGTACTCTTGTACTTTTTACATATTGAAGGTAAAACAACATTTATAAGATAAATATGTTTAGTCTAGAGCAACAAGAGGTTAAGTGTCTTATGTCAGTAAGGAAGATAAGCTAATTTGGCACAAAAGATTAGGTCATGCCAACCTTAGATTAAATTCAAAACTAAATAAACTTCAACTAGTTAGAGGTCTACATAAGCTTAGTTACAAATTTTAAATTATGTGTAAAGCTTGTCAAAAGGAAAAACAAACAAAGAGCTCTTTTATCCTTAAGAACTCAATCTATACCCAAATGCCGCTTGAGCTCTTACATATAGATCTCTTTGGGCCTGTGAAAACAACCTCTCCAAGTGGAAAGAAATATGTTTTTGTTATAGTAGACGATTACACTAGGTGGACTTAGGTAAAATTCTTAAGTACTCAAGTTCAAAACCTATGTATTCAAACCTGATAGAGGTTTTAGCGTGTCTTCAACATTCTGGGGTTGTCAGATTGCATGAAGAGGACTTGGTTGGTAGAGTCATAGTGTGTGTTCCTAAAAAATATGGGGTTGTTAGGTTGTTTGAGAAAACTTGGAGGGTCAGGTGCAATTCTTTTGAGTGAAAGAACAGGATGTAGCCAAGTTAATGGTGAACCAAGATAAATTACTTGTGTCACTTTATTCCTGCATTCCTTAGTTTTGTTATTGCTTCTACTCTAAGTAAATCCTCAAGTTTTAACTAGTTTAATCAAATAAATAAAGAGTTATCAGCTTAGTTAAATACAATTCCATCCCTCTTCTTGTGTTTGCACCTTCGATGATCTTTAAGCTCTTGACATGATTCACGGTAGTGTAACTCTTTTCGAGAACCTTTAATCCCAAACACTAAAGCTTGGAATCAAAAGACCATTTTCTCAATAACTTCGTCCTTTTCTATTTGGAAAAGTTCATACTTTCTTAGAAGCAGGTTTTCCTTTGCTTCATTAACTTGCTTGCTTCCTTCATAGTTGAGGCATAAATTATTGTGGATTGTTCTTTATGATTCCTTTGTTGTTTCATTTATCAAACTCTTTAAAGGTGATTATGTTCATCATAAAGTTTATGGCTTTATCATGCATCTTGCCTTGTTTCTTTTGTTCATTGTTGAGCTCTTTTAATGATATGTTCGCACCAACAACAACCTTGTGCGCCACATATCCATCTTGGACTAATTCTTATAGTTCAAGATCATGTGACATGTAGAAACATCTCAACATGTCCTTCTTGATTTCGAATATCTCTCGATCAAATAAATGAGGTTTGATAACATTTCACCATGTTGCTTCATTGCTAGAGTTAGTCATAAACACAAAAATAGTAGGTTACCTTTTCAAACATGATTAAGTACTAACCATGAAACTGAGCTCTTATGCCAATTAAAGACTGAAAAACACAAGAAACATGGGTTTGAACTGTGCCTTTTTAGAGTAAAAATCTTTTCTCAAATACATATACTAATTGAAAAGAATGATACAACAATAGAAAGTAAAGAGATAGAGAGTATATACACAAAACCAATTTAATATGGTTCACCACCAACAAGGAAGCTACATCCAGTACTTTCACTCTAAAGAGTTTAATCCACTAAATCATTGATTTATCACAAGTCCACTAGAATACACATTAGACAAGATGTTTGTGTTTATTTATCACGAGTCCACTAGAATACACATTAGACAAGACATTAGAATACAAATTATACTTAGTGTTTAACTCATTTATGTGTGGTTTTGTGAAAATGAAATTTGATGTGTTTGAGTGGTGGGTTGTGATGATTTGTGGTTGTCGTGTTTGACGTGTTCATAATTGATATTTTAAATTGTGAGATGTGTTTGGGTGGATTTTGTGGAAAAATCAATTGATGTGGTTTGGTGTGAATTGTGGATTGAATTGGAGAATATGTTTGAGTATGCTCTGTGTGGAATTTGAAAATCATTAGAGTTAAACGAGTATTAAAAATGGGGAATCTTTTAATATTTGCGTTTACTTAATGATTGTCGTGAAAATTGTTAGAGTTAAATGAGTATTAAAAATTGGGAATCTTTTAATATATGGATTTACTTAACGATTGTCGTGGATAGAGTGAGAGTATGCTCATGCATTTCATAGTACAAGGCGACCAGATGGGCCATGTTGATAGTGGACACCGGATGGGCCACAAGATGGTTCCATGTGATTAATTGGGAAAACATTTCGAAATTGTGGATGTTTTGCAAAAGTGTGGATGTTTTGCATTTGTGTGTAAGTGTGATTGATTGGAAAAACATTTCGAAACTGAAGTTGTTGTGGTGATTGTGCTATAATTGCTAAGTGTGAATGTTTTGGAATTGTGTGTAAGTGTGATTGATTGCAAAACCATTTCGAAACTCAAGTTGTTGTGGTTGTTGCGCTATAATTGCCAAGTGTGATTGTTTTGATTTGTGTGTAAGTGTTGATTGATTTCGAAACCCTTTTAAAAGCTGAATTTTGCTGTTTTCCTGCTGTTGTCTGATGTGTATTCGAATACAGAAGGTTGTATTCGAATACGAACATGTTGTTTTGCTACAGACTTATTGTGTAGTTGAATACAGACGGTTGTACTCGAATACATGCATGTTCTTTAGCTACTGACTTATTGTGTAGTCGAATACATAAGGCTGTATTCGAATACAAGCATGTTCTTTTTGCTGCTGACTTATGAAACAGCCTTGTATTCAAATACAGAGATGCTGCATTCAAATACAACAGTGCAGTTTTGTTAAAAACTACATTTTTGATCTTTGTTTATGCATGTTTGGCATATGGAAACCCTTTTAAGGTACATGCTTAGTTGAAAGGTTACTTTGTGCATTTAAAATCTTAAATGTTATGTGTTAATTGTTAATTTCAGTTGGTGACCCTTTACAACTGTTGTGGAAATCTGGGCATTGCCCTCGTATGAGAATCAGGACCTTCCCACCGGTTAGTACCCTGTGGATGGGAATGTAGTTGGACACACCTGCCTGGAGCTGTGTTGGGAGGATCTTGTGGGGTGCGTGAAGATCATCTCATATGTATAGTTTTTTTGTAGAATGATCCGATTAGGTTGACGTATAGGGATTAGATGTCTTTCTTTTTAGGGTTGTGTTTATTTTAATTTGGAAGACTGTACCTATACCAATATTGTTAGCTTGACATTTTATTTTGATGGGTTCCATGTACCACTTTAGATGTGATGTGGGGAGTTAAAATTCTCATGGCAGTACTTTTATACAGGTGTCTGCCGAGAATACCTCATGGGTATGAGCTATGATTGATAGGTCTCATAGCCAGGTGTTTTTTGATGTACGGATACTTTGGATTTTTATTTCAAAAACTATTCCGCTGCTTGTAAATATTTTTGAACTTTGTCGTTATGTTACGACTTAAATATTTATCCAAAAGTATTTCCTTCTTTATTTCTTTGTTTTTATGAATTTGTTTTTAAAGAAAAAATACACTCACGCTGGTAGAAATCGGGGTGTTACAACCTAAATGTTAATCTAATGACACAAACAAACTTATTGGATATACTATATTGACTAAGAACAAAAATGGAAAAAACGAAGCTGAAGGACAGAAACACTTATTGGATGAACTATCATGACTTAAATGACTGAATGTTAATCTAATGACACAAACACATAATGGATGAACTATCATGACTATCATGAAAAAAATGACCTAAATATTAATCTAATGACACAAACACTTATTGGATTAAAATAAGCTGAAGGATGATGAAAACAACCTAAATGTTAATCCATTTAGACTAACACACATCATTGATGAACTACATTGACTAAGAACCAAAATGAATTAAAATAAACAGAGGGATGATGAAAATGACCTAATTGTTAATCCAATTACACACCTACATTTATTGGATGAACTAGATTGACTAAGAACAAAAATGAATTATAATAAATCGATGAATGACGAAAATGACCTAAATGTTATTCCAATGACACAAATGCTTTTATTGGATCAACTAAATTGACTAAGAAACAAAATAGATTAAAATTAATTTAGGGATCACAAAAATGACCTAAACGCTAATCCATTGAGACTAATGAACTTATTCGATGAACTAGATTGGCTAAGAACGAATGTAAATTTGAATAAGCTAAGGGATGACGAAAACGAACTTAATGTTAATCCATTGAAAATAATGTACTTCTTTGATAAACTACATTTTCTATGAATGCAATCACACAAACGTGTTTATTGAATGATCTAGATTGACTAAGAATCAAAGTGACTTAGAATAAGCCGAGGGATGACGAAAATGACCTACATATTAAATTTAACGATACAAATGCACCTATTGGATGAACTATATTGACTAAGAACAAAAATAGATTACAATAAGCTGATGGATGACCAAAATGATTTAAATGTTAATCCAACGAAACAAACGCAATTATTGGATTAACTAGAATGGTTAAGAACATAAATTGATTACAATAGGTCGAATGATAAAAAAAAAAAATCTAAATATTAATCCTGTGTCACAAACGCATTTATTGTATGAATTACATTGACTACCTTAAGACCTTTAACAAAATTTGACAAATAGTTAATAAATTATGTTTAAGACCTTTAACAAACAAGGCATCTTTAATAGATTTTCTACAATTTGCAAATTTAAGATGTAAGTGAACATTTTCTATAATTTGCAAAAATAATAACTATAATTTCTAGTAAATTGCGTTGTGTTATTTTATAAAATGAAATCGAACTATTTATTAGTAAAATTTTATATATTACATGATAAACTACTTCAAAAATAGAAAAAAAATAATGTCCTTTTTGAAAGAAAATAAATATTTTTAAGTAATGTATTGGATCAAAATTCAGGACGATACAAAAATCTTAATCTATTAAGACTTATGCACTTATTGGACGAATTACATTGCCAAATAACATAAATAGAGAAGAATAAACCCATTAAAGACAAAAATGACAAAAATATAATCCATTTAAACAAACAAATTTATTGGAAGAACTACATTGGCCATGAATTTAAATAGACTAGAATAAACCTGATATAGTCAAAAGTAGCCAAAATCATAATCCATTGAGACTAATGCATTTGTTGGACGTTGAGACTATCGAATTTATTGAACGAAATATATTGGCTTAGAACCAAAACGAATTAGAGTAAACCTATTGATGACAAAAATGACAAATCTTAATCCATTGAGTCTAAGGAATCTATTGGAAGAACATCGTTCTCTAAAAACCAAAAAGAACTAGAATAAACCTACTAAATTCAAAAGTGACCAAAATCTAAATTCATTGAGACTTATGAACTTTTTCTATAAAATACATTGGCCAAGAACTTATGAACGTCAAAACTGACAAAAATCTTAATCCTTAGACTAAAGAACTTAATGGAAGAACTACATCGACTAAGAACCAAAATGGACTAGAATAAACATTGTAAAGTCAAAAGTTAATAAAATCTTAATCAATTGAGACTACTGAATTTTTTAGAAGTTCAGACTATTGAACTTATTGAAACAACTACATCGGCTAAGAAGCAAAATAGATTAGACTAAAACTATTAAAGACAAAAATGACCAAAATCTTAATTCATTGAGACTTATTTACTTATTGGACGAACTATATTTTCTAAGAACCAAATTTGATTAGAATAAATCTCTAAAATATCAAAATTGTTAGTACAGAGACGCACGTAAGAGGGGGTTGAATTAGGTGTTTAGAAATTTTAGTGTTTTTAGAGACTTTGATTTGTTCCTAGAACATGCTTGTATTTGAATACAAATCCATGCACGCGAATAAAAATGACAGAAATTTGCCACTGACTTGGTTTTAAATTCGGCTACAACATGCTATAGTCGAATAAAAATGTGCATTTTTTGCTACTGACATCATCTGTATACGGGTACACATATATGTAATCGAATATAACCTTAAATTTTGTCAAAAACGTGATTTTCAAACATTGTCCATGTAGTTTGACACTTTGAAAATTCTTTTGATGCACATACTAGATTATCGATGCTGTAATCAAGGTTCTCATGTGCGTTTGAAATGTAATAATGTTAAATTGCATCATGTACCTTAAAATATCGGGCTTCTAGATCATTGACAATGCTTGACTCGATGTTGACTTTTCTTAACATATTTGAAGTTGCAACATGATCATTTTATTTGGCCTTTGTCTTCATGAAAAATATGGATAGTCTTGTATATTTACATTCTTCCCTTTTTTGATGATGACAAAACCTTGTTGTTGTTGAAACTTCAAAGAATTGATCTTTTGGATTTTTCTTCCCTTTAAGGTATTCTTACTCCCCTTTGATCTTGAGTTCATGCCACCATGTTTTGAAAGTTTGAAAACCTACAAATTCTTTAACAACACATATTCCAAGCATACAAGGTATACAGAGAATAAAAGCATATCTCTAGGTAGAGAATATAACTTCAAAAGCATAGTTTAAAGTTAAACATATCTAAGGCATATATAAGAAATTTTAAGAATTTAAATGAAATGACTTACAAAGCATCAGTACCATGTATTAGAGATCATCTTCATTTAGAGTGCCAAATACTCTTCGTATGTTATAAAATTAATTATTAGACAAAAGCTTTGTGAAGATATCTGTTAGTTGATTATGTATATCCACAGATGCAACTTCAACATTTCTCTTGAGAACATGATCACCAAGAAAGTCATTGCGTGTGTTTATATGTTTGGTTTTAGAATGCATGATTAGGTTCTTCGTGATATTGATAGCACAAATATTGTCACATATTAGGGGGATGGATCCAAGGTCAAGTCCATAGTCATATAATTGTTGCTTGAGCCATAGAATCTATGCACAACAACTCCCTGCTGCTATGTATTTTGCTTCAGCAGTGCTTAGAGCCACACATGGTTTTTGTTTACAAGACCATGACACAAAAGCATTACCTAAGATATGGCAAGTTCCACTTGTGCTTTGCTGATCAATTTTACATCTTGCGTAGACAAAATCAGAATAACCAACAAGATTGCATATATTACTTATCATAGCATTTGGGCACACGTTTTTAGCTTTTTAGTATGGTATTCTAAAAGCTCTTTATAGCTTAGATTAATATTTTTAGCATGTTTCTAAAGTTTGGGTCGAATATAAATTATAATTTTATTATTTATATTTTGACTCTTTCTCGCTCTATAGATCATAACTTGAGCTATGGATATCAGATTGGCACACATGAGCAGGCGCTGGAAAGATAAAAATCTGAGCTACAACTTTTGTGTTAAAGGAAAGACCAATTCTGAATTTACTGGGCTGAAACTGCAAATTTCGTAATTTGGATTTTTGTAATAATTTTATTTAGCGATCCACTTATTTTTAAAACCTAAACCCTAAAGTCCAATATCATATATTGGCAGTTTTGTTTCTTTTCTAATCACAGAAAAATTAGGATTCAAATTGCTACAAGAAATAAATAGTGTTATTTTAATTTAATGGAATGCTAATTTTATGAGATTAATCCATGAGTTCAGAGTTTAATCAACACCTTGAGATTCAGGTTACACTGTCAATTTCTATTCATGATTTTATTATTGTTTATTTGATTATATTGATATTTTGATTGCTTAAATTGAATTTCAATAGGATTGAATAAATTTATTTGATAGAATTTGGTTTCGGTTTGTAATTTAATTGAATTATAATTTTGAGACTCTTGATCATTAATTGTAATATTTTGATGATTGAGATACTTAATCCAATCAACGAAACCAAATTCACATAGGATTGATTACGCTTGTTTGATCAATTCTATAGTCAAATAAGATTAAAATCACAAATTAGAAATTAAAATCATTGATAAAATCTTTGATAGGTCTGAAACTCGAATAAGTGGATTAATCATTTTGTTCATCTGTTAAATAAAAAATCTAAAAAACTCCTTTTTAATTTCCATTTTAAATTCAGTTATTGTTATTATACCATAAGTCCTTGAGAAACTATTCGAGTTATTACCTCTATTTATATTTTATCAAATGCATTTGACTCGTGTGCGACAACGTACCAATTACCTTTTGGATACCATAAGCCAACACTGATTGTTCCTTTTAAATATTTTTTATTTGCTTCATTGCTACAACATGTGATTTCGTAGGATCTACCTGAAACCTTGCAAATAAACAACCACTAAACATCATATATGGCTGTTTGGCCGTTAAATATAAATGAGAACCAACCATACCTTGATATTTTGAAATACCTATTGATTTACCAGTTTTATCTTTATTTACATAAGTTCAAGAGCCCATAGGAGTTGCACTTTCTTTACTGCTGTCCAACTCAAACCTTTGTAATAGTTCCTTACAATACTTTTCCTGATTGATGAAAATGCCATTTTTTAGTTTCCAGATTTGAAGTCCAAGGAAATAATTTAAATTACGCATCATAGACATTTCAAATTCTCTTTGCATCATTAATGAGAATTCTTTTTTTTTTATTATTGGTTCATCCAAATATGATATCGTCAACGTAGATTGGAAAAAGTAAAGTGTGATCATAAGTCCTTTTAATGAATAATGTCTTATCAACTTTACCATTTTTAAATAATCATTCACATAGAAAGTTATTTAACCTATCTTACTAAGCTCTTCGAGCTTGTTTCAAACCGTAAAGGGCTTTCTTTAATTTCAAGACATGTGAAGGATTCTTGAAGTTTTGAAAGTCGTGTGGTTGTTTGACATGCACTTACTCATTAATGTAGCCATTTAGAAGAGTACTATCGACATCCATCTGAAATAATTCAAATTCCATAGAGCAAATAATCAGATTGCTTCTAACCTTGTTACCAAAGCAAATGTTTCATTAAAGTCGATCCCTTCTTCTTCGTTGTATCATTGAGCAAGAAACCTTGCCTTATTTCGAACAACTATACCATTTCCTTCTAGTTTATTCATAAACACTCGTTTGGTACCAATGATGTGTTTATTTCAAGGATTTGGAACAAGTTCCCAAACATTGTTTCTTTAAAACTTGTTTAGTTCTTCTTACACGGCAAATATCCATTGAGCGTCCTTAAGTGCTTCTCCTATTTGAGAAACAAATTCTATATTCAAACAAGCATCTTGTAGTTTGAGCCTTGTAGTTACTCATTTTTGATATCACCTATAGTGTTGTCAATGGGGTGATCTCGATGAGTTCTCCATTCTTGAGGGAGATCATTATGTTGATCTTGCTGCTCAATAATGACTTCATTCTTTTGAATTGATTGATCAAGTTGATTGTCTTTGCTTATATCATTAATTATAAAATCATCATCATTACACGAGACATTTTTAACCTCTTACAAGCGGTTAGATTCACCAAATGATACATAAATATATTATTCTACTAACAAAGTTCTTTTATTAAAAATTATAAAAGCTTTACTAGATAAGGAATAACCAACAAAGATACCTTCATCGGCTTTCTCATCGAATTTTCCATTATTTTCCTTACTATTATTCAGCCCAAAGCATTTACACCCAAACATGTGAAAGTTTGACATCTTTTGTTTTCTTCCTTTATAGGATTCATATGGAGTCTTCTATAAGATTGGTTGAATTATTTCTCAGTTCGATAATTAACAAGTTGTACTTACAATGTCTATCCAAAAGTGTTTTCGTAAACTTGAGTTGTTTCGCATGGTCCTTGCAAGTTCTGCTAATAATCAATTATTTTTCTCTCAACAACTCTATTTTGTTGAGGTGTTCTTGGTGCATAAAAGTTATAGAAGATTGCATTTTCTTCACAATACTCTACAAAAGAATTTTTTTGAAATTCTCCTTCATGAGCATTTTCTTCACAATACTCATTCACAATACTCTTGACGTTTTACTACCCCAAAAATCAATATAACCAAAACCTAACTCTATGATTTTACCCATAAAGCCTTAGATACATTTTCCCCCAAATCAATACTCCGACCCTAACAAAATTCTTCTCCACACAACCACAGATAAGGCCCTAAATGCAAACCAAAAGTTTGGAAGGAGCCCTTACCTTCACTTTAGTTTTTCCGTTCGATTACGGTACCGTGTGTAAATCCGGTAAAATCTCCGTTCGCAACGTCGCTTCCAAAGTTGGTCCACTAGCACCGTAGCACGGAGGTGAGCAACCTTCCATTCTATCACTTCTTGAAACGAAGCTTAGATCTAGGTGGAACGGGGAGGTTTATGTTTGAATCCCTAATACCGTTTTTCTTCGTTTTCGAATCAAAGAGGAAGAGTGAAGTTGAGAAATCCTTGTCCTATCACCCACTATCAATTTTCCAACTCAAAGGAAGCAAGAACAATGAAAATGGATGAAGATGGAGGAAGGAGGAGGATTGAGCGCGAGACAGAGGAAGGAGAAGGGAAAATGTTTTGGTTTTCTTTCTCTCTCTTTTCCTTTCTTCCTTTTTCTTTCCTTTCTATTTCTTTTCTTTTCTATTTCCTTCCTTTCCTTTTATTTATATAATATATATATATATACATATATTAATTATAATTAACAAATATCTCAAAATCCATAGACATTTATTAAATTACCCTTTCACCCATAACGCATTAATCTCTTCGTAAAAGATTCACCGCAGTTAATTTAATTTATTTATCGAAGAGTAATTCTAATCGGGCATCTAAATTTCTTTTTGGTCATATAAACTCCAAAATATTAATAACTTTGGCTAAAAAGCCTCCGAGTTCAATACCAAAAATACACTAAAATACAATAAGTACACTTTAAAATTATGGGTCTTACATTACTACCCCCGTAAAATTAGTTTCGTCCTCGAAACTATGCATCGATAAATAACTCTGGGTGTTTTTCTCTCATCTTGCTCTCCAGTTCCCAATTTGCGTCTCTAGTAATTGGATTCCAAATCACCTTGACCAACGAAACATCCTTGGTCCTCAGTCGTTTAATCTTTCTATCATCAATTCTCACAGGTGGTACTTCGAATGACAGGTTATCCTTTAGCTGGATTGGGTCTCGTTCGATCACATGAGATGTATCCGCAAGATATTTCCTCAGTTGTGACACATGAAACACGTCATGAATATTGGACAGTATCGGAGGCAATGCAATCCGATAAGCAACGGGCCCAATTCGTGCAAAAATCAGATATGGTCCAATGAATTTTGGAGTCAACTTCTTCGATTTCAATGCTCTACCAACTCCAGTAGTAGGTGTGACTCTTAGAAATACATGGTCCCCCTGTTCGAATTCTAAAAGTCTGTGACTCTTGTCCACGTAACTCTTATGACGATCCTGTGAAGTCTTCATTTTCTCCTTAATCTTCCTTACCTTAGTTGTAGTCTGTTGCACCATCTCTGGTCCGACAATCATATTTTCACCGTCCTTATACCAACACAAGGGCGTTTGGCACTTGCGCCCATATAAGGCCTTATATGGTGCCATTCCAATACTTGCGTGGAAACTATTGTTGTAGGTGAACTCAATCAACGGAAGTACGTCATCCCAACTTCCTCTACCATCTAACACACATGCTCTCAACAGATCTTCCAGGGACTGATTCGTCCTTTCAGTCTATCCGTTTGTTTGTGGATGGTAAGCTGAACTCAATCGTAGTTTCGTTCCCAACGCTTCGTGCAATGCTCCCCAAAAATATGATGTGAACTTCGGATCACGGTCTGATACGATACTCGATGGTACCCTGTATAACCTCACAATTTCAGCAATGTAGATCTCTGTTAGCTGATCTACCTTATAGGCGGTCTTTACTGGCAAAAAGTGTGCGGATTTAGTCAATCGATCCACTATTACCCATATAGAATCATTCTTTCTCCTTGTTTTGGGCAATCCAGTAATAAAATCCATGGAGATGTTGTCCCACATCCATTCAGGTATATCTAAAGGTTGCAACATCCCAGCAGATCCCTGATGTTCCACCTTCGCTTTCTAAGAAGTTAGGTAAGTGGACACGTACTCCGCTACATGTTTCTTCATTCCTGGCCACCAATAATTCTGTCTCAAATCCTGATACATTTTTGTTGCTCCAGGATGAATACTCAACTTACTCTTATGCGCCTCTTCTAAAATCGCTTTCCTCATATTTGTGATTTCTGGTACACAAATCCTACCATTGCATCGCAAAATATTATCCGATCCAACCTTGAAATCTGTTGTCTTCCCTTGCACTATTAGGTTCCTCTTCTCTTGAATCAAGACGTCATCTTGAGAATTTGCAATGTCTTCAAGTAGTCCACTCGAAATCTTAATCATTCTGAATCTCAATATTCCCTGTGCAAACTCTACGTTCAAGTTTAGGTCTCTAAAAGCTTCCCACAACTCTTGTTGTCTAGCCATAATTGTTGAAGACACCGATACACTTCTTCTAGTAAACGCATTAGCCACTACATTGGCCTTTCCAGGGTGGTACTGTAGTGTGAAATTAAAATCCTTGAGAGTCTCCATCCATCATCTCTGGCGCATGTTCAACTCCTTCTGGTCAAACAAATATTTCAAACTTTTATGGTCACTGAACACGGTGAACGTGCACCCATATAAGTAGTGCCTCCAGATCTTCAATGCAAAAACAACCGTAGCAAGCTCCAAATCATGAGTAGGATAGTTTCTCTCATGAATCTTCAATTGCTTGGAGGCATAAGCTACATCTTTCTTGTGTTGCATCAGAACACATCCCAACCCTTGGTGGGATGCATCACAATAAACTTCATAGGGTTCATCTGATTGCGGTAATACCAACACTGGTGAGGTCGTCAATTTTCTCTTTAGTAACTGAAAATTTTCCTCACACTTCTCCGTCCATGCGAACGGTTGATCTTTTCTGGTAATTTGTGTCAATGGAGTTACTATCTTAGCAAAACCTTCAATAAACCTCCTGTAGTACCCTACAAGTCCTACAAAACTTCATATGTCAGTGACAGTCTGAGGCTGTTTCCAAGCAAGAACCGCCTCAATCTTAGTCGGATCTACAACGATTCCTTCCTTGGTTATCACATGTCCCAAGAAATTTACTTTTTCTAGCCAAAACTCGCACTTTGACAGATTGGCATACAATTGCTTCTCGTGTAAAATCTCAAGAACTTGACGTAAATGTTCTCCATGTTCTTCTTCAGTTTTTGAATAAATTAATATATCATCAATGAACACCACAACGAGTTTATCAAGGAATGGACTAAAGATTCTATTCATGTAGTCCATGAAAATTGTTGGTGCATTGGTAACTCCAAAAGGCATAACCAAATATTCATAATGCCCATAACGGGTTCTGAAAGCGGTTTTTGGAATATCTCCTTCCTTTACTCGAATCTGATGGTAACCCGATTTTGAGTCAATCTTCGAAAATATCGCGGCCCCTCTCAATAGATACATTAAATCATCGATGCATGGCAAAGGATAGCGATTCTTAATAGTTGCCTTATTAAGCTGTCTATAATCCACACATAAGCGCGAGCTTCCGTCCTTCTTCTTAACTAGCAAAACTGGAGCTCCCAATGGCGATACACTTGGTCTAATAAATTTCTTCTCAAACAAATCTTCAATTTGGCTTTTGAGCTCATTTAATTCCAATGGCGACATTCGATACAGTGCCATTGAAATAGGTCCCACCCCTGGGTGCAAATCAATGAAAAATTCCACTTCTCTTACCGGTGGCAATCCTAGAATTTCCGTTGGAAATACATCCCGGTACTCATTGACAAGCATCACTTCTTCTATGTTCACATTTATCTTTGTCTCCACATTAGCCAGAGACAAAAACTCATGAGTCCCTTCACTTAGCGACACTCGGAGTTTGTTAGCGGTTAAGTAGTTAACAACACCTGGTTCAGGGAAAAGAACCAATTTACGAGCACAATCCAAGATCACATAACGGTACGACATCCAGTCCATACCGAGAATGATCTCGAGTGATTGTAGCAGTAAACAAACCAAATTAACCAGGAAATTCCTATTCTGAATAGTTATTTGACAATGTAAACATGCATAATTTACTGTCAAAGTCTTAGCAGGTGTGGAAACAACCAAATCAAAAGGTAAAGCAGACACAGATAACTTCAAACGATTCACGCAGTCCATAGCAACGAAGGCATAGGTTGCCCCCGAATCAAAAAGTGCAGTTAAAGTATTACCTGCAATCTCACAGTCACGTTGAATCAGAATACCAGATGGATTCCCCTCTTCAACACTCACACAATAAATGTGTCCTCTAGCAGTAGGACTGGTAGCCCTAGCTACATTTACGACTGGTTCCACCTTTGGAGCCCTGTAATCTGTAAGACCCGTCATTTTAAATCCTAAGTTATACAATTTTAGGGTATTTTGTATTAAATTGCTTAGGCTTTTAACCCTGTTTTCGGTATTTAGTGAGTTAAAAGCCGAAAATATATTTTTGGAAATTGGATTAAAATTATTTGTCGAAGAATAATTTATTTAAGTTTCGAAGAATTTAATTCTGGGCGGTTTTGTTCAAAATATCTCAGGTTGCTGAAAATTGTATTTGACAATTGAGTTGCGACGAGAGTAGATATTTTTATCAAAATAATTGGAGATGTGAGTGAAATAATGGATGTGAGAGTTGTTAGATATTTATTGGTTTAGGTTTAATTATTATATATATATATTATATATTATTAATATTAGTAATATATAAGTATATGTTTGGAAGGAAAAGAGGAAAAAGGAAATGGAAAAGAAAAGGAAAGGAAGGAAAGAGAGAGAAAAGAAAATAGAAGAAAGGAAAAGAGAAAGAAAGAAAAGAAAGCATTTCCATCTTCCTCCTTCAGCCTCGCGTGAATTCCTTTTTCCCCTTCTTCCATTTTCGCTTTTCTTTGCTTCTTTTTCTCAAGAATACAAACCCAAGGCTTAGTGGGTGATAGGACAAGGACTACTCAACTTCACTCTTCCTCTTTGATCCGAAAATGAAGAAAAACGGTATTAGGGATTCAAACACAAACCTTCCCGTTTCACCTAGATCTAAGCTTCATTTCGCAAAGAGATAGAAGGGAAAGTTGCTCACTACCACGCTACGGTGCTAGGGAACCAACTATGGAAGCGGCGTAGCGAGCGGAAAATTTACCGGATTTACTCACGGTGCCGTAGTCGCACGTTAAAGCTAACGTGAAGGTAAGGGCTCCTTCCAAACTTTTAGTTTGCATTTAGGGACTTACTTGTGGTTGTGTGGAAAAGAATTTGGTTAGGGTTAAAGTAAGGATTTATGGAAAATGAATTTTAAACCCATTTATGTATGATTTTGAGTATATGAAACTTGTTGTGTTTGAGTGATGGATTGTGTTGATTTGTGTTCGTTGTTTTGACGTGTTCTAAATTGATAATTGATGAAACTTGAGATGTGTATGTGTGGTTTGTGCGGAAAATGATTTGGTGTGAATTATGGATTGAATGTGAATGTATGTTTGAATTTGTTTTGTGGAGTTTGTGTGGAAAATGATTTGGAGTGAAGTATGGATTGAATGTGAAAGTATGTTTGAGTTTGTTTTGTGTGGTTTGTGTGGAAAATGATTTGGGGTGAAGTATGGATTGAATGTGAAAATTGGTTTTGTGTGGAATCTGAAAACCATTAAGTTAAATGAGTATTAAGAATGGGGAATCTCTTAATGTCTTGTTTACTTAATGTGAGTTTGTGAAAATCGTTTAAGTTAACTGAGCGTTAAGTATGGGGAATCTCTTAATGTCTTGGTTACTTAATGTTTGTTTTTGAAAATGGTTTCAGTGAAATGAGTATTAAGAATGGGGAATCTCTTAATGACTTGTTTACTGAATGTTTTGTTGTGGAAACCGTTTAAGTCAAAAGTATATTAAGAATGGGGAATCTCTTAATATGTCTATTTGCTTAATGTCTGGTGTGAAAATCGGTTAAGTAAATGAGTATTAAAAATGGGGAATCTTTTAATATTTGCATTTACTTAACGCTTGTTGTGAATGAAGTTAGTGTATGCTCATGCATTTCATTTGGTAAATTGTGCTGACCCGTGATAGGTGGCACCTCGGTAAATTGTACTGACCCGTGATTGGTGGTACGTTTACGATTTACTTTTTGGTAAGTTGTGCTGACCCGTGATAGGTGGCACCTCGGTAAGTAGTACTTTGGCCTGTGATAGGCGGTACCCTTACGACTTACGCTTTTTCTTTTGGTAAATCGTGCTGACCCGTGATAGGTGGCACCTCGGTAATTGGTACTTTGGCCTGCGATAGGCGGTACAATTATGATTTACGGCCCTTCGAGGAGGGTTTCGGTTTGGAATTCCGAGTCCATGCATTTTGGCATATACGCATTGCATTAGGGTGCTCAGCACACGAGTCGTGGTTGATTCAAATTATGATTGTGTTGATTTTGCTAAGTGTTATGGTTTGAAATTATGTGTAAGGGTGTCTTGATTCAAAATGTGATTTTGTTGATTGTACTAAGAGTTATGTTTTGGAATTGTGTGATAGTATGTTTGGTTGTAACAAACGTTTTCGAAACTCATAATGACGTGGTGATTGTATGGGTATTGCTAAGTGTTAAGGTTTGGGGTGGCGTGTGTATGTGATTGAGAAGGAATAAGAATCCAGCAAGTGAAACAAATATTGGAAAATGTGCCAAGAAATTGTCGGAGCAGCACATAGAGATGTAGCTTATGACGATTAAAGATTCAGGAAAGGAATTATCTCACCTATAATTCAGACATTATTATTATAAAGGTATGCCAATGATATAAAGACATTACGTGAGTACGTGTCATGGGGATTATTATTGTGTTCGTCAATCAAAGGAGTTCAATGTTTGTTTGATGGGAAACAATTGAACATGAAATGGAAAGGTTTGGTGGGAATTAGTAAGCCTTGATTTATTGGAATCACTATAATGAAGATATATCAAGGTTCGAGGTAGAAATTTAAGGTTGGTATAAATGGAAAATTGATGGAGTGAATACAATGCGGTTGACCTGTCATAATGAAAGGATAATCATCAAGATGCAAATGAAGGACACAGCAAAATTAAGAAGTATCAGAATGAATGTTGGCAGTAGAGGTAGGAGAATTATTTTCTAGTTTACGCATAATTGCGGAGTATGTAAGAAATTTTTAGTGAAACGTGAATTTGAGGTGTTAGGCATGAGACAAATGTAGACCTTGATCTGTGAATTAAATTCAAGTTGGATTTTAATGGAAAACGTGACTCTTGAAATGAAGTACTAAACTGAAAGGAAGTTTGTGTGTCCTAAATAGTATAGTCTTTGGCATGATTTCGAAAATAATTGAGGAAGCTTTGATCACCAAGCATATGTGGAGATTGGATTATTAAATTTATAACTGGAATAACATACTGATAAGAACACTATAGTTTGACGTAGTTGTACGACTTAAGAAAAATCAAGGATTTGTGGACAAGGGAGAAATTTAGGAGTTCTCGGATGTAGTGATTGTTCGGTGCTCAGTGTGTTAGGGTTATTCTAAGTGTTTCAGTTTCGTTCCAAATGGATGTTTCGTACCAAGTGGATGCAAATGAGACTACGAGACATAAGTATGGGATATTTTACTTCGTCGACAGGATCAAAGTTATAGGAAAATAAGGGAAACTCAATGGACTTTGAGAAGATTGTTGAATTCTTGTACATTAAGATAACCTCAGTTATAAGTTGCAAAGAGCGCTACTACAGTTCGGTTAAGATAGTCTAAGCTACTATCATGGTTGTTGGCTATTTATTGACAAATTGAGGGACTGATCATCCTTAATCTCTTGTCGATAGTAGACAAAACCATGTTGAATGGAACGGACGAGCCTTACCGACTATGAATGGGTGCAGAGTTATTAAGCACCTTACGAAAAGGGGTAGACAACACTTTCTTCGAGAAGGCTGGGTGAAATAAGTTGTGACTGATATGATGAATTCGGGTACAAACCAAGTGTGGATTGTTACTCGTACTTTAAGTTTCGAGGACGAAACTAATTTAAGGGGGGTAGTAATGTAAGACCCGTCATTTTAAATCCTAAGTTATACAATTTTAGGGTATTTTGTATTAAATTGCTTAGGCTTTTAACCCTGTTATCGGTATTTAGTGAGTTAAAAGCCGAAAATATATTTTTGGAAATTGGATTAAAATTATTTGTCGAAGAATAATTTATTTAAGTTTCGAAGAATTTAATTCTGGGCAGTTTTGTTCAAAATATCTCAGGTTGCTGAAAATTGTATTTGACAATTGTGTTGCGACGAGAGTAGATATTTTTATCAAAATAATTGGAGATGTGAGTGAAATAATGGATGTGAGAGTTGTTAGATATTTATTGGTTTAGGTTTAATTATTATATATATATATAT
>JBBPBT010001350.1:871623-889522 GCA_037974875.1 Cicer bijugum | reverse complement strand
AGGTTGCTGAAAATTGTATTTGACAATTGTGTTGCGACGAGAGTAGATATTTTTATCAAAATAATTGGAGATGTGAGTGAAATAATGGATGTGAGAGTTGTTAGATATTTATTGGTTTAGGTTTAATTATTATATATATATATATTATATATTATTAATATTAGTAATATATAAGTATATGTTTGGAAGGAAAAGAGGAAAAAGGAAATGGAAAAGAAAAGGAAAGGAAGGAAAGAGAGAGAAAAGAAAATAGAAGAAAGGAAAAGAGAAAGAAAGAAAAGAAAGCATTTCCATCTTCCTCCTTCAGCCTCGCGTGAATTCCTTTTTCCCCTTCTTCCATTTTCGCTTTTCTTTGCTTCTTTTTCTCAAGAATAGAAACCCAAGGCTTAGTGGGTGATAGGACAAGGACCACTCAACTTCACTCTTCCTCTTTGATCCGAAAACGAAGAAAAACGGTATTAGGGATTCAAACACAAACCTTCCCGTTTCACCTAGATCTAAGGGAAAGTTGCTCACTACCACGCTACGGTGCTAGGGAACCAACTATGGAAGCGGCGTAGCGAGCGGAAAATTTACCGGATTTACTCACGGTGCCGTAGTCGCACGTTAAAGCTAACGTGAAGGTAAGGGCTCCTTCCAAACTTTTAGTTTGCATTTAGGGACTTACTTGTGGTTGTGTGGAAAAGAATTTGGTTAGGGTTAAAGTAAGGATTTATGGAAAATGAATTTTAAACCCATTTATGTATGATTTTGAGTATATGAAACTTGTTGTGTTTGAGTGATGGATTGTGTTGATTTGTGTTCGTTGTTTTGACGTGTTCTAAATTGATAACTGATGAAATTTGTTTTGTGGAGTTTGTGTGGAAAATGATTTGGAGTGAAGTATGGATTGAATGTGAAAGTATGTTTGAGTTTGTTTTGTGTGGTTTGTGTGGAAAATGATTTGGAGTGAAGTATGGATTGAATGTGAAAGTATGTTTGAGTTTGTTTTGTGTGGTTTGTGTGGAAAATGATTTGGAGTGAAGTATGGATTGAATGTGAAAATTGGTTTTGTGTGGAATCTGAAAACCATTAAGTTAAATGAGTATTAAGAATGGGGAATCTCTTAATGTCTTGTTTACTTAATGTGAGTTTGTGAAAATCGTTTAAGTTAACTGAGCGTTAAGTATGGGGAATCTCTTAATGTCTTGGTTACTTAATGTTTGTTTTAGAAAATGGTTTCAGTGAAATGAGTATTAAGAATGGGGAATCTCTTAATGACTTGTTTACTGAATGTTTTGTTGTGGAAACCGTTTAAGTCAAAAGTATATTAAGAATGGGGAATCTCTTAATATGTCTGTTTGCTTAATGTCTGGTGTGAAAATCGGTTAAGTAAATGAGTATTAAAAATGGGGAATCTTTTAATATTTGCATTTACTTAACGCTTGTTGTGAATGAAGTTAGTGTATGCTCATGCATTTCATTTGGTAAATTGTGCTAACCCGTGATAGGTGGCACCTCGGTAAATTGTATTGACCCGTGATAGGTGGTACGTTTACGATTTACTTTTTGGTAAGTTGTGCTGACCCGTGATAGGTGGCACCTCGGTAAGTAGTACTTTGGCCTGTGATAGGCGGTACCCTTACGACTTACGCTTTTTCTTTTGGTAAATCGTGCTGACCCGTGATAGGTGGCACCTCGGTAATTGGTACTGACCCGTGATAGGTGGTACGTTTACAATTTACGCTTTTTAGTAAATCGTGCTGACCCGTGATAGGTGGCACCTCGGTAATTGGTACTTTGGCCTGCGATAGGCGGTACAATTATGATTTACGGCCCTTCGAGGAGGGTTTTGGTTTGGAATTCCGGGTCCATGCATTTTGGCATATACGCATTGCATTAGGGTGCTCAGCACACGAGTCGTGGTTGATTCAAATTATGATTGTCTTGATTTTGCTAAGTGTTAAGGTTTGAAATTATGTGTAAGGGTGTCTTGATTCAAAATGTGATTTTGTTGATTGTACTAAGAGTTATGTTTTGGAATTGTGTGATAGTATGTTTGGTTGTAACAAACGTTTTCGAAACTCATAATGACGTGGTGATTGTATGGGTATTGCTAAGTGTTAAGGTTTGGGGTGGCGTGTGTATGTGATTGAGTTAGTATATGAATTTTTGGAAGAATATGCAGGGAAATCGATTTGGAAATCGATTGGCATTTAGTCAGTGGCTCAACTATGCTGTCACTCGATTGCCCAATCAATTGCCCAATCTATTGCCCAATCGATTGGCATTAAGTCAGTGGCTCAGCCATGCTGTCACTCAATTGCCCAATCTATTGCCCAATCGATTGGCATTAAGTCAGTGGCTCAGCTATCCCATCAATTGATTGCCCAATCGATTGAATTAAGCCCAGAATTCAAATTTCACTAAAAACCTTCAGGAAATCGATTTGGAAATCGATTGGCTTAGTAGAAATTCTTATTTTGAGTTAGATAACAGATTGCTCATTGATTTATCAATGTCTTGGTTAGTTATGTATTTCTTGATGGATTGAGAACTTTATTTTGATTTCAATTTTATTTGGCTAGCATGATATGAACTTTTAGCATATGGAAAACCCTTCTAAGATGCATGATAAGTTGAAAAGGTTATTTGTGCATTGAAAAGTAAATGTTATGTGTTAACTGTTAATTTCGGTTGGTGACCCTTTACAACTATTGTGGAAATCTGGGCTTTGCCCTCAGATGAGAGCCAGGATGATCCTACCGGTTCGTACCCTACGGATGGGAATGTAGATGGGGATGCTTGATTGGAGCTACGTTAGGAGGATCCCACGGGGCGCGTGGAGATCATTCAGGGTGTTTAGTTGTGTTGTAAAATGATCAGACTAGGTTGACACAGAGGGAACAGATGTCTTTCTTTTGGGTTGCTTTTATTTTTAAACTGGAAGATTGTACCACCTTTGTTATGTAAATATTTTGAATTCATATTTTGAGAACTTTTTCCGCTGCTTGTAAATTATAATGACTTAATTATTTATTCAAAGGTGTTACCTTATTTATTTCTCTGTTTTATTTTAAGTTCTATTTTGAAAAAAAAAATACACCCTCGCTAAGAAAAACGGGGTGTTACATAATCCCTTGCCATGTGCCCTGGCTTCCAACAATAGTAACAGGTGAGAACATTAGAGGTACAAGCACTAGCATAATGTCCCTCTTCCCCACATCGGAAAAATCAAAGCACTTGTCCCAATTGTCTTCCAAAATTTTGGTTCCCGGGGCGATTCTACACACCGTTGTTATTTTGTGGTCGATTATAGGGTTTAGCAACTTGTTTCCCCTTGTTATTCTGATAATTCACCTGACAAGGCCCTCCGGCACCAAAATTCCCTCCTCGGCTAGCCCTCTTATTCTTCATATCCTCAACTTCCCTACATTTTTCCACAAGAACTTGGAAAAGTTGAATTCCCAAGAGCAAGACAGAGTCTTGAATCTCATACTTTAGTCCGTCTTGGAAACGATGACACATGAATGGTTCATCAATCTCCTCACGGAAAAACCTAAAATGTCTTGATAGCGACTCAAACTTAGCGGCATATTCGCCCACGGTCATGTTCCCCTGATGCAGTTTCAGGAAATCATCACCCAACTTAGTCCTGGTACTCATCGTTAAGTATTTGTCTAGAAACTTCCTTTTGAATGATTCCCAATTCACCTCCTCGTGAGCCGATCTCATTAACAATCTTGCATTCCTCCACCAGTACTCAGCATCCCCTAGTAGCATATAAGTGGCATAGTTGACCTTCACTGCAGCCTGATAGTTAATCATTTCGAAGATCTTCTCCACTTCTTGGATCCACTGATCCGCTTTCTCTGAGTTCTCATCCCCCTTAAGCTTGGGAGGATTGTAACGACGGAAGTCTTCTAACCCTCTTGACTCCGCAACACGGATCTCTCTTTCCTTCTTTTCGAGATCATGTTGAGTCTTGGCAGCAGTTTGTGCAGCAACAGAAGCAGCCATGTTATTGATAGCCTCCGCCATTCGATCATCCCTATTGGCATTTGCTCTCAGAACGTCATTCCTCCTTGGTGGCATGGTTTTACTATAAAACCATCATCAAGTAGAGTCTTAACACTACTTCAATAATTCCAAAAATAACTTCCGACCACTTCAGGACATACTAATTATTCTCCACTTGACAACTCAAACCACCTAAACCGACACATGATCAGACAACAACTCCTAACCTACAATTTAGAACTAAAGGTTCCACAGCCCCCAAAGAAAACCAAACCAAAGCTCTGATACCACAATGTAACACCCCGTTTTTCAAAGCGAGGGTGTATTTTTTTTTCAAAAGAAATTAAAATGAAACAAAGAAATAAATAAGGTAACACCTTTGGATAATTAATTAAGTCATTATAATTTACAAGCAGCGGAAAAAGTTCTCAAAATATTAATTCAAAGTATTTACATAACAAAAGTGGTTGAGTCTTCCAGTTTAAAAATAAAAGCAACCCAAAAGAAAGACATTTGTTCCATCTGTGTCAACCTAGTCTGATCATTTTACAAAACAACTAAACAACATGAGTGATCTCCACGCGCCCCGTGAGATCCTCCTAACGTAGCTCCAATCAAGCATTCCCATCCACATTCCTATCCGTAGGGTACCAACCGGTAGGATCATCCTGGCTCTCATCTGAGGGCAAAGCCCAGATTTCCACAATAGTTATAAAGGGTCACCCACCGAAATTAACAGTTAACACATAACATTTAAGTTTTTAAATGCATAAAATATCATCTCAACTAAGCATGCACCTTAAAAGGATTTTCCATATGCTAAAAGTTCATATAATGCTTGCCAAATGTAAATGAAATCGAATAGAATTCTCAATCCATCAAGTAATACAAAACTGAACAAAACATTGATAAATCAATTGAGAAATCAATTATCTAACTCCAAATCAGATTTTCCACTGAGCCAATCGATTGGGAAAATCGATTTCCTGAAGGTTTTTAATGAAAATTGAACTTTAAAATTACATCAATCGATTGGGGAAGTTGATTTCGTGCAAGACTGAGCCCCTGTATTGGGCAATCGATTGGGCAAATCGATTTCGTGAAGGACAAAGCCCCTGTAATGAATCCAATCGATTGGGCAAATAGATTTCGTGAAAGACAGAGTCCCTGTAATAAATCCAATCGATTGGGCAAATCGATTTCTGAAGTGGTTTTGAAAAAAAACACATTACCAAATCGATTGGGTAAATCGATTTCCATGTAAATTCTTCCAAAAATACATAAACTAACTCAATCATATTGAAACACAACTCCAAATCATAACACTTAGCAATTTCCACACAACCACCACGACAATTGGGTCTCAAAATAGTTTTACCATCCATCACACTTACACATGATAATCAATTCGTAGGACTTAGCAATTCAACACAATTACAACTACATCTCAGGTTCAAAACACTCAGTCATAAACTTGAAACAAACACACTACACTCAATCTGTTCCAAAACATAACACTTAGTAATATCATCACAGTCATATATTTGAATCAAACACGACTCGTGTGCCAAGCACCCTAATGCAATGCGTATATGCCAAAATGCATGGACTCAGAATTCCAAACCAAAACCCTCCTCGAAGGGTCGTAAATCATAATTATACCGCCGATCGCAGGCCAAAGTACCAATTACCGAGGTGCCACCTATCACGGGTCAGCACAATTTACTAAAAAGCGTAAATCGTAAACGTACCACCTATCACGGGTTAGTACTGTTTACCGAGGTGCCACCTATCACGGGTCAGCATGATTTACCAAAAGAAAAAGCGTAAGTCGTAAGGGTACCGCCTAGCACAGGCCAAAGTACTACTTACCGAGGTGCCACCTATCAAGGGTCAGCACAACTTACCAAAAAGTAAATCGTAAACGTACCACCTATCACGGGTCAGTACAGTTTACCGAGGTGCCACCTATCACGGGTAAGCACAATTTACCAAATGAAATACATGAGCATACACTAACAACATTCACAACAATCGTTAAGTAAATGCAGATATTAAAAGATTCCCCATTTTTAATACTCATTTACTTAACCATTCACACCAAAACATTAAGCAAACAAACATATTAAGAGATTCCCCATTCTTAATATACTTTGGACTTAAACGATTTCAACAACAAAACATTCAGTGAACAAGTCATTAAGAGATTCTCAATTCTTAATACTCATTTAACTGAAACGATTTTCAAAAACAAACATTAAGTAACCAAAACATTAAGAGATTCCCCATTCTTAACGCTCAGTTAACTTAAACGAATTTCAAACAACATTAAGTAACTAAGATATTAAGAGATTCCCCATTCTTAACGCCCAGTTAACTTAAACGATTTTCATAACAACATTAAGTAAATAAGTCATTAAGAGAGTCCCCATTCTTAATACTCATTTAACTTTAACGATTTTCACAAACTCACATTAAGTAAACAAGACATTAAGAGATTCCCCATTCTTAATACCCGTTTAACTTAATGGTTTTCAAATTCCACACAAAACAAACCCAAACATACTTTAACATTCATTCCATAATTCACACCAAATCATTTTTCCACACAAACCACATGAATCACATCTCAAATTTCATCAGTATCAATTAAGAATACATCAAAAACAACGAACACAAATCAACACAATCCACCACTTAAACACACAAGTTTCAGTTACTCAAAATCATACATAAAAGAGTTTAAATTCATTTTCCACGAAACATTCATCAATAAAACCAAAACCTAACAATTATGTCAATTTTGTCCTCCGTAAGCTTATTCTAGGCCAATTTGGGTTTTTAACAAAACTTCTGCATTCACTACATGCGTTTCTGGATTTGGATTAATAGTTAGGATATTTTCATTCTCTCTTCGCTTATACTAGTCCAATTAGGGTTTTTAAACAATATTATGCATCCAATATGTGTGGTTATGTCATTGGATTACCATTGAGGTCATTTTCGTCCTCCCTAGGCTAATTCTAGTCCAATTAGGGTTCTTAACTAATGTTGTGCATCCAACAGGTGTGTTTGTGATATTGGATTAACATTTATGTCATTTTCGTCCTCCCTAGGGTTATTCTTGTCCAATTAGCATTTTTAACAAATCTTGTCTATCTTATACATGTGTTTGGGTGATTGGATTAACATTTATAACATTTTCATCCTCCTGAGGCATATTCTAGTCCAATTTTGAATTTTAATCAATCTTGTGCATCCAATAGGTGTGTTTGTATCAGTGCATTAACATTTAAGTCATTTT
The DNA here is from genome assembly GCA_037974875.1 of Cicer bijugum. Lineage (NCBI taxonomy): Eukaryota > Viridiplantae > Streptophyta > Magnoliopsida > Fabales > Fabaceae > Cicer > Cicer bijugum. The sequence goes on along the minus strand of JBBPBT010001350.1, from coordinate 882,219 downwards.
ATTCCTCCCAAAGCTCATTCTAATTCAATTAGGGTTTGTAACCAAACATGTGCTTCAAATAGGGGTATTTTTTTTCATTGGATTAACATTTATGTCATTTTGGTCCTCCCTAGGCTTATTCTAGTCCATTTAGCATTCTTATCCAATCTGGTACGTCCAATAAGTTCAGTTTTGTTATTAAATTAACATTTTAAACATTTTCGTCCTACCTAGGCTTATTCTAGTCCAATTAGGGTTTTTAAGTAATTTTGTGCATCCAAAAGGTATTTTGTATCATTTGATTACCATTTATGGGATTTTCGTCCTCCCTAGGCTTATTATAGTCCAATTGGGTCATTGCATTAACTTTTTGGTCATTTTCGTCCTAACAAGGCTTATTCAGTCGAGTTTTTTAACCAATGAGGTGCACCCAATGGTGTTTTTCTGTTATTGGATTAACATTTAGGTCATTTTCGTCTTCCTTAGGGGTAGTCTAGTCAAATTAGGGTTGTTAACCAATCTTGTGCATCCAATGGGTGTGTTTGTGTCATTGGATTAACATTTATGTCATATTTGTCCTCCTTAGGGTATTCACCAATTAGGGTATTCACCAATCTTGTGCATCCAATACGTGTGTTTCGGTTATTGGATTAACATTTATGTCATTTACGTCCTACATAGGCTTATTCAATTCCAATTACGGTTTTTAACCAATCTTGTGCATCTAATAGATGTGTTTGTGTCATTGGATTAACATTTAGGCAGTTTTCGTCCTCCCATGGCTTATTTTTGTCCAATTAGGGTGTGTTTGTGTTAGTGGATTAACATTAAAGTCGTTTTCTTCCACCAAAAGGTTATTCTAATTTAATTATGGTTTTTTTTTACCAATCTTGTGCATCAAATAGGTGTGTTTTTTTTCATTGGTTTAACATTTATGTCATTTTGGTCCTCCCTAGGCTTATTCTACTCAATTTAGCGTTTTTTTCCCCATTTTGGTGTATCCAATAGGTGTTTTTCTGTCATTTGATTAACATTTAGGTCATTTTCGTCTTCCTTATGGTTAGTCTAGTCCAATTAGGATTCTTAACCAATCTTATGCATCCAACAAGTGTGTTTGTGTCGTTGGATTAACATTTAGGTCATTTTTGCCCTTCTTAGGCTTATTCAATTCCAATTACGGTTTTTAACCAATCTTGTGCTTTCAAATGGTGTGTTTGTGTCATTGAATTTAGATTTAGGTCATATTCGTCCTCCCTTGGTTTATTTTAGTTCAATTAGGGTATTTACCTAATCTTGTGCATCCAATTGGTGTCTTTATGTTATTGGATTAACATTTAGGTCATTTTTGTCCTCCTTTGGCTTACTCTTCTCCAATTAAAGTTTTTAACAAATCTTGTGCATCTAATAGATGTGTTTGTGTCATTGGATTAACATTTAGGTCGTTTTCGTCCTCCCTTGGCTTATTTTTGTCCATTTCGGGTTTTTAACCACTCTTATACGTTGAATAAGTTCAAATGTGTCATTGGATTAACATTAAGGTCACTTTCATTCTCCCTAAGCTTATTTTGGCCCAATTATGGTTTTAAACTAATCTTATGTATCCAATAGGTGTGTTAGTGTCATTGGATTAACATTTTCATCATTTTTTTCATCCATAATGTTATTCTAGTCCATTTAGGGAATTTAACCAATCTCGTGCATCTAATAGGTGTGTTAGTGTCATTGGAATAACATTTAGGTCATTTTCATCATTCATAGGCTTATTCTAGTCCAATTAGTGTTTTTAACAAATCTTCTGCATCCAATACGTGTGTTAGGGTCTTTGGATTAACATTTATGTCATTTTCGTCCTCCTTAGGGTTATTATAGTCCATTTATAGTTTTTAACCAATCTTGTGCATCCAATAAGTTCATTTGTGTCATTGGATTAACATTTCGAAAATTTTCGTCCTCTCCAGGCTTATTCTAGTCCAACTAAGTTTCTTAGCCAATCTTGTGCTTCCAATACGTGTGTTTGTGTTATTCGATTAACATTAAGGTTATTTTCATCATACCTAGACTTATTCAGTCCAATTAGGGATTTTAACATATCTTGTGCATCCAATAGATCTTTTGTGTCATTGTATTAACATTTAGGTCATTTTCGTCCTTCCTTGGCTTATTCGATTCAAATTAGGGTTTTTAACCAATCTCGTGCATCCAATATGTGTGTTTGTGTCATTGGATTAACATTTAGGTCATATTTGCCCTCTCTAGACTTATTCTAGTCCAATTAGGGTTTTGAACTAATCTTCTGCATTCAGTAAGTTCATTTGTTTAATTGGATTAACATTTAGGTGATTTTCATCCTCCATAGGCTTATGGTTGTACAATTAGGGTTTTATACCAATCTCCTGTTTGCAAAATGTTCATTTCTATCATTGGATTAACATTTAGGTCATTTTCATCCTCCCTAGGCGTATTCTAGTCAAATTGGGTTTTTTTTTACCAATCTTGTATATCCAATTAAAGATTTTTGCATCTAATAGGTGTGTTTTTGTCATTGGATTAACATTTAGCTCAATTACTTCCTCCCTTTGCTTATTCTAGTCCAATTAGGGTTTTTAACCACTCTTTTGCATTCAATAAGTTTAGGTCATTTTCGTCCTCCTTAGGTTTATTCTAGTCCAACTAGGGTTTTATACCATTCCTCTACATCCAAAAAGTTCATTTCTTTCATTGGAATAACATTGAGGTCATTTTTTTCCTCCCTATGCTTAATTTAGTCAATTTAGGAATTTTAACCAAATCTTGTGCATCTAATAGGTGTGTTTGTGTCATTAGAATAACATTTAAGTCATTTTCGTCCTCCCTAGGTATATTCTAGTATAATTATGATTTTTAACCTATCTTGTGCATCGAATAAGTTCATTTGTGTCATTGGATTAACAATTAGGCCATTTTCGTCCTTCTTAGGCTTATTTATGACAAATTAGGCTTTTTAAACAATCTTGTGCATCTAATAAGTTTGTTTGTGTCGATTGATTAACATTTAGGTCACTTTCGTTCTTCCTAGGCTTATTCTAGTCCAATTAAGGTTTTTAACCACTCTTGTGCATCCAATAGGAGTGTTTGTGTCATTGGATTAACAATTAGGTCATTTTCGTACTCCCTAGGCTTATTTGTTTGATTGGATTAACATTCATGTCATTTTCGTCCTCCCTAGGTGTTTTTGTGACATTGGATTAACATTTAGGTCATTTTCTTCCTCCCAGGGCCTATTCTAGTCCAAATAGGGTTTTTAACAAATCTTGTGCATCCTATATGTTCATTTGTCTCATTGGATTAACATTTAGGTTACTTTCGTCCTCCCTAGGCTTGTTCTACTCCTATTAGGGTTTATAACCAATTTTGTTCATCTAATAGATATGTTTGTGTAATTGGATTAACATTTAGGTCATTTTTGTCCTTCCTTTGTTTATTTTAGTACAATTACGGTTTTTTACCAATCTCGCGCATTCAATAAGTTCATTGGATTAAGATTTAGGTCATTTTCATCCACCCTAGGCTTATTCTAGTCCAACTAGTGTTTTTTACCAATCTTGTTCATCTAATAGGTGTGTTTGTTTCATCGGTTAAACGTTGAGGTCATTTTCGTCCTCCCTTGGCTTATTCCAGTCCAATTAGAGTTTTCAACCAATCTTGTCGATTCAATAAGTTCATTTGTTTCATTTGATTAACATTTATATCATTCTCGTTCTCCCTAAGATTATTCTGGTCCAATTAGGGATTTTAATAAATCTTTTGGATCCTATAAGTTTGTTTGTGTCATTGTATTAACATTTAGGTCAATTACTTTCTCCCTTGGCTTATTCTTGTCCAATTAGGGTTTTTAACCACTCTTTTGCATTCAATAAGTTCACTAGTGTCATTAGATTAACATTTAGGTCATTTTCGTCCTCCCTAGGCTTATTTTAGTCCAATGAGGGTTTTATACCAATCCTCTACCTTCAAAAAGTTCATTTATGTCTTTGGATTAACATTGAAGTCATTTTTTTCGTCCCTATGCTTCACTACTAGAAAAACAGGTTTTAGCTGCAATATTTAGCGTCTGCCACGTCACCGACAATAATTAGTGTCGATCACACTCAGGCTAACACACTAAATATTGTTTTGTGTTTTCATTAATTAGGGTTTCTTCCTACCCTCTAAAAGTGTTTCTATTTCCTTCTAAACTCTTCGCCACAAATTTGCAGAACTTTTCATTTTCATCTTCCCCACAATCTCAATCAACCTTTCAATCTTCATCTTAGTTTTATTTCCCCCAATTGACAGTCCATCCTCCATCTATGGTTCCTCCCCATTTGTGACCACCCTCCTTGACAGGTTCCTTAAAATTGTGCCTTCATTCATCTTGATGCGAAAAAATCCAAAATTATTCATCTTGTGAAAAACCCTAGTTCCGTAAAATCACTTGAAGCTTTGACGAGTTCTTGAAATGTGTTTTTTCCAGTGCCTATGATATGCACAGGAATCTTCATCAATCTTTTGATTCTAGCAACTACGAGGAATCTTCATCAATCGAATTTGAATTGTCTGTCAATTTTTCATAAGTTGATTCTTATTATTTGAATTTAAGCATAAAGTTAGTTCAAGTTGTTTAGGTTATGTTGATAATGTTTCTCACTAAAAGATGCAAAAATATTTTAAAGAAAAGGCGGAGTTGTTTAGGTTAAGTTGACGCCATTTTCATCCTACCTGGTTTTCAATAGCGCGAGTGTATTTATTTTTTAAATAAAGAAATAAATAGTTTTGGATGAAATATTTCAGTCATAACATAACGACAAAGTCAACAAATATTTACAAGCAGCAGAATAGTTTTTGAAATAAAAATCCAAAGTATTCAAACATCAAAATACATCAGGGCTATGAGGCATATCTGACATAGCTCATACCCTTGGGGTATTCTCGGCAGACTTGTACTAAAGCACTGCCCCAAGAATTTTAACTTTCCCCATGTCACATCAAAAAGTGGAACATGTACCCATCAAAAGAAAAGACATCAAACAGTTTAAATATAGATACAATCTTCCAAAATGAAATAAATACAATCAAAAAAGAAAGACATCTAGTCCTTGTACAACCACCTAATTTCATCATGCTACAAAACTATAAAACCCGGGTGAGCTCCCCGCTCCCCGCAAGATCCTCCAAACACAGCTTTGGTCAGGTATGACTAACTACTTTCCCATATCCAGGATACTAACCGGTAGGATGATCCTGTTTCTCATCTGAGGGCAAAGCCTAGATTTCCACAAAAATTGTAAAGGTCACCAACCAAAATTAACAAATATCACATAGCAAAATTCTTTTATTTTCAAATGCACAAAAGAATCTTTCGTCTTAGCATACACCTCAAAAGGGTTTACATATGTCCAAAAATGCATAAACATTGTTGAAAAATGAAGTTTTAACAAATTGCGCTGTTGTAGCCGAATACAATTGAGACAATGCAGATTTTCCGTTCTAAAATTGCTATGAATCAATCAACACTTAAAACATTAATATTATCAATTATGAACACATAATTAACACCAAATTAATCTCCACAAATTCACACCTCAATTACACATCGAATATTTATAAAATCAACTATGAACACATAAGTACCTCAAAACTTAATCAACCCAACTTCACACCTCTAAGCAATTACGTCAAATAACAACAACAACCGAATATGTATATACATTCATCATAGTATAACAAACATGACTCGTGTGCCAAGCACCCAAATGCAATGCATATATTCCAAAATGCATGAATTTTCGGAATTCGAACCAAAACACTCCTCAAAAGGGCGTAAATCATAATTGTACCGCCTATCACAGACCAGCACTGTTTACCGAGGTGCCACCTATCACAGGTCAGCAAGATTTACAAAAAAAGAGCGTAAATCGTAAATGTACCGCCTATTACAGACCAGTACTGTTTACCGAGTTGCCACCTATCACAGGTCCGCACGATTTACTAAAAATGTTTAGTCTATCACAAACCTACACGACGTGAAAATCCCCTCAAGGATATGATGAACCAACAGACAACATGGCATCATCTCGTGGCCCATTACGGTCACCACTATGTTGGGGAGTATGACCTTAGTTTAACAGAAAATTGTGAAGAATAATGCCTATTCTAACAATATGCTAAACAGTTTGCTAAATTGAAAATTTATCACACAAAAGATATATCAAGGTCCCAAAGAATCAACCCTACAAGAAGATAAACAAGAACGCTAATTGGCTAATAGAATGCAGCATATACAAGTTATTATTCAACATATAGATTCATATACAAGCATGCTAATAATAACTATTCATGTAAAATCAATTATTGCAGAATTCAACTATTTCATGCATTCACAATTAATCATATATGCAATGCAGAAATAAAAGAGATAAAGGGAAGGAAAATGTACACAGTAATTTTTATACTGGTTCGGCCGTCGATGTGACCGCGTACATCCAGTCCTAAGATCAACTGATCTTATCCTTCTCAATAGAATCTTGTAGAGTCATTTTACAGATGTTCCAGCAGCCCTGCCTATCCATCTTAAAACACTCTCCCTATTCTATCCTTATCTCCCTGAATCCCAGAGTTTATCTCCCACAAACTCTTCCAAGATTTCAGTCCAGTGTCTTCTTGATGAAGTCCCTCAACACAGAAGATCACTACCAGTTTCAAACTGGATTTCTCAATGTTATTTGATTACAGAATTTGTTTATAGAAAGTCTAAAACAGAAATATACAGAAATTTCTATTGCTGTCTTCTTCTCAAATGTTCTTTCTCTATGCAATCTTTTTCAGTCTTTGTTGATCATGAATGATGAATGTTCAAGTCTGAAAAAGCAATGTTCAAAGTTATTTCTATGAGAGAAAGTGATATCAGAAGGGTATGAGTTATGTCAATGTTATCAGTTGTGTATATTCTATTCATTTGGAAGAAGTTAATGAAAACAGTTTATATAGTTTCAGACAAAACAACAGATGAATCGATTTGCCCAATCGATTCATTAAAGTTATAAAACATGCTCAATCGATTTACCCAATCGCTTTCACGAATCTTGTTTTTCTTGAATCTTGAAACTACATAAACTAATCGATTTACCTAATCGATTATTTTAATGCATTCTTCAGAATTGAATAACAGTTCATATTTGAATCGATTTGCATAATCGATTTAGGATGTTTTGTTCCTACAACGAGATCAAAACAATCGATTTACTCAGTCGATTCAAACATTTACATAATCGATTTGGCCATATGCTAAGTCTTCTCTGTTACTAAAACTTTTGTTCCAATCGATTGTGCCAATCCATTTCGCTGGTCACTAGGACTCAGTGGTTTTCAACAAATCGATTTGGCCATATCACAGAGAGTTAGTTTAAATCATGTTAATCGATGTGCCTCATTGATTATGGACTTTTGTCTGAAGAACAATTTATTAGTTGGTTCATCCAACCGATTTACCAAATCGGTTGATACCAAACTTGTTACAAAAGAAATAGTTCAATCGATTGTGCCAGTCGATTGTGTTTGCCTCAGGCCAAGTTTATTTTCTAACTTATTTTATGAAATCGATTTGCCTAATCGATTTGTCAACACATGGCTTGGCTCTGTAACTCTCACAATCGATTGTGTCAATCGATTTAAACAACCAGAATGATCTTGTGATTGGAACAATCGATTTGTCAAATCAATTAGCCTGCAAAATGGCATGCTACTGACTTGCACACTTTATTTTCAATAAATGTGCAAATCGATTTGTCCAATCGATTTCCTAATCACAAAATTCACAATTTGAAACAACCCTATTACAAAATCGATTTTGCAAATCGATTTGCTAAGTCAATTTTCCAACTTTTGTTGATTCCATGAGTTCCAAGCAATTGTTTCAAGTTTGTAGGGTTGAGTTGTGGTTCCTGAAATTTTACTCAGTTTAAAATGTTAGATTTATCACATGATGTATGTTTGTCAATAATATAAAAAATGGACTTATGTCTAACACACTATCACCATGGCCCCATCGCGGTTGTGACACCCTAAATCCCAAAATAATATATATAATAATTTATGTCATATTCCTAAAAAATTTGCAGCGGATAAATAAAATTATGTTTTCAAGAAAATAAAATCTTTAGTAACTAATTTAGGATATCACGTTTCTCAAAGTACACATGCATCAATTCAAATTTTATTACTCAAATAAAACAATTTAATCTCAATGAACTTGATATATGTTTAATTACTTGATTTAATTATAAAAACTTACTAGTACTTTTAAAGTTTTCATACAAAAATTTGATTCAAATTAAATAAGTAAAATACAAATTAAAACCCTTATTCGCGGTATCACCTATTAGTGTGGGGTTCCTCCCAAACTTGAACTTCAAGACTCATTAACCTGTAATAACTACGATTTCACAAACGCAGGGCCCAACCAGTCAAACACAAACAACGAATGAGGTGAGTTTTGAAATCATGTTAATAGTATAATATGAGTAAGAAGAACACACAAACAATCAAAATAGAACCGTATCATAATCATTTTACGATATATCAAAATATTTAATTAAATAGTATCATACTATAACATCAAAGTCACTCAAGTTAAATAATCATCTCATTATAATATGCATCAAATCATTTATTTAATATTACCTTTAAAACACATCATTCATAACAAAACAATCACAAGGAAATGCAATGCTATGCATGAGCTTAGACTCTACTTCACAATGTGGTACCATTCTAACTCTGAATTACTTGGTTAGGAGGCCATGATACTATGCCACCATCCGGGTGGACGGACAATTCAAATTGGCCCTGTCCTCATAGATCCCCTCAACTCAACCCGACAGACATATACGCGACTGTCGAGGTAAACGTGTGTTACATGGTAGCTCCCGACATTTGGAGTGCTACCTCCAAGTCACCTAGGAATTCCCCACCCGAATACCTCCAAGGTCTAACAATCTTGCTTTAAGGATCGACAGCAGACCGCCACGATCAGGCTCATTCAGTTGTACTTCCCCAGAATCACTAGGCTTGTCAAGCCCTACCTATATGATGACAAAATAATCTTCACTTCAGAATTCACAATATTTATTTTCTCCCCCCGTTAGCTTAGACTACTCCATTAAGAGCACCATATTTAAGAATCATCACTATCTCATCAAGTATGGGGTACTTCAATATTTTCATCACAATTTTGTAATATCATTAATCATAAATAATCATGATCATCGTATAAACTCATCACAATTTTATAACATCACTATCATCAATCAAAAATTATCCTTATCATCACATAAGCATATATCCAACCATGCATCCATATTTTATTATCACATCACATAATTTCATCTAAGCAAACATGTACACATAATTTCATTCAACATCCAACATCACAATATAACAAATATCAACTACCACACAAGTATCAAAAATTAAATCAATCAACACCTTATAAAAATTTCTATTTCACATTTTAATCTCACAATTCTCATATTTCAAATTATTCAATTTATCTCTCAAAGGGCTACTGTCGTACGTAGCAAGCCCCGGATGAATCGTTGGGAAATACGGTTTTCCCGTTCATCTCACAATATATTATACTCACGAATTCAAACGCTCTCTCACCTCTTCCCTTATTTCGACTCTTTCAGAAATGAGTACAATTCCACGAGCAAACAATATTTGTTCTTTGACTTTTTGTCCTTCAATCGATCTAACTCGACAATTTATGGGTAAACGTCAAAAATAAATTATGAGAAAATAGTCAAAAAACTGATTTCGAAATTCGGTCAAAGAAAATTACCATAAATCAGAAAATCAATCAGTGTATAATATAGCCACTTTTCACACGGTCGTTTTGGCGTTGGTTTCACTAAAATCGGACTTACGGTGAAGGAGAACGATGCAAAATAAGGATTTTTGTAAATTGAGAAATCGGGTATTTTAGAGAGAAATTTGGGCTGTTAAAAATATAAAATTCTATTTAATTGAATAGATAAATGAGTAAAACAACATACTGAAATTTGGACAAAAATAGAGAAACTGTTATGGGACACTTATGGATCGCCGGTGCCAAACGATACGATTATTGTTGGTTTCCTCTTGATTTTAGTGGTGTTGGTCGTAAGCTTCCTTGTTTGTTTTTTTATTTTGTTTTATTAACAATTTAAATCACTTACACACATGGGTCAAGCCCATTAGACTCCTTTTAGGTTTTACTATAACTATTTTATTTTATTAAAAATAAAAAACACAATTTTATTAATAAAACATTATTAATATTTCAAAACTAATAATTTATAAAATACCTTTAAAATACATTAATAACCAAAACCCTCATATTCTAATTAATCACTATAATTACACTTATTTTTCTAAATACTTACGTTAAATTACTACGTTAGAAAATATTTAAAATTACAAAATAAATAAATATATAAAATCAACACTTTATATTAATAACTATTTCGAAATAAACAAATATAAAATCATGATGCCATAACAAGTATATAAAAATAAAAAGAATAAAACACAATAGTACCACTATCTCATGATAATTATTTT
>JBBPBT010001350.1:843630-861564 GCA_037974875.1 Cicer bijugum | reverse complement strand
AAGAAGAAGAAGAAGCCTTCATCTCCACCTAAAAAGGCTAAGCCTTCACAAGAGAAGGTTACTGAAGGGAAGGCTGTCCCAGATTCATTTGCCAAAAGAAAAATCCAAGATGCCAGAACTCTGGATTTTCCTTATTTTGATCAAAATGGTTTTTCCTTTCAAAACCATTTAAGATTCCATGGTTTGGAAAACCTCCTTACCTGTTCTTTGGATGTCTATCCAAAACTGGTAAGAGCCTTCTATTCCACTTTCATCCTCACCAAAACTGGTTTTGCTGCTGAAGTCAAAGGTAAAAGAATGGCAATGACCTTTGAAGAGTTTTCAAAGTTGACTGGTTTGCCGTTCTGTGGATATACCATCGATGGCCGAGCACAAGACGCTCCTGAAGATGAAGGTTGGGAAAACACCATCAACAAACATGCTGCCTTACAAGAGTTGATGATGGAAGGATTTGTTGAAAAAGGAACCATTCAAGCTGGTCAAATGAAGGTTGAGCACAGGCTGCTCATGTATGTGCTAACACGAATGTTAGTACCTAGAGCCGGAAATCACGCAGTTGTACAGAGGCTGGACGTTGTCCTGCTATGGGGACTGTACAAGGAACTCAAAATGAGTTGGGCTTGGATTGTGCTGCTGAACATGCATGAATCAGCACAAGGGAAACACATCCTGCCCTATCCCCAATTGGTTATGAGGATTCTGAGGCATTTCAAGGTGTCTCTAGCCAATGAAGAATCACTCACAACCACTCATACATTTGGTGAAGCTATTGTCAACCAAATGCAGATAAGAAGGATCAACAATGTTTGGACAAGGACTCCAACACCTGCTGATCATGCACAATCAAGTGCTGATCAAGCCCAGACAAGTGCCCAAGCACCTACATCAGCTGAAGGATCGTCTGAGATCATGGCAAAGCTGATGGAGATTCTGCAACACCAGACTGAACACTGTGAGAGGATAGAAGCTTCTCTTCTAAAGCTTCAAACAGCCTTGGAATCAGTTCAGAAGGATGTTTCAGACATCCAGGAGCACTTGGGTCTCAAGATGTCTTTCGAAGACATTGCAGAGATTGGGAGGCAATCAACTGCTGAACCAAACCAGAACATTGAGATTGGTTCTGATTCTCATGGGGAGAAGACACCTGCTGAGGGTAATACAGCGGTCTCTCCTCCTCCTGCTGGTGATAATGAGGATCAAGCCTGAGATTTTAGTGGTCTAGGTTTATTTTGATGTTGTTTGTTTGTCTCTGGTTGCTTGCTTGTTCTTACATATGTTGCCCATTAATTTCCTCTTATATTTTGTCGTATCTCTTTTTGTATTAATGACAAAAAGGGGGAGATTATTCAAATTAATATGAGATTGATTAATATGAGATTAAGTTGTATTTGATTCATTGTTGTATGTGTTGTATCTGATGATGTATATGGATTAACATTATGATGAAATACTGATATTAACTGATCTGATATCGACTTTGTGCAAAATGCTGATGTTGTACTGCTGCATTATTTTGCTGATATTGCATTACATGTCCTGATTAATGCACATTCATCATCTGATACATACTAAGCTCTGATGCTTTATTTTTTCATCTGAATCTAATACATGGTGTACAAATTCGTTCACTCCCTGGTCATGCACTAAATTGTTTGCATCATGCATTCCAAAACTCAGGGGGAGATTTTGTTTATATATAGAATCTCAATATTAATTGTATGTTTGTCATTAAATCAAAAAGGGGGAGATTGTAAGCAATAAGCTTCCCTGATCTAGTTTTGATTTATGTACCAAACATACAAGTGCACATTAAATAGTTTCTTGATCTAATGTTTTGAATGAAGAAACATTTCAGGCACACATGAAGACACTACAACACTTGGAACAATAGTTTGCAACTCAAGGAATCAACCATAGTTGGAGGATGCACTTGAGGAAGATGCAGTCTTAGTATAGTTGTATTCAGTGTCTAGGTATCAAAGTTAAGTAATCAATCACTAGAGTCTCACACAAAACATGCCAATGAGTTTGTATCATTCATTCATGTGTTATGAAACTTAAAACTGCAAACACTCGATTGAACAATCGACTGCATGGGTTATCAATCGAATGGCACGTAAACTGTCTTAAACAACTGAGGTCTGTAACAAGATCATTCGATTGTCCAGTCGATTGCACAATAGACTGACAACTCGATTGATGCTCAAATTCAAGTTACAGAGAGCACTCAGTCTGTGCCCACTCGATTGACCACTCGATTGTTCACTCGATTGGCAACTTGATTGTCTGCAGTATCTGAGTCATCTTGACCACGATACTCGATTGACCAATCGATTGATGCAATATTTCATATCACAGTGAGCACCCAGGTTTGAACAACTCGATTGCTCACTCGAGTGAAATGAAATTATGGCATCAGGTCTGAATCAGTGGATCACGACAATCGATTGAACAATCGATTGATGCAATATTTTATATCACAGTGAGCACCCAGTTTTGCCCAACTCGATTGCTCACTCGATTGAAAGATTTTCATAGCATCAGGTCTGATTCAGAAACTTGATCAATCGATTGACCAATCAAGTGAAGCCTATATAATTCAAGATTCCAGAAACACAGAATATTCGACACTCGATGCAGCAATCGATTGTATTCTTACAAATTCGATTGGGCAATCGATTGTGTAAGCAATAAGCTTCCCTGATCTAGTTTTGATTTATGTACCAAACATACAAGTGCACATTAAATACTTGCTTGATCTAATGTTTTGAATGAGGAAACATTTCAGGCACACATGAAGACACTACAACACTTGGAACAATAGTTTGCAACTCAAGGAATCAACCATAGTTGGAGGATGCACTTGAGGAAGATGCAGTCTTAGTATAGTTGTATTTAGTGTCTAGGTATCAAAGTTAAGTAATCAATCACTAGAGTCTCACACAAAACATGCCAATGAGTTTGTATCATTCATTCATGTGTTATGAAACTTAAAACTGCAAACACTCGATTGAACAATCGACTGCATGGGTTATCAATCGAATGGCACGTAAACTGTCTTAAACAACTGAGGTCTGTAACAAGATCATTCGATTGTCCAGTCGATTGCATAATAGACTGACAACTCGATTGATGCTCAAATTCAAGTTACAGAGAGCACTCAGTCTGTGCCCACTCGATTGACCACTCGATTGTTCACTCGATTGGCAACTTGATTGTCTGCAGTATCTGAGTCATCTTGACCACGATACTCGATTGACCAATCGATTGATGCAATATTTCATATCACAGTGAGCACCCAGGTTTGAACAACTCGATTGCTCATTCGAGTGAAATGAAATTATGGCATCAGGTCTGAATCAGTGGATCACGACAATCGATTGAACAATCGATTGATGCAACATTTCATATCACAGTGAGCACCCAGTTTTGCCCAACTCGATTGCTCACTCGATTGAAAGATTTTCATAGCATCAGGTCTGATTCAGAAACTTGATCAATCGATTGACCAATCAAGTGAAGCCTATATAATTCAAGATTCCAGAAACACAGAATATTCGACACTCGATGCAGCAATCGATTGTATCCTTACAAATGCGATTGGGCAATCGATTGTCCTGTGTCTGTCTTGAATATATATATGTAGTGCCTCAAAACTTTTTAAAGAACACACAACCACAACAAGAAAGAATACTTGCATAAAAACTTTTCACATTTTTCAGAACCTCTTGCTCTCAATCTTGCATATCTCTGAAAACACTTTGAAAGAAAAGTTTTTCCAACACACAAAAATATTCGTTGGCAAATCAAATCTTTTGTGTGGTGCTAGAATGATTGAATACATTTCTTGATACTACTTTTCTTTGTTTGTAACAAAGACAATTCTTTGTAATTGAAGCTGTAACAAATCCAGTTTGGAAACTGGTGGCTATCCTTGTTGGTGTGGGATCATCAAGAGGAAGTCTACTTTGATCTTGTGTGAGTTTGGGGATAAACTACAAGGATCAAAGGGGTGACAAGATAGAAGTGAAGGGAGTTAGATTGATAGGTCGTGTAGAAGACTGGAAAATCTGTAAAAGTACTCGAATTCATTCTATAGTGGAAAAAGCTGGAATCATGATTATGATTACAGGACTGGATGTAGGCCGTTGGATCAACGGCTGAACCAGGATAAATCTTGGTGCAATCTTTCCTATCCCTCTTCTCTTTAATATTCAGCATTGTTAAATTGCTTGTTTTGCATGCTCCTTGAACAAATCTTGTATGTGATTTTAAGTTTCCGCTGTGTTTGTAAGTTGTATGATTAGTGCATAATTGGAATTGGGAATTATGTTTAACTAGTTGGAGTTGATCTTAATTCTCTTGTTATTAATCAAAAAGAAGTCATAGTTTTCCAACAATGTGTTCGCTATGTTTCCTTGTGTACTCTGTTATGTATTTTGTAGTTATGATCATTATTGAGTTACTGTTGTAGAGCTAAGTTAGTTTCTCACTTCCCTAAGTGTCTCACTATATTCGATTGGCTTATCTGATTGATGTAGGTAGTGATGGCTGGTGGAAGGAATGATGCTGCGATTGCTGAGGCTCTAGAGTCCATGGCAGGAGTTATAGTGCAGGCTCTCCAAGCTTTGGCTGAATCCCAAGCTACTGCACAAGCCTCTGCGCGTGCTGCTAATCATGCTGCACAGATTGCTGCTCAAGCTACTAGCTACAATGGTCGCCAAGGAAATTTCCAAATAAATGAATTCATGGTGATGGATCCATTCCACGAGGCTAATCCCCTATCATTTGAAGGTCACTATAATCCTGATGGAGCTCAAAAGTGGTTGCAAGAAGTTGAGAAAATTTATAGAGGAATGGCATGTCCCGAATGTCAGAAAGTGCATCTTGGTACTTTTATGTTCACGGAGGAAGCTGAACATTGGTGGGATAATGCCCGCTAACGTTTAGATAATGCAGGGACTGCAATTACTTGGGCTATATTCAAGAACATGTTTCTAATTAAGTATTTCCCTGAAGATATCCGTAATAGAAAGGAGATGGAATTTGTTAAATTGGAACAGGGGAATATGTCGGTAGCGGAGTATGCAGCTTAGTTCGAGGAATTATCCGGGTACTATCCACTCTATGTTGGAGAGGCAGGAGAAAAGTCGAAATGCATCAAGTTTGAAATGGGACCCAGGCCAGAGATCAAGAAACAGGTTGGAATGCAAGAGATTCGTGACTTTCCTAACCTAGTGAAAAAAAGTAGGATTTATGATGAGGATTGTCGTGCTGAAAGAGCACATTACCGAAACACTGGAACCATGAAGGACAAGAGGCCTATGCATCATAATAGAGGAAAACCTTACTCTTTTCCTCCTAGTAGATCTGGAAGTCGTCTAAATTATCAACAACACAGTTTTTCAACTGGAAAAGGAGCTAGTAGTGGTATCGGAAAAGGAAATGGGAACAATTATAGTCAAACGAACGAGGAGTTAGTAGCGGAAATGGTAACAACATGAGTCAAATCTCGCACAACAACAATGGTAATAATGGTGGTCTGGCTACTCCTATCAGATGTAGCAGGTGTGGCAAGCAGGGTCGCATGACATATGAATGTAGAGATGCTGCAATTACTTTTTTTAATTGTCAGCAACAAGGCGACATTAGCACCACATGCCCTTACCCAAGGAAGACTCCACATCCTGGAAACCAGAGTTCCCAAGCCTGCCGACCGAAATCCAATGGAAGAGTCTTTGCCCTCAGTGGTGTAGTAGCGTTTGAGAAAGACAACTTGATCCAAGGTACATGTCTCATAAGTGATACTCCTTTATTTGTACTATTTGATTGTGGTGCCACTCATTCCTTTGTTTCTCTTGATTGTGTTAGACGTTTAGGACTACATGTATCTCGTTTACAGTATGAGTTGATTGTGAATACCCCAACTAGTGATTCTGTTGATACCTCTAGTGTTTGTTTTGACATTTCTATCCATGTGTGTGGAAGGGACTTTTGAGTTGACTTAGTGTGTCTACCTTTGCGTTTGGTTGATGTGATTCCTGGTATGGATTTGCTATCCGCCAACCGTGTTCACGTAGATTTTTTTAGTAAAACCATTGAATTCATGGAGTCAGAAGAGAGGGATAAGCCTAGCAATATATCCACCAACCAAGAGAAGGCACTCTTGAAAGAGGATGCCCAGTTATACATGATCCTTGCCTCATTGGAATTTGAAGAAAAAAGTGGTAAAACAAGATGTTCCTATTGTGTGTGAATTCCCTGAAGTATTCCCTGAAGATGTCACTAGTTTACCACCAGAGTGTGAAATTGAGTTTAGCATTGACCTTGTACCATGTACTGGACCCATATCCATGGCACAGTATAGGATGTCTCCCTTAGAATTGTCTGAGCTTAAGAAAAAATTGGAAGAGTTGTTAGATAAACAATTTATAAGGCCTAGTGTTTCACAATGGGCTGCACCTATGTTGTTGGTTAAGAAGAAGGATGGCTCTATGAGGTTATGCGTAGATTATCGTCGACTTAATAAAGTGACAATCAAGAATAAGTATCCGCTACCTAGGATAGATGACCTTATGAATCAATTGAGAGGATCATGTGTGTTTAGTAAGATCGATATGAGATCAGGTTACCATCAGATCCGAGAGAAATCTTCTGATACCCCTAAGACCGCCTTTAGGACCCGTTATGGCCATTACTGTAACACCCCGATTTTTAACAGCGAGAGTGTATTTTTTTTTTCAAAACAAAATCATTAACAAAGAAATAAATAAGGTAATACCTTTGGATTAATATTTAAGCCATTATAATTTACAAGTAGCAGAAAAGATTTTTGAAATATGAATCCAAAGTATTTACACATGAAAAAGTTATAAATGGAATCCTTCGAAAATAACATGTCATGCTGACAATATTAGTACAAGTACAATCATCCAATTTAAAATAAACGCAATCCAAAAGAAAGACATATGTTTCCTCCATGTTAACCTAATCTGATCATTCTACAAACAAAAAACTATACGCCCTGAGTCAAAATAGCTGAGCTCCTGTAATACATCAAATCGATTGGCAAATCGATTTTTATAAATGGATTTTCACAGAATCGATTTGGGAATCGATCTCCCTGAATGTTTTTCTAAAACTACATAAACTAACTCAATCACATTCACACACAACTCCAAAACATAACACTTAGCAATAATCACCACGACAACTTGAGTTCAAACCCTCAATCATAAACTTGAATCAAACACGAATCGTGTGCCAAGCACCCTAATGCAATGCGTATAAGCCAAAATGCATGGACTCGAAATTCGAAACCAAAACCCTCCTCGAAGGGCCGTAAATAATTATTGTACCACCTATCGCAAGCCGAAGTACCAATTATCGAGGTGCCACCTAACACGGGTCTGCACGATTTACTAAAAAGCGTAAACCATAAACGTACTGCATATCACGGGCCCGTACCGTTTACCGAGGTGCCACCTATCACAGGTCTGCACGGTTTACTAAAAAGAAACAAAAATCGTATATGTACCGCCTATCACAGGCCAAAGTACTATTTACCAAGGTGCCACCTATCACGGGTCTGCTTAATTTACAAAAAACCGTAAATCGTATATGTACCGCCTATCACAGGCCAAAGTACTATTTACCAAGGTGCCACCTATCACGGGTCTGCTTAATTTACAAAAAACCGTAAATCGTAAATGTACCGCCTATCACAGGCCAAAGTACTATTTATCAAGGTGCCACCTATCACGGGTCTGCACAATTTACAAAAAAAATGAAAATGCATGAGCATACTCTGACACCATCCACGACAATCGTTAAGCAGATGCAGATATTAAAAGATTCCCCATTTTTAATACTCACTTAACTCTAACAATTTTCACAACTATCATTATGTAAACAGAGATATTAAAAGATTCCTCATTTCTAATACTCGTTTAACTCTATAACCATTTTCGCTGCAAACATTACGTAAACAGAGATATTAAAAGATTCCCCATTTTTATTACTCGTTTAACTCTAATGGTTTTCACGACAACATTAAGTAAATGTAGACATTAAGAGATTCCCCATTCTTAATACTCATTTAACTTAAATGATTTTCACAACAAACATTAAGTAAACAGAGATATTAAAAGATTCTCCATTTTTAATACTCGTTTAACTCTAATGGTTTTCACGACAACATTAATTAAACGTAGGCATTAAGTGATTTCCCATTCTTAATAATTGTTTAACTCTAATGGTTTTCAAATTCCACACAGAACATACTCAAACAAATTCATGAATTCAATCCACAATTCCCACCAAAAACACATCAATTCATTTCTCCACAAAATCCAACCATACACATATCAAATTTCATAAGCATTAATTATGAACACGTCAAATACGACGAACACAAATCATTACATCATACCACTCAAATACATCAAATCTCACAAATCAATACTCCAACCCTAACAAAATTCTTTTCCATACAACCACAGATAAGTCCCTAAATGCAAACTAAAAGTTTGGAAGGAGCCCTTACCTTCACGTTAGCTTTAACGTGCGATTATGGTACCGCGAGTAAATCCGGTAAAATCTCCGCTCGTGACGTCGCTTCCAAAGTTTGTTCCCTAGCACCGCAGCGTGGTAGTGAGCAACTTTCCCTTCTATCTCTTCGTGAAACGAAGCATAGATCTAGATTAAACGTGGAGGTTTGTGTTTGACGGTTTTGAAATCCCTAACTCCGTTTTCGAATCCGGGTAGAAGGAAGAAGCTGGAAGTTTGATCTTTCTCATCCACTAAGTCTTGGGTTTCTTTTCTTGAACTAAAAGGAAGCAACGGAAACGAAAATGGAAGAAGAAGGGAGGGAGTTTCACGCGAGGTAGAGGAAGAAGATGGATTATGTTTTCTTTCTTTCTTTCTCTTTTCTTTTCTTCCTTTTTCCTTCCTTTCTATTTCTTTTCTTTCTATTTCCTTTCCTTATCCCTCCACACAAACATATATATATATATATATATATATATATATATATATTAATTACTTTTAACAAATATCTCCAAATATCTAGACATTTATTAAAATTACCATTTCACCCATAACCTTTCCAAACCACTTTTTGTTTAAAATATCTACTATCGTCGCAACTCAATTGACAAATACAATTTTTAGCAACTCAAGATATTTTTAACAAAACTCCCCAGAATTAAATTCTTCGTAAAAGATTCACCGCAGTTAATTAATTTATTTATCGACGAGTAGTTCTAATCGGGCATCAAAATATCTTTTTGGTCATTTAATCTCCAAAATATTAATAACTTTGGCTAAAAAGCCTCCGATTTCAATACCAAAATACACTAAAATACATAAAGTATTCTTTAAAATTATGGGTCTTACAATTACGAGTATTTGGTTATGCCTTTTGTGGTGACTAATGCACAAGTAGTGTTTATGGATTACATGAATCGGATCTTTCATCCTTACCTAGACTCTTTTGTGGTTGTGTTTATAGATGATATCTTAGTGTACTCTAGGACTATAGAAGAACCTGGTGAACATCTAAGGATAGTCTTGAAAACCCTTAAGGAGAAACAATTATTTGCCAAGTTGGCTAAGTGTGAATTTTGGTTAGAGGAAGAAAGTTTCCTAGGACATATAATTTCAAAAGGGGGAATAGCTATTGATCCTACAAAAGAGGAGAGTGTCTTAGAATGGAAAGCACCTAAATCAGTGACTAAGATTAGGAGTTTCCTAGGATTGGCAGGTTATTATCGTAGGTTCATAGAAGGATTCTCCAGGTTGACCTTACCTTTGACTAAGTTGACCCGTAAAGGGGAATTGTTCGTGTGGGATACTAATTGTGAGAATAGTTTTCAAGAGCTTAAGAAACAATTGACCTCTACACCAATCTTAGTATTACCTGACCTGAGTGAACCCTTTGTAGTATATTGTGATGTGTGTGGTTCCGGATTAGGTGGAGTACTTATGTAGAATGGAAAGGTAGTAGTATATGCTTCTAGGCCACTGAAGATTCATGAGAGAAACTACCCTACCCATGACCTAGAACTAGCAGAAGTTGTCTTTGTACTTAAGATGTGGAGACATTATTTATATGGATCTAGATTTGAGGTTTTTAGTGACCATAAGAGCCTTAAGTATCTTTTTGATCAGAAGGAGTTGAACATGAGACAACATAGGTGGATGGAATTTCTTAAAGATTTTGATTTTGAGGTTAAATATCACCCTAGAAAGGCCAATATAGTGGCTGATGCCTTGAGTAGGAAGACTTTGAGTGTGTCCGCCTTAATGGTTAAGCATAGTGAGTTGTTGGAACAATTTAGAGAACTTAGTTTAGTTTTTGAAGTGACACCAGAAAGTATTAAATTGGGAATGTTGAAGGTAACTAGTGGACTATCTGAAGAGATTGAAAAGAGTCAGAAGTTGGATTTATATCTTTTAGATAAGTTACAATCGATTGACCAAGGGAGAGAACCTGACATTAAAATAGGTGTGGATGGAATTTTGAGATTTAAGGAGAGGATTTGTGTTCCCGATGTAGAGGAGTTAAGAAAGATGATCTTAGAGGAAGGACATATGAGTTGTCTAAGTATTCACCCTGGAGCCACAAAGATGTATAAAGACCTCAAGAAGATATTTTGGTGGCCTAAAATGAAAAAAGATGTTGCTGAGTTTGTGTATGCTTGTTTGACCTGCAAAAAATCTAAGGTAGAACACCAAAAACCTTCAGGTTTGATGCAACCTTTAAGCATTCCTGAATGGAAGTGGGATAGCATCTCTATGGACTTTGTGGTAGGCTTACCTCGGACTCCAAAAAGGTACGATAGCATTTGGGTCATTGTGGATAGATTAACTAAGTCTGCTCACTTTATTCCAATAAACATAACTTATTCTATGGAAAGGTTAGCTGAAATATATATAAAGGAAATTGTGATGTTGCATGGAATCCCATCAAGTATAGTCTCTGACAGAGACCCTAGGTTTACCTCTAAGTTTTGGCAAGGTTTACAAAGCGCTTTAGGTACGAACCTTAGGATGAGTTCAGCCTACCACCCACAGACAGATGGTCAAACTGAGCGAACCAACCAATCCCTTGAAGACTTGTTGAGAGCTTGTGTGTTGAAACAAAATGGAAGTTGGGATAGCTTTTTGCCACTTATAGAGTTTACCTATAACAATAGTTTCCACTCTAGCATTGGAATGGCCCCTTTTGAGGCGTTGTATGGGAGAAGATGTAGGACCCCTCTGTGTTGGTTTGAGACGGGTGATAACCTTGTATTAGGACCTGAGATTGTTCAACAAACTACCGATAAAGTAAAAATGATTCAAGAAAAGATGAGAGCATCTCAACGTAGGCAGAAGAGTTACCATTATAAAAGAAAGAAAAACCTCTAATTTCAAGAAGGTGATCATGTATTTCTGAGAGTTACTCCAACAACTGGGGTTGGTCGGGCATTAAAAATGCGAAAGCTTACACCTCGGTTTATACGACCTTACCAAATTCTCAAACGTGTCGGTAACGTAGCATATCAGATCGCGTTGCCTCCGTCTCTTTCTAATCTCCATAGTGTCTTTCATGTGTCTCAACTTCGCAAGTACATTTTTTATCCCTCACACGTGATTGAGTCAGACAAGGTCCAAATAAAAGAGAATCTAACTTTTGAGAGCTTACCGCTACGGATTGAGGACCAAATGACCAAAGAATTAAGGGGTAAGGCTACTGGTGAAAGTGCTACCTGGGAGGTCGAAAGCCAGATGTGCGATTTTTATCCCGAACTATTTCCATTAGGTAAATTTCGAGGACGAAATTTTCTTCAACAGGGGGAGAAATGTAACACCCCAATTTCTCTTTACCTTATTTTAAATAGTATAATGATACAATACTATATTTTTTTTTATTTTTATATATGAGTGTTAATATGTGTTCTAATTTCTTTAGGTGTGTCTTGTGTGTTTTCCATAGTAATTTAATTAACTCATTAATAACTATATTTACCTTACAAAAATAAATAAATAAATAATATATATATATATATATATATATATATTTAAAATAATACGTGGAACGAATTCGTGTCGTTACATTAATTGTTATCTATAGCACTAATAAAATGGGTTAATAATAATAATAATAAATAATAATAATAGTAACTATTACAATAAATAATAATAATAATTGTAACCTAGGTCACTATGTAACGTATACATATATATGGCGAAGGCATCCTAGATTAGCATAGCCGCCTCCCATTTTGGATCAGATTCCAATTTGCAACTTCCAATTCCAGTTCCATTTCCAAAGCACAACCATTTCCATTTCCAAACAACAACCAGGTGTTCGTAATTATGGCCTCTATTTGTTAAAAATTATGTGACAGTCTTTATTAATTTTTACAAGATTATTAACAAGTTAACAATCACAGTCCCAAGAATCTATTTCTAAGCAAGGATTCACAATTACATGTATTGTCTAATTTCAAGTGCAGATATAGTAATCATTCAACATATTAATCAAGATACAAACGTGCCAATACAATCATTCAAGCAATATCAAAGTAAAGAGAAAGGATAGGAAGATTGTGCACCAAGATTTATATTGGTTCGGTTGTCAGTATGACAACCTACATCTAGTCCTGAAATCGAACCGATTTCAGCCTTTTCAATAGAATCGTTTAGAATATATTTTACAGATTGTCCAGCTATCACGACCTATCTATGCAACTCTCTCGCGCTCCTATTCCACAGCCACTATATCCCTCGAGTTACTCAGCAAACTCTTCCAAGATCACAGTGAAACTTCTTCTCGATTAACACTCTCACCAATGAAGATAGATACCAGTTTCTATACTGGGTTTTAACAGAACTTTCTTTACAAAAGGTTGTTTTATAGAGATGACAAAAGATCAAAGATCACTAATAAAGGCGACTCAATCAAACTATGATTTACACACAATAAGGATTTGCCAAGAGTGTAATTTGTGTGTGTTTTCAATTCTTTCTCTCAAAGTGTTTTTCAAGATCTCAGTGTTATGAAAAACGTGTGTTCAATAATGTTCTTGGTTATTCAAAAATTATTCAAAGGTTCTGAGAAAAAGTGATTTGAGTCGGCTTATATATGTTAAGAAAAACAACAGCAAAATCGATTCTTTAATCGATTTTATAAATGTTTAAAACAGCTTAACCGATTGCCCAATCGATTATCGTGTTTCTTGTTTTTCTTGGTTCTTGAAAATATATGACTGAATCAATTTGCCAATCGATTCTTTTAATGCTTAAATCAGAAACAGAAGCATGTTCATATCATAATAGATTGAGTAATCGACTATAGGTGTTTTGTTCAAACAACGAGATCGGAACAATCAATTACGCAGTCGATTCATATTTATACATAAACGATTTGGCAATGGTCTGTAACTCAAACAATTACTCCAATCGATTTATCAATCGATTGGACTGATCACAGTGACTCCAGTATTTTGCTCCAATCGATTCGTCAATCGATTTACCTGGTCACAATGATTCAACTGTTTTTATTCCAATTGATTTACCAATCGATTTGAATTGTTACAGTGGCTTAGCTATTTGGAAAACATTGATGTGTCAATCGACTAGAAACATGTTTCTGATATATGATTCAACATTTCATTTTTCCAATCATTACCTAATCGATTAGTATATATCTTGCAATTTAAGAAACAAATTTAAATTGATGTCCCAATCGATTTGATTGATCACAGAGGCTAAGTCTGATAAAAAGCTTTCTCACAATCGATTTGCCAATCAATTGATTCAATAAGTGGTTGGCTCTGTGACTCAGCAATTCGATTACTCAATTAATGTCCCAATCGATTGTCCAATCGATTGGTGGGTTACAGAGGCCAAGTCTGATTTAAAAGAGTTTTCTGAATCGATTTCCCAATCGATTTGCAAAGTATTAGCTTGGCTCTGTAAGTTACAAAATCGATTTCTCAATTTAAGTGCTAACCGATTGTACAATCGATTAGGTTAAACCCAGAGTTCAGGTTTTACTAAAGTCCTTTAATGAATCGATTTCCCAATCGTCGTACTTAGTGAAAACTCTAATTCTGAGTCAAGCAATCGATTGCACAATGGATTCCTCAATTGACTTCATAATCAATTTGTTTACTTGTTCATTTTAAGATTTCAATTTTACTTTGGCAAATACTTAAGCATGAAATCGCATAGATTAAGTCTACTTAATAACTACGATAACCACTAATGACACTAGATAGAATTGCATCTTTCTCCAGCATATTCTCTACTTTTTGCTTGATTCCTTGTGTTCCAAGCTTATGTCCAAGTGTCTAGTGTTTGCTTGTTTTTCCTAAAATTTAACTTGAGTCAAACTGTTAGTTTTATCAAATGATGCATGAACATTGTATGGTTGTTAATTATGTCAAAATCATGATCAAGAGGACTTATGTCTAACAATCTCCCCCTTTTTGCTTAAGTGACAAACATACAATTTTAACTTGAGTTTTACATTTCAAGGTTTAGCATTATAATTACAATTGTTTAAAAGCTCCCCCTGAATTTTAGCATGCATGATTCATTTAAGTAGCAACAGCAAAAACAGTGTCTTAGAGCTTAAAACAAATACAAAATAATATCAGAGTATCAGAGTAGTAACAATTGTCACATTAGTGATGCAGTATCAAAGTTATAAAAGCTATTGCAACATCAGATTTTGTTACAAGGTACAATATCATAGTTCTTTCAACCAGATCAATCACAGCTAACTATTACATAATTAAGTATCATAGTTATCACAAAGTTTAACAGGTTAGCAGCAGATGAGCAGTGGTATCAACACATGGTTAGTAATAGTATCAGCACATGTAGGTCACAGTTAGTAGCAACTGGTATCAAAACAGAAATAACTAGTATCAGAACTGTTACCACAACAAATAACACATAGCAACTAGTATCAAAACAGAAATCAGAACATGTATAGCATATGGTTTCAGAACAGAACTCAATTTTGTAGAACATGGTATCAGAATTAGCATCAGATCAGTACAGGAAATACAAAAAACACAAGTTAAATTCGTAACATTTTCTCCCCCTTTTTCATTGAATGCAAAACGGTAAAAATATGAGAGAATAGTTAAAGTATTATCCATTTATAAACAGAATAGTACAAAGCAATACCAGAACATTACAAAACACCAAAGAAACTAAAATCCTAAACACCTAAACTAGGGTTGTTCCTCATTATTAGCTACGAGAGAGGTCGATACCACTGTATTAGCCTCAGCAGGTGTCTTCTCACCATGAGGTTCAGGACTATCTTGGGATGTCGGATTAGGTTCTTCTGTTGCTTGTCGGCCTATTTCAGCAACATCTTCAAATGATAGCTTAAGGCCTAAGTGTTCCTGGATTGTAGCGACATCCTGCACAACCGTGTCCAGATTTGCCTGAAGTTTCTGGAAAGATGCTTCAACTCGAGCATTATGAGCAGCCTGTGTTTCGATGAGTTCAAGCAGCCTGGCTAAAAACTCAGAATGGGCGGCAGCTGGCTCAGCAGCTTGTTCCGTATTTTGTTGAGCTTGTTCAGCATTTGGCTGAGGTCTTGTCCAAATGTCGTTCACCCTTTTCAATTGCATTTGGTTAACAATTGATTCGCCAAAAGTAAGGGTGGTTTTGGAAGATTCTTCATTGACAATGGACACTTTAAAATGTCTCAGAATCTTAGTGACCAGCTGTGGGTAGGGAAGCACCAGCTTGCCCTGTGCTGCTTCCATCATATGCCTCAGCACGATCCATGCCCAGCTCATCTTAAGCTCTTTGCACAGACCCCACAGCAGAAGAATGTCCAATTTTTGGACGACAGCATGATTGCTGGATCGTGGTACGAGCATCTGGGTTAGTGCGTACATAAGCATCCGTTGTTGGACCTTCATTTGACCTAGTGGCAGTGAAATCATTTCCATAAAGCCATCGACCATCAGGTCCTGCACAACCGTGTGCCTGTCCACAGATGCTTCACAGCCCTCATCAGCAACATCCGATTCATCATTGCCATCCAGTGATTTTCCATGAAAGGGGAGTCCGGACAGATTTGAGAATTCTTCAAATGTCATGGATATTTTCTTCCCATTGACTTTAGCCTTGAATCCAGTGTTAGTGAGGGTGAAAGTTGAGAAAAAAGCTCGAATCAAGTTTGGATAAGTATCGAGGGAGCAGGAAAGAAAGTCTTCCAAACCATGAAACCTCAAATAATTTTGAAATGAAAAACCATTTGAATCAAAATAAGTAAAATCCATGGTTCGTGCCTCATGGATGTTTCGTTTGAGGAAAGCTGGTGGTAGATCAAGGTCTTCAGCTTGTTTACCTTTAGCTGGTTGAGGTTTCTTGGGTTGAGGAGAAGAGATATGTTTCTTCTTTTTTTGAGTCGTATCCTTCATAGCATCAGCCATTAACTTTTCAGTGGGAGGAGCCTTCCACTTTTTTGACTTCTCCTGTTCAATGTCAATCGCCTATCCTTTGTCTTTAACTAAGATTTTGTGGGTAGGAATAGAAACCCTTTTGGATGTGGGCGGTGGTGAAGGGGTTCTCCCACTAGATGAGGATGAAGGGGATGGAGATTTGTAAAATGTTTGTTTCACTCTTGCCATTGTAAGATTTTTGAGTTTTTGAAAGAGACAATGTATCAAAGGGGATTTGGAAGGATGAGTGTTCTGAGAAACAATAGAGAATGTTTGAGAAATTTGCAGAAAAATGAGGGCGAAATCGATTTAGGGCTTGAATGAAGTGTTCAGAATCGATTAGTAATTGTTCCATTTAAACCTTCGCGCACGTAAAACGATTGATCAATCGATTGGGTTACAGTTGCTGGGGAAATAGAATCGAATTAGTCATTATTGCCTTCCAACGGCTAGTGAAAAAATTTACAACGGTCATATTTCAAATCGATTTCCAAATCAATTGGCTTTTATTACTAAAGCAATGGCCCAATCGATTTCCATATCAGTTCAGAAAACTGATCATCTCAGCATCGATTTCCAAATCGATTCATTTAAGTGCAAGTTTAAAAAAAATTTGTTCCAATCGATTCCCAAATCGACGCTCGGGTTCGAGTTTTGAACAGTTTCTCACTTTTGAAGTCTGGGGAAAAATGAATCGATTATTCAATCGATTCTTTAAAATGTTATTAAACACATCAATCGATTTATAATTCGATTGATTCGATGACTACTTCAGCAAATACAGACGTCTTGGTGTACAAATTGATTATTCAATCGATGTTCGCGTTTCTTAATTTGACAATTAAAACACTGTGTCTCATAAATCGATTATGCAATCGATTATGTAAGGCTGATTTCCTATTTTGTCACAGGATAATCGATGTACTTAGTGAAAACTCTAATTCTGAGTCAAGCAATCGATTGCACAATGGATTCCTCAATTGACTTCATAATCGATTTGTTTACTTGTTCATTTTAACATTTCAATTTTACTTTGACAAATACTTAAGCATG
The DNA here is from genome assembly GCA_037974875.1 of Cicer bijugum. Classification (NCBI taxonomy): domain Eukaryota; kingdom Viridiplantae; phylum Streptophyta; class Magnoliopsida; order Fabales; family Fabaceae; genus Cicer; species Cicer bijugum. The sequence continues at coordinate 844,045 of JBBPBT010001350.1, read as the reverse complement.
AAATCATATTGATTATGTCTACTTAATAACTAATATAACCACTAATGACACTAGATAGAATTGCATCTTTCTCCAGCATATTCTCTACTTTTTCTTGATTCCTTGTGTTCCAAGCTTGTGTCCAAGTGTATAGTGTTTGCTTGTTTTTCCAGAAATTTAACTTGATTCAAACTGTTAGTTTTATCAAATGATGCATGAACATTGTATGTTTGTTAATTATGTCAAAATCATGATCATGAGGACTTATGTCTAACACCATGTATGCACGAAAATTATTATTCTTTTTGCCTATTGGTGTGTGAGTATTTAGGTGTTTATCTTGTTAGCTCTAAGCCTTGAAGATGAGATAAAAACAAGTATTTAGGAGAGTTTGATTAGTGTTTATGATATGATAGCTTTCTTTTTTTTTTTTTTT
>JBBPBT010001350.1:827422-842870 GCA_037974875.1 Cicer bijugum | reverse complement strand
GTAAAGGTACCGCCTATCACAGGCCAAAGTACTCTTTACCGAGGTGCCACCTATCACGGGTCTGCACAATTTACAAAAAACCGTAAGTCGTAAATGTACCGCCTATCACGGGCCAAAGTACTATTTACCAAGGTGCCACCTATCACGGGTCTGCACAACTTACAAAAACGTAAATCATAAATGTACCGCCTATCACAGGCCAAAGTACTATTTATCAAGGTGCCACCTATCACGGGTCTGCACGATTTACAAAAAGCATGAAAATGCATGAGCGTATACTGACTCCATTCACAACAATCGTTAAGCAAATGTAGTTATTAAAAGATTCCCCATTTTTAACACTCATTTGACTTAAACGATTTTCACGCCAAACATTAAGCAAACAGACATATTAAGAGATTCCCCATTCTTAATATACTTTTGACTTAAACGATTCCCACAACAAAACATTCAGTAAATAAGACATTAAGAGATTCCCCATTCTTAATACTCATTTAACTGAAACGATTTTCAAAAACAAACATTAAGTAACCAAGACATTAAGAGATTCCCCATTCTTAACGCTCAGTTAACTTAAACGATTTTCAAGCAGCGTTAAGTAACTAAGACATTAAGAGATTCCCCATTCTTAACGCCCAGTTAACTTAAACGATTTTCAAAACAACATTAAGTAAACAAGACATTAAGAGATTCCCCGTTCTTAATTCTCATTTAACTTAAACGATTTTCACAAACTCACATTATGTAAACAAGACATTAAGAGATTCCCCATTCTTAATACTCGTTTAACTTAATGGTTTTCAAACTCCACACAAAACCAACTTTCACATTCAATCCAAAATTCACTCCAAAACATTTTCCACACAAACCACACAAAATAAACTCACACATACTTTCACATTCAATCCATACTTCATTCCAAATCATTTTCCACACAAGCCACACAAAACCAACTCAAACATACTTTCACATTCAATCCCTACTTCATTCCAAATCATTTTCCACACAAACCACACAAAACAAACTCAAACATACCTTCACATTCAATCCATACTTCATTCCAAATCATTTTCCATACAAACCACACAGAACAAACTCAAGTTTCATCAGTTATCAATTTGGGACACGTCAAAACAACGAACACAAATCAACACAATCCATCACTCAAACACAACAAGTTTCATATACTCAAGATCATACATAAATGGGTTTAAAATTCATTTTCCATAAAACCTTACTTTAACCCTAACCAAATTCTTTTCCACACAACCACAAGTAAGTCCCTAAATGCAAACTAAAAGTTTGGAAGGAGCCCTTACCTTCACGTTAGCTGTAACGTGCGATTACAGTACCGCGAGCAAATCCGGTAAAATCTCCGCTCGCAACTCCGCTTCCAAAGTTGGTCCCCTAGCACCGTAGCGTGGTAGTGAGCAACTTTCCCTTCTATCTCTTCGCGAAACGAAGCTTAGATCTAGATGAAACGGAGAGGTTTGTGTTTGACGGTTTTGAAATCCCTAAACCGTTGTTCTTCGTTTTCGGATCAAAGAGAAAGAGTGAAGTTGAGTAATCCTTGTCCTATCACCCACTAAGCCTTGGGTTTCTATTCTTGAGTAAAAGGAAGCAAAGAAAAGCGAAAATGGAATAAGAGGGGGAAGGGTCTCGCACGCGCAGAGGAAGAAGAAGGAAAATGGTGTTTCTCTACCTTGGCTTTCTTTCCCTTGTTTTTCTCTCCTTTATATTTCCTTTCTTTTCCTTTCCATTTCCTTTTTCCTCTTTTCCTTCCAAACATATACTTATATAATACTAATATTAATAATATATAATATATATATATATATAATAATTAAACCTAAACCAATAAATATCTAACAACTCTCACATCCATTACTTCACTCACATCTCCAATTATTTTGATAAAAATATCTACTCTCGTCGCAACTCAATTGTCAAATACAATTTTCAGGAACCTGAGATATTTTGAACAAAACCGCCTAGAATTAAATTCTTCAAAACTTAAATAAATTATTCTTCGACAAATAATTTAAATCCAATTTCCAAAAATATATTTTCGGCCTTTAACTCACTAAATACCAAAAACTGGGTTAAAAGCCTAAGCAATTTAACACAAAATACCCTAAAATTGTATAACTTAGGATTTAAAATTACGGGTCTTACAAGGGTAAACTTCGCATAAACTTAGTAGCATTTATGTGATTTATCTTGGGAAATTGATAAAATGTTATACATGATTAACAATTTTATTTGGTTCTTTGAAAACATGCACAAGTGTTTTTATCCTAAGATAAATTCATAACTTTTTCGGACGCCTTCTAAATCCTATAGCACTTTAGTTCCAAGATATTATTTTGTCTCAAATATTGATTCTTGGATCACTCCATATTGTAATGCTTCTATTGGTGTGTGTTTTTCTAAAGTATTGATAATAAGTTGTGTATTAGGATTTAGAATATAATTTTCTTGAATATGTGATTTGGAATTATGTACCATCAAACAATATCATGTTGCCCATGAATAGTTAATCAACTGTAACTTTTTCTATTTTCATCAACATTGTTATAATGGAACGCTAAAATTTTAAATCCATAAAAGTTTGTATTGCAACTAATACTGCATGATGCTTAGAAACAATTGACTTGAATCATGAGCAGTGTTAAACAAACATATTGGAATTTAACATACTATTTCCTATAAAGAAAATTATATATTTATTTTATTATTTATTTATTTTATTTATTTATTTATTTACTTATTTATTTGTTTACTTATTTATTGATTTATTTACTTATTTATTTATTTACCTATTTATTTGTAATTTATTTATTCATTTACTTATTTATTTATTTATTCATTATTTTATTATTTATTTATTCATTTACTTATTTATTTATTTGTTTATTTATTTTATTATTTATTTATTCATTTACTTATTTATTTATTTATTATTTATTTTATTATTTATTTATTCGTTTACTTATTTATTCAGTTACTTATTAAATTATTTATTTTATTATTTATTTATTTATTTATTCATTCATTTATTTATTTACTTATTAATGTATTTACTTATTTATTTATTTATTTATTTACTTATTCATTTATTATTTCTTTATTGATTTACTTATTTATTTATTTTATTTATTTTATTATTTATTCATTTATTTATTTATTCATTTATTTATTCATTTATTTATTATTTATTCATTTACTTATTTATTTATGTATTTATTTATTATTTATTCATTCCTTATTTATTCGTTATTAATTTATTTATTCATTTATTAATTATTTATTCATTTATTCATAGTAAGTAATTTATTTGTATTTTGTGGTTGTGTGGTTATAATTCCCTCGCGAACTATTAAAGATGACAACCGATAAAGAAACGACTCATTAGTAGATCAGACTCATTGGACGGAATCTTCAGTCGAGGAAAGGGGTAGGATGAGGTTTGTAAGACCCGTAACTTTAAATCCTAAGTTATACAATTTTAGGGTATTTTGTGTTAAATTGCTTAGGCTTTTAACCCAGTTTTCGGTATTTAGTGAGTTAAATGCCGAAAATATATTTTTGGAAATTGGATTAAAATTATTTGTCGGGAAATAATTTACTTCCGTTACGAAGGATTAAATACCGGGCAATTTTGTTATAAATATATCTGGTTGCAGAAAAATTTATCTATCAATTGAGTTGCGACGAGGGTAGATATTTTTGACAAAAGTGGATTGGATGTGTTATGGGTGAAAGGGTAATTTAATAAATATCTAAAGATTTTGAGATATTTGTTAATTATAATTAATATATATATATATATATATATAAATATATATATATATATATGTATATATAGAAAAGGAAGGGAAGGAATTGGAGAGAAAGCAAATAGAAAGGAAAGAAAAAGGAAGAAAGGAAAACTGAAGGAAAACAGAAAATTTTCCGTCTCCTTCCTCTCTCTGCCTCACGCAAACTCAAAATTCCTCCTTCCTCCATTGTTGCTCGTTTTTGCTTCCTTTTCTTTCCATAGAGCTCGAAATTTATAGTGGGTTATAGGACAAGGATTTCTCAACTTCACTCTTCCTCTATGATTCGAAAACGGAGAAAAACGGTATTAGGGATTCGAACTCAAATCTCCCCGTATCATCTAGATCTAAGCTTCGTTTCGCGAAGAGATAGAAGGGAAATTAGCTCACTACCACGCTACGGTGCTAGGGAACCAACTTTGGAAGCGACGTTGCGAGCGGAGATTTTACCGGATTTACTCGCGGTACCGTAATCGCACGTTAAAGCCAACGTGAAGGTAAGGGCTCCTTCCAAACTTTTAGTTTGCATTTAAGGACTTACTTGTGGTTGTGTGGAAAAGAATTTGGTTAGGGTTAAAGTAAGGTTTTATGGAGAATGAATTTTAAACCCATTTATGTATGATTTTTAGTATATGAAACTTGTTGTGTTTGAGTGATGGATTGTGTTGATTTGTGTTTGTTGTTGTGACGTGTTCTAAATTGATAACTGATGAAATTTGGGTTGGTTTTGTGTGGTTTGTGTGGAAAATGATTTGGTGTGAAGTATGGACTGAATGTGAAAGTATGTTTGAGTTGGTTTTGTGTGGTTTGTGTGGAAAATGATTTGGTGTGAAGTATGGACTGAATGTGAAAGTATGTTTGAGTTGGTTTTGTGTGGTTTGTGTGGAAAATGATTTAGAATGAAGTATGGATTGAATGTGAAAGTATATGTGAGTTTGTTTTGTGTGGTTTGTGTGGAAAATGTTTTGGAGTGAATTCTGGATTGAATGTGAAAGTTGGTTTTGCGTGGAGTTTGAAAACCATTAAGTTAAACGAGTATTAAGGATGGGGAATCTCTTAATGTCTTGTTTACTTAATGTGAGTTTGTGAAAAATCGTTTAAGTTAACTAAGCGTTAAGAATGGGGAATCTCTTAATGTCTTAGTTACTTAAAGTTGTTTGAAAATCGTTTAAGTTAACTAAGCGTTAAGAATGGGGAATCTCTTAATGTCTTGGTTACTTAATGTTTGTTTTGAAAATGGTTTCAGTGAAATGAGTATTAAGAATGGGGAATTTCTTAATGACTTGTTTACTAAATGTTTTGTTGTGGAAATCGTTTAAGTCAAAAGTATATTAAGAATGGGGAATCTCTTAATATGTCTGTTTGCTTAATGTTTTGGTGTGAAAATCGGTTAGGTAAATGAGTATTAAAAATGGGGAATCTTTTAATATCTGCATTTACTTAACGATTGATGTGAATGAAGTTAGTGTATGCTCATGCATTTCATTTGGTAAATTGTGCTGACCCGTGATAGGTGGCACCTCGGTAAACTGTACTGACACGTGATAGGTGGTACGTTTACAATTTACTTTTTGGTAAGTTGTGTTGACCCGTGATAAGTGGCACCTAGCTAAGTAGTACTTTGGCCTGTGATAGGCGGTACACTTAAGACTTACGTTTTTCTTCGGTAAATCGTGCTGACCCGTGATAGGTGGCACCTCGGTAAACAGTACTGACCCGTGATAGGTGGTACGTTTACGATTTACGCTTTTTAGTAAATCGTGCTGACCCGTGATAGGTGGCACCTCGGTAATTGGTACTTTGGCCTGCGATAGGCAGTACAATTATGATTTACGGCCCTTCGAGGAGGGTTTTGGTTCGGAATTCCGAGTCCATGCATTTTGGCATATACGCATTGCATTAGGGTGTTCGGCACACGAGTCGTGTTTGATTCAAATTTATGATTGTGATGATATTACTAAGTGCTATGTTTTGGAACAGATTGTGTGTAAGTGTTTTTGATTCAAGTTTATGATTGAGTGTTTGAACTTAAGTTGTGGTGGTAAATGGGGTTTTATTTGCTAAGTGTTATGTTTTGGAATTGTGTGATAGTGTGTTTGGTTGCAAAACTATTTTGAAACTAAGGTTGTTGTGGTGATTGTGTTATAATTGCCAAGTGTGGATGTTTGGGAATTGTGTGATATCATGATTGATTGCAAAACCATTTTGAAACTTAAGATGTCGTGGTAATTGTGTTATATCATAATTGTTTTGGGAATTGTGTGATATCATAATTGTTTTGGAGTTGTGTGTAAGTGTGATTGATTTCAAAATTGTTTCGAAACTCAAGATGTCGTGGTGATTGCGCTATAATTGCTAAGTTTGATTGTTTGGAGTTGTGGGTAAGTGTTGATTGATTTCGAAACCCTTTGAAAAGCTGAAAAATGCTGAATTTTGCTGTTTTTCTATTGCTGTCTGATGTGTATTCGAATATAGCTTGCTGTATTCGAATACAGACATGCTGTTTTGCCACTGACTTACTGTGTAGTCGAATACAGACTGTTGTAGTCGAATACAGACATGCTGTTTTGCTGTTTAATGGTGAAATAGCCTTGTATTCGAATACAAAGATGTTGTATTCGAATACAGCAATGTTGTTTTGTTAAAACCTTCATTTTTCAACCTTGTTTATGAATTTTTAGCATATGGAAACCCTTTTAAAGTGCATGCTAAGTTGATATGTCATTTTGTGTATTTGAAAACTTAAATGTTATGTGTTAACTGTTAATTTCGGTTGGTGACCCTTTACAACTATTGTGGAAATCTGGGCTTTGCCCTCAGATGAGAACCAGGACCATCCTACCGGTTCGTACCCTGTGGATGGAAATGTAGTTGGGAACACCTGACTGGAGCTATGTTAGGAGGATCTTGCGGGGCGCGTGAAGATCACTCAGGATGTATAGTTTTTGTGGAATGATCAGATTAGGTTGACGTATAGGGAGTAGACGTCTTTCTTTTGAATTGGGTTTATTTTAAATTGGAAGACTGTACCGCTTTTTTATGTTTAAATATTTTGGAGTCATATTTCGAAAAATTATTCCGCTGCTTGTAAATTATTTTGACTAAAATATTTATCCAAAGGTATTACCTTATTTATTTCTTTGTTGTATTTTAATTTCTTTTGAAAAAAAAATACACCCTCGCTATGAAAAACGGGGTGTTACATTGTGGTATCAGAGCATTGGTTTGGTTTTCTTTGGGGGCTGTGGAACCTTTGGTTATAGATTGTAAGTCAACCTGTAGGTTGTGAGTCGTTATCTGATCATGCGTCGGGAAATTGGTCTGAGTTGTCAGATCAGGGGTAGTTATTATGTGTTGATATATTCGAAACTTAGTTTTGGAATTTTTCGAAGTGGTGTTAACACTTCTTCTGGATGTTGGTTTTTCGGAAACACTACCTCCAAGAGGGAACGACGTTGCAAGGATGAACGTCAATAGGGATGATCAAATGGTTGAAGCTACAAATAACATGGAGGTTTTGTTGTTGCACGAACTGCTGCAAAGACTCTGCGGGATCTGGAGAAGAGGGTTAGAATATTTTCATCGTTACCATCCTCCAAAGTTCAAGGGTGATGAGGACTCAGGAAAAGAGATGATTAGTGGATTTAAGAAATGGAAAAGATCTTCGGGGTGACGAATTGTCCAGCATACCTGAAGCAAATCATGATGGCATGGAATTTATAAAATGGTTCCAAGGACACATAAGCTATGTGTTGGTGTAAACTCGAAGATGATGAGTATGGATGGATTAACATTAGACTAATAAGGGATTTCAACTAAAGATCTAAGTTGAGGACTCTTGTTAAGGAAAGTATTAGATGTTTTCCTGGTAGATTTCAGGATGAAACTGGATGAAGTTTGACAACTGTCAAAAAGATGTGAACATCATGGAATTGTTGAGAAGCTGAGGCTTCCATTTGGAGTAGCATTTGGTGCTTAGGTGTCAATGAAAGAGACTGGTATTGAAGTTAAGGGAGTGTTGCACATTAGGAGTAAATACTCCTTTGGTTAGATAAAATACGCTTTGAGGAATAGTCGATACCTTCAGGGATAAAGTCGAGCATTCGAGTTAGACTAGATTCGTAACTTGGATTAATAAGTATGGATAGTAATATTGGATGAATCTATAGACACGTAAGTGTGAATTTTGAGCGATGTTCAGAAAAACCTAATGAGTTAAGCCTTGATGTATTGAACTCTATGTTACCATTAAGTGGAATTTGAAGTAATCGAGTACGAGAATACTTGAGATTGCGGTAATATAAGTTTGAGAGTCTATAAAAGGATGGAAATTACTAAGAGGATGTTACTATTTTTGATAGGACTGAAGGATTATTCGAGATTTGATTTGGGACCCTAAGATGGTTGATTTTTAGCTGATGATTTAAAATCTCCCAAGGTTGGAGGGAGGACCAAGTGATTCTTAAAACTTTCATAATCGAAGGAGTTGAGACAGGCAAGTGATAAATGATTCATGTTAAGGATGGAAGTGTTTGGAGATTTTGAGGATCAAATATGAGAATCCTATTAAATGATAGAAAGTGAAAAAGAAGAGATGGAATGAATGACTTATGATTTAGTTGTTGGTCTTGGGAAATCAAGCGTTGAGGTTTAAAATGAGTGTTGTAGTGACTAGATGAACAATGAAAGGTATGTGGGTCTTTGAGACATTTTACTGCTAAATTTAGGACGATGAAGTTACAGATAATTATTTCTTAGGAAATGCTTATGGGGAATGTGTGAGAAATAATTCTTTAGGACGTTCGATTGTTAGGATTCTTCAGTTTATATCTCGGTGAAGGTTGAGAAGGAATAAGAATCCAGCGAGTGAACCAAATTTTGGAAAATGTGCCAAGAAAACTTGTTGGAGCAGCACATAGAGATCTAGCTTATGACAGTTGAAGATTGATGAAAGGAATTATCTCACCTATAATTCAGACATTACTATTATAAAGGTATGCTCAAATATAAAGACATTACTTGAGTGCATGTCATGGGGATTGTTATTGTGTTCGTCAACCAAAGAAGTTAAATGTTTGTTTGATAGGAAACAATTGAACATGAAATGGAAAAGTTTGGTGGGAATTAGTAAGCCTTGATTTATTGGAATCACTATAATGAAGATGAATCAAGGTTCGAGGTGGAAATTTAAAGTTTGTATAAATGGAAAAGTGATGGAGTGAATACAATGCGGTTGACCTGTCATAATGAAAGGATAATCATCAAGTTGCAAATGAAGGACACAATGAAATTAAGATGTATCAGAAGGATTGTTGACAGTAGAGGTAGGAGAATTACTTTCAAGTTTGTACATAATTGCGAAGTATGTAAGAGATTTTCTAGTGAAACGTGAATTTGAGATGTTAGGCACGAGACAAATGTAGACCTTGATCTGTGAATTAAATTCAAGTTGGATTTTAATGGAAAACGTGACTCTTGAAATGAAGTACTAAACTGAAAGGAAGTTTGTGTGTCCCAAGTGGTATAGTCTTTGGCATGAATTCGAAAATATTTGAGGAAGCTTTGATCACCAAGCATATGTGGGGATGGAATTATTAAATTTATAACTGGAATAATATACTGATAAGAACACTACAGTTGACGTAGTTGTACGACTTAAGCAAAATCGAGGATTTGTGGACAAGGGAGAAATTTAGGAGTTCTCGACTGTAGTGATTATTTAGTGCTCAGTTTGTTGGGTTCATTCTAAGTGTTTCAGTTTGGTACAAAATGGATATTTTGTACCAAGTGGATGCAAATGAGACTACGTGACATAGGTATGGGATATTTTACTTCGTCGACAGGATCAAAGTTGTAGGAAATTAAGGGAAACTCAATGGACTTTGAGAAGATTGTTGACTGCTTGTACATTGAGATAACCTCAGTTGTAAGTTGCAAGGAGCGCTATTACAGTTCGGTTAAGATAGTCTAAGCCACTATCATGGTTGTTGGTTATTTATTGACAAATTGAGGGACTGATCATCCTTAATCTCTTGTCGATAGTAGACAAAACCATGTTGAATGCAACAGACGAGCCTTACCGACTATGGATGTGTGTGAAGTTATTAAGCACCCTATGAAAAGGGGTATGCAACACTTTCTTCAAGTAGGTCGGGTGGAACAAGTTATGACTTGTATGTTGAATAAGAGTACAAACCTAGTATGGATTGTTACTCGCACTTTAAGTTTCGAGGACGAAACTAATTTTAGGGGGGTAGTAATGTAAGACCCGTAATTTTAAATCCTAAGTTATACAATTTTAGGGTATTTTGTGTTAAATTGCTTAGGCTTTTAACCCAGTTTTCGGTATTTAGTGAGTTAAAGGCCGAAAATATATTTTTGGAAATTGGATTAAAATTATTTGTCGGGAAATAATTTACTTCCGTTAAGAAGGATTAAATACCGGGCAATTTTGTTATAAATATATATGGTTGCAGAAAAATTTATCTATCAATTGAGTTGCGACGAGGGTAGATATTTTTGACAAAAGTGGATTGGATGTGTTATGGGTGAAAGGGTAATTTAATAAATATCTAAAGATTTTGAGATATTTGTTATTTATAATTAATATATATATAAATAAATATATATATATAGAAAAGGAAGGGAAGGAATTGGAGAGAAAACAAATAGAAGGGAAAGAAAAAGGAAGAAAGGAAAACTGAAGGAAAACAGAAAATTTTCCGTCTCCTTCCTCTCTCTGCCTCACGCAAACTCAAAATTCCTCTTTCCTCCATTGTTGCTCGTTTTTGCTTCCTTTTCTTTCCATAGAGCTCGAAATGGATAGTGGGTTATAGGACAAGGATTTCTCAACTTCACTCTTCCTCTTTGATTCGAAAACGGAGAAAAACGGTATTAGGGATTCGAACTCAAATCTCCCCGTATCATCTAGATCTAAGCTTCGTTTCGCGAAGAGATAGAAGGGAAAGTAGCTCACTACCACGCTACGGTGCTAGGGAACCAACTTTGGATGCGACGTTGCGAGCGGAGATTTTACCGGATTTACTCGCGGTACCGTAATCGCACGTTAAAGCTAACGTGAAGGTAAGGGCTCCTTCCGAACTTTTAGTTTGCATTTAGGGACTTACTTGTGGTTGTGTGGAAAAGAATTTGGTTAGGGTTAAAGTAAGGTTTTATGGAGAATGAATTTTAAACCCATTTATGTATGATTTTTAGTATATGAAACTTGTTGTGTTTGAGTGATGGATTGTGTTGATTTGTGTTCGTTGTTTTGACGTGTTCTAAATTGATAACTGATGAAATTTGGGTTGGTTTTGTGTGGTTTGTGTGGAAAATGATTTGGTGTGAAGTATGGACTGAATGTGAAGGTATGTTTGAGTTGGTTTTGTGTGGTTTGTGTGGAAAATGATTTGGTGTGAAGTATGGACTGAATGTGAAAGTATGTTTGAGTTGGTTTTGTGTGGTTTGTGTGGAAAATGATTTAGAATGAAGTATGGATTGAATGTGAAAGTATATGTGAGTTTGTTTTGTGTGGTTTGTGTGGAAAATGTTTTGGAGTGAATTCTGGATTGAATGTGAAAGTTGGTTTTGTGTGGAGTTCGAAAACCATTAAGTTAAACGAGTATTAAGGATGGGGAATCTCTAAATGTCTTGTTTACTTAATGTGAGTTTGTGAAAAATCGTTTAAGTTAACTGAGCGTTAAGAATGGGGAATCTCTTAATGTCTTAGTTACTTAAAGTTGTTTGAAAATCGTTTAAGTTAACTGAGCGTTAAGAATGGGGAATCTCTTAATGTCTTGGTTACTTAATGTTTGTTTTGAAAATGGTTTCAGTGAAATGAGTATTAAGAATGGGGAATCTCTTAATGACTTTTTTACTGAATGTTTTGTTGTGCAAATCGTTTAAGTCAAAAGTATATTAAGAATGGGGAATCTCTTAATATGTCTGTTTGCTTAATGTTTTGGTGTGAAAATCGGTTAAGTAAATGAGTATTAAAAATGGGGAATCTTTTAATATCTCCATTTACTTAACGATTGTTGTGAATGGAGTTAGTGTATGCTCATGCATTTCATTTGGTAAATTGTGCTGACCCGTGATAGGTGGCACCTCGGTAAACTGTACTGACCCGTGATAGGTGGTACGTTTACGAATTACTTTTTGGTAAGTTGTGTTGACCCGTGATAGGTGACACCTCGGTAAGTAGTACTTTGGCCTGTGATAGGCGGTACCCTTACGACTTACGCTTTTTCTTTTGGTAAATCGTGCTGACCCGTGATTGGTGGCACCTCGGTAAACAGTACTGACCCGTGATAGGTGGTACGTTTATGATTTACGCTTTTTAGTAAATCTTGCTGACCCGTGATAGGTGGCACCTCGGTAATTGGTACTTTGGCCTGCGATAGGCGGTACAATTATGATTTACGGCCCTTCGAGGAGGGTTTTGGTTTGGAATTCCGAGTCCATGCATTTTGGCATATACGCATTGCATTAGGGTGTTCGGCACACGAGTCGTGTTTGATTCAAATTTATGATTGTGATGATATTACTAAGTGCTATGTTTTGGAACAGATTGTGTGTAAGTGTGTTTGATTCAAGTTTATGATTGAGTGTTTGAACTTAAGTTGTGGTGGTAAATGGGGTTTTATTTGCTAAGTGTTATGTTTTGGAATTGTGTGATAGTGTGTTTGGTTGCAAAACTATTTTGAAACTAAGGTTGTTGTGGTGATTGTGTTATAATTGCCAAGTGTGGATGTTTGGGAATTGTGTGATATCATGATTGATTGCAAAACCATTTTGAAACTTAAGATGTCGTGGTAATTGTGTTATATCATAATTGTTTTGGGAATTGTGTGATATCATAATTGTTTTGGAGTTGTGTGTAAGTGTGATTGATTTCAAAATTGTTTCGAAACTCAAGATGTCGTGGTGATTGCGCTATAATTGCTAAGTTTGATTGTTTGGAGTTGTGGGTAAGTGTTGATTGATTTTGAAACCCTTTGAAAAGCTGAAAAATGCTGAATTTTGCTGTTTTTCTGTTGTTGTCTGATGTGTATTCGAATACAGCTTGCTGTATTCGAATACAAACATGTTGTTTTGCCACTGACTTACTGTGTAGTCGAATACAGACTGTTGTAGTCGAATACAGACATGCTGTTTTGCCACTGACTTACTGTGTAGTCGAATACAGACTGTTGTAGTCGAATACAGACATGCTGTTTTGCTGTTTAATGCTGAAATAGCCTTGTATTCGAATAAAAAGATGCTGTATTCGAATACAGCAGTGCTGTGTTGTTAAAACCTTCATTTTTCAACCTTGTTTATGAATTTTTAGCATATGGAAACCCTTTTAAGGTGCATGCTAAGTTGATATGTCATTTTGTGCATTTGAAAACTTAAATGTTATGTGTTAACTGTTAATTTCGGTTGGTGACCCTTTACAACTATTATGGAAATCTGGGCTTTGCCCTCAGATGAGAACCAGGACCATCCTACCGGTTCGTACCCTGTGGATGGAAATGTAGTTGGGAACACCTGACTGGAGCTATGTTAGGAGGATCTTGCGGGGCGCGTGAAGATCACTCAGGATGTATAGTTTTTGTGGAATGATCAGATTAGGTTTACGTATAGGGAGTAGACGTCTTTCTTTTGAATTGGGTTTATTTTAAATTGGAAGACTGTACCGCTTTTTTATGTTTAAATATTTTGGAGTCATATTTCGAAAAATTATTCCGCTGCTTGTAAATTATTTTGACTAAAATATTTATCCAAAGGTATTACCTTATTTATTTCTATGTTGTATTTTAATTTCTTTTGAAAAAAAAATACACCCTCGCTATGAAAAACGGGGTGTTACAAGGTTCGATTTTATGACTATAAATAACGTGAGAAGAACGGAAATGCTGAAATTCCCACATGTTCATTCAGGGCTTACTACGTACAGTTGAGCCCTATTGAGTAATGATAATTAATTAATTAAATGCTAATGGTAATAGTGAGGACTAAAATATAATTTAGCATCCTATAGAATTGTCGTGAATTTATTTATATCAAGATTGCATGCAGTCTGATTTTATGAAATCTTATGTTGATCGTTAATGTACGAATGATATGTACTTGTATGTTCTGTTACTTGATTGAATTTGTGATATTACTAGAATGTGCCACCTATTGAAATCCTTATAATGTGGTTGATGAAATTGGATTGTGTGTTGTGAGTAGTCTAAACCAAATATTATGATTTTATTGTGATTGACTGATAAAGATATATAATGATGAAATATTATGAAGTCAGATTGAAACTTATTGAGTTGTGATGATCAAGTAAGTTTGAGACCTGTGTTGTAGATTTTGGAGTTAGGGTTATTTTGTCATCATATAGGGAGGGTTTGACAAACCTAGTGATTCGGGGAAGTACAACTGAATGAGCCTGATTGTGGAGGGATACAATCGAACTGCAAGGTAAGACTGATAGACCTTGGGGGTATACCAAGTGGGGAATTCCTAAGTGCATTAGTGGGGAATGTCTCGGGTTGAGTTGAGGGGATCTATGAGGACTTGGCCATTCATGAATTGTCCGTCCACTCTTGTAGTGGCATAGTATCAGGCCTCCTAACCAAGTACTTCATAATAGAATGGTACCAAATGATGAAGTGTAGAGTATAGGACATGCATAGCATTTCATTATGGTGATTATCCTATTGTGAATGAAGTTGATAAATCGTTCATATTATACACTTGACTGTTTTCTTTGATTGTGATAATTGATTGCTTGCGTGTTCCCCTAGTGTATTTATACTGTTACATAATTTCGATACTCACCCCTCGTTGTTTGTGTTTGGCGTTTGCGACGGACGCATACGAGTTGTAAGTTGCAGGTGGTGACTAATACCATCGGATAGGCGAAAGCCGTCACGTCTTGGAGACTCTATCTATAAGCATTGTATTGATGTTATTTTGAGTATTTTTATTTTGACAACTCCCGCTTTGATAGTGACATCGGGTTGGGACTATATTTGTACTGAATTTAAAACATAAGTATGTGTGTTCAAAAAGGATTCTGTTGTTTGATATTATGATTTCGATGTCATTACGATTGATGGAAATTTTGGATTTATGAGACATGTCTATGATTATGTGATATTCTTTATCTTATCCAAAAAAAAAAATAATAATTATTTGGGTTTAGGGTGTCACAACTCTAACTCTATACACTTATTCCCAAAAATTAGAACACTTGAAACACAAACAATTTCATATTTACATAATCATATACATGCATATAACTAATTCATCAATTGACATCATGATGTAGAATATTCTCATACCGATTCAATATTTACAAATTCATCACAAATAAATAATTAATTAACTTTTCTTTTAATCAATTTTTATCATTTAACAATGATTGAATCAAAGATTTTTCAATTAGTAGGTAAAGTATGCAACTATTTTTACTCCAAATTAAAATAACAATAATAAAATTAAGATAAATCTCGTAGTACATATAAATTATTTTAGTGGTTAATCAATACTCTAAAATTTGATTGCAAACACTTAAATTATTTAAAAAGGATCACTAATCTTTTAATACCAAAAAAATAATTTTTCTTTATAATTTCAAATTTTTCCTT
>JBBPBT010001350.1:808489-826864 GCA_037974875.1 Cicer bijugum | reverse complement strand
TTAAATAAAATCATCATAAATACATATTTTTATTATTATTTTAAGAATCAACACAACTCCAACACAATCTAATTCTCTAAAATAAGTAAACAATATGAATTTTATACTATTTCAAAATCATGATGAATGTCCTAAATTGATTTCAAAAGCAATGTCAAAATTTTTATCATTTAAGTTCATCCATCAACATTTTCAAGTATTTTTCACTTTTGATAAAATCAAGTTAAGTGCTCATATAAAAACTGAATTTTTAAATTTCATAACTATTTTTCAAGACAAGATTTTTAATTGACAATAATATCTACAACATTATCTTAAAATCAATAACAATATGAATGATGACAATCACAAGATCTTTTTTTTTTCCATAGATATCAATTCAAAATCAAAAATAAAAATTTTCTAGTCAAAATTAAAACGTTCGACATAAGATGTTAGTAATTATGGCCTTTATTATTAAAAATTATATGAAATGACTTCACACTAATTTTACAAGCTTACTAACCAAGTTAACAATTCAAAAACTTATTAAGACAAAGATTCCAATACACATGTATGGTCAATATAACAATACAGATACAATGCTTATTCAAAAGATTAATCAAGACAGAAATTTACCAATACAAACATTCAAGAATAAGCATTCATGCAATATCAATATAAAGAGAAGAGACAAAAGAAATAGTGCACCAGGATTTTATACTGGTCCGGCTATCAGTTTGATAGCCTACATCCAGTCCTGAAATCAACAATAATTTCAACCTTTCACTAGAATTGACTTGAGTACTTTTTACAGACTTTCCAGCATAACAACCTATCCATCCAACTCCATACCAACTTCTATTACAATACCAACTTGAGACTGCTTCTTGATGAACACAAGCACCAACAAAGATAGCCACCAGTTTACACTACTGGATTTCCAGACCTTCAATTACAAAAATTGTGCTTTCAAAGAAAATAAAAGAAGAATAAGAGATTCGACTCAATCACAGTAGAATATCTCACACAGTATTTGCCAATGTATTTTTAGTGAGATATGAGAATCTTTTTCAAAGTGTATTTCAGTTTTGAGTTTATGAAAAATGTATGATTCAATTGTATTCAAAAGTTATGAAATATTGTGATTGAATTCGTTTATATAGTTTCAGAAAAACAATAGATAAATGGATTTCCCAATCGATTTTGTTAAAGTGTAAAACCAGCTCAATCGATTTCCCAATCGATTATCGCGTATCTTGTTTTTCTTGAATCTTGAAACTAAAGGAACTAATCGATTTATCAATCGATTCTTTTAATGCATAAATAAGAAACTGATACTAAGTTCATGTCAGAATCGATTGAGTAATCGATTATAGGTGTTTTGTTCAAACAACGAGATCAAAACAATCGATTACTCAGTCGACTTACATTTTTTGACATAATCGATTTGGCAATGGGTTGTAACTCAAATATTTTGCTCCAATCGATTCGTCAATCGATTTGACTGGTCATAATGACTCAGCTGTTTTATTCCAATCGATTTGACTTGTTACAGTGGCTCAGCTATTTAGTAAACATCGATGTGCCAATCGACTATGCAATATGTTTCTGATAGATGATTAACCAGTTCATTCTTTCAATCGATTTCCTAATCGATTGGTGCAAAGCTTGCACCTTAAGAAACATCTATCAATTGATTGTCCAATCGATTTCGTTGATCATAGAGGCCAAGTCTGATGAAAAAATGTTTACATAATTGATTTGCCAATCGATTAATTTAGTACGAGCATGGTTCTGTGATTTATACAATCAATTTCTCAATTGATGTTCAAATCGATTGTCCAATCGATTTGTCAAAACCCAGAACTCAAGTTTTAATGAAAACCTTTAAGTAATCGATTTCCCAATCGATTTACTTAGTGAAACCTTTATTCTCTAGTTTAGACAATCGATTTCCTAATCGATTTATCACTTGGTTTAATACTTGATTGATTACTTGATTGATTAAAATACATGTTTTATGATTCCATTGGCAGATATTATGTGAGAACCCATCATGATTAAGTCTACCTAATGGAAACTACTAACACTAGACACATTTACTCTAAATCTTCAAGCCTTGTAGTATATCATCCATTTGTGCTTGATTGCTTGAGTTCCAAGCTTTGTCCAAGTGTGTAGTGTGATTGTGTTCCTGAAATGTTTCTCAATTCACACCATTAGATCAATCAAATAATACATGTTCATTGTATGTTTGGAATTTTTGTCAAAATCAAGATCAAAGAGGCCTATGTCTTACAATCTCCCCCTTTTTGATTAAATGACAAACATACTATTTAACTTTGAGTTTATAACTTTATAATAACTATTGTTTAAAAGGCTCCCCCTGAATTATAGACTTCATAATTCATTTCAAGTTTGATATCAGAGCACATATTCAGAGCATAGTGTCAGAGCATCCAATTTGAAATCATTTAAGTTTGGGAACATAGTGCATAAAAGTACACTTTATTCAACTTTATTTAAAATTGGTATATCAGAGTGTTTCAATGCAAATTGTGTATCAGGGCATTTATCAGATTACAAGATTAGATCACATAAACACAATTTTGCAGTTTAAAGCACAACATCAGCACAATGTATTAGAACATTCAATGTATCCGCTCAATCAGATTTCAGTATCAGAGCATAAATTTGCATTTTAGTATCAGCGCATTCAGAACCAATTGACAATTTACAATTGAAGTACAACATCTGCATAATCTAAATTTATTTACATATCGTAGTACAAGTGAGCACAGGTAATTAGAGCACAAAACAATATATCAGAGCACAAGAGCACATTTAAGCATAGTTAAATTGGATCAAATTCTCCCCCTTTTGTCATATATTCAAAAAGAAAATACGATTGAGAATACAATTGCAAGATATATTTTGAAAACACAGAAACATTGCAAAAACATCAAAGAAAACAACATCCTAACAAACTAATCTATGGTTGTTCCTCATTATCACCTGTGGGAGATGTAGAGACTGTTGTATTAGCCTCAGCAAGTGTCTCCTCACCATGAGGTTCAGTGCTATCATGGTTAATCGGATTTGTTTCTTCAAAAGACATCTGGAGACCTAGATGGTTTTGGATCGCATCTACATCTTGAACAACTGAGGTTAGGGAAGCTTGGAGTTTCCTAAGTGCGGCTTCCACCCTAGCATTGTGGGCAGCCGGAGACTCCATGAATTCCAGCAACTTAGCTAAAACCACAGATTGGGTTTCAGCTAGCTCAGGTTGTTCCGCAGTTGGTTGAGCTCGAGTCCAAACACCATTAATCTTTTGCAATTGCATCTGATTAACAAATGATTCTCCAAAAGATAGAGTGGTTTTGGTTGATTCTTCATTGACAAAAGAGATTTTAAAATGTCTCAGAATCTTGTTTATTAATTGAGGGTAGGGAAGCAACAAGTTTCCTGGTGCTGAATCTAACATGTTCCTCAGCATGATCCAAGCCCAGCTCATCTGGAGTTCCTTCTATAGTCCCCATAGCAATATGATATCCAGCTTTTGCACAACAACATGATTACCTGATCTAGGTACCAACATCCTTGTCAGCACATACATCAGCATTCTATGTTGGACCTTCATTTCACCGATTGCGAGAGATATCTGTTCTACAAATCCTTCGATCATTAGGTCTTGAATCGCTATGTGACTGTCTACTGATGATTCCTTTTCATCATCAACAGAATCAGGATATGTCATGCCATCAATAGAATCTCCATAATAGGGCAGTCCTGCCATCAATAAAAACTCATAAATCTTCAAAGGACATAGAAATCTTTTTCCCTTTTACTTCAGACTCAAAACCAATGTCAGTGAGTTTGAAGTTAGAGTAGAAGGCTTTAATCAGTTTTGGATAGGTGTAGAGGGAGCAGGAAAGAAAATCCACCAAACCATGAAATCTGAGGTGGCTTTGAAACGTGAAGCCGTTTGAATCAAAATATGCAAAATCCAGAGTCCTTGCCTCATGGATTTTTCTTTTTTGAAAAGCAGAAGATATAGCAAAGTCCTCAGGTTTACCTTTAGAAGACTGAGTCTTCTTTGGTTAAGGAGAAGAAATGGGTTTCTTCTTCTTCTATATTGGTTCTTTCATTGCATCAGCCATGAGTTTTTCAATTGGAGGCTCTTTCCTTTTATTTGATTCGGCTTGATCAATGGCAATGGCTTTTCCTTGGTCCTTTGCCATTATTTTATGGGTTGGAATAGAAACTCTTTTAGAAGTGGGTGGAGGGGAGGGGGTTCTTCCACTTGATGTTGATGAAGGGGATGGTGATTTGTAAGATATCTGTTTTACTCTAGCCATTTGCAAGATTTATGAGTTTTGGAAGTTTCAATGGATCAGAGAAAGTTTAGAAGGGTGAAAGTCCTAAGAAAACGCAGAGAGATTTGAGAAATTTTGAGAAAATGTATTGCGAAATCGATTTAGGGTTTTAAGTAGTGTGGTCAAAATCGATTTGCCAATCAATTTATTTTAGCATTCACACACGTACGTCAATTGGTCAATCGATTAGGTTACCGTTACTATGGGGTTGTGAAAAAGATTCAGTCATCATTGCCTCCAACGAGATGGTAAGCTGAATTAAATCGTAGTATCGTTCCCAACGCTTCGTGCAATGCTCCCCAAAAATGTGATGTGAACTTCGGATCACGGTCTGATACGATACTCGATGGTACCCCGTGTAACCTCACAATTTCAGCGATGTAGATCTCTGTTAGCTGATCTACCTTATAGGTGGTCTTTAATGGCAAAAAGTGTGCGAATTTAGTCAATCGATCCACTATTACCCATATAGAATCATTCTTTCTCCTCGTTTTAGGCAATCCAGTTATAAAATCCATGGAAATGATGTCCCACTTCAATTCAGGTATATCTAAAGGTTGCAACATCCCAGCAGGTCGCTGATGTTCCACCTTCGCTTTCTGACAAGTTAGACAAGTTGATACATACTCTCTACATGTTTCTTCATTCATGGCCACCAATAATTCTGTCTCAAATCCTGATACATCTTTGTTGCTCTAGGATGAATACTCAACTTGCCCTTATGAGCCTCTTTTAAAATTGTTTTCCTCATATCCGTTATTTCTGGTACACAAATTCTACCATTACATCGCAAAATATTATCTGCTCCAATTTTGAACTCTGTTGTCTTCCCCTGCACTATTAGGTTCCTCTTCTCTTGAATTAAGATGTCATCTTGAGAATTTGCAATGTCTTCAAGTAGTCCACTCGAAAACATAATCATTCCGAATTTCAAAATTCCCGGTGCAAATTCCACGTTCGAGTGTAGGTCCCTAAAAGCTTCCCACAGCTCTTGTTGTCTAGCCATAATTGTTGAAGACACCGATACACTCCTTCTACTCAACGCATCAGCCACTACATTGGCCTTCCCAGGGTGGTACTGCAGTGTGAAATCAAAATCCTTGAGAGTCTCCATCCATCGTCTCTGGCGCATGTTCAATTCCTTCTGATCAAACAAGTACCTCAAAATTTTATGGTCACTGAACATGGTGAACATGAACCCATATAAGTAGTGCCTCCAGATCTTCAATGCAAAAACAACCGCAACAAGTTCCAAATTATGAGTAGGATAGTTCATCTCATGAATCTTCAATTGCCTAGAGGCATAAGCTACAGCTTTCTTGCGTTGCATCAGAACACATCCCAACCCTTGGTGAGATGCATCACAATAGACTTCATAGGGTTCATCTGGTTGTGGTAATTTTGTCTTTAGTAACTGAAAATTTTCCTCACACTTCTCCGTCCATGCGAACGGTTGATCTTTTCTGGTAAGTTGTGTCAATGGAGTTACAATCTTAGCAAAACCTTCAATAAACCTCCTATAATACCCTGCCAGTCCTACAAAACTTTGTATGTCAGTGACAGTATGAGGCTGTTTCCAAGCAAGAACCTCCTCAATCTTAGCCGGATCTACAGCGATTCCTTCCTTGGTTATCACATGTCCTAAGAAATTCTCTTTTTCTAGCCAAAATTCACACTTCGATAGATTTGCATACAATCGTTTCTCGCGTAAAATCTCAAGAACTTGACGTAAATTTTCTCCATGCTCTTCTTCAGTTCTCGAATAAATTAATATATCATCAATGAACACCACAACAAACTTATCAAGGAATGGACTAAAGATTCTGTTCATGTATTCCATGAAAATTGTTGGTGCATTGGTAACTCCAAACGGCATAACCAGATATTGATAATGCCCATAACGGGTTCTGAAAGCGGTTTTCTGAATATCTCCTTCCCTTACTCGAATCTGATGGTAACCCGACTTCAAGTCAATCTTTGAAAATATCGCGGCCCCTCTCAATTGATACATTAAATCTTCGATGTGTGGCAAAGGATAACGATTCTTAATAGTTGCCTTATTAAGCTGTCTATAATCCACACATAACCGCGAGCTTCCGTCTTTCTTCTTAACTATTAAAACTGGAGCTCCCCATGGCGATACACTTGGTCTGATAAATTTCCTCTTCAAAAAATCTTCAATTTGGCATCTGAGCTCATTTAGTTCCAATGGGGACATACGGTACGGCGCAATCGAAATTGGTCCCGTTCCTGGGTGCAAATCAATGAAAAATTCCACTTCTCTTAACGGTGGCAATCCTAGAATTTCTGTTGGAAATACATCCAGGTACTCATTGACAAGCATCACATCTTCTATGTTCACATTTATCTTTGCCTTCACTTAGCGACCCTCAGAGTTTGTTAGCGGCTAAATACTTAACAACTCCTGGTTCCAGGAAAAAAACCAATTTACGAGCACAATCCAAGATCACAAAATTGTAAGTCATCCAATCTATACCGAGAATGACCTCGAGTGATTGTAGTGGTAAACAAATTAAATTAACCAAGAAATCCCTATTCTGAATAGTTATTTGACAATATAAAAATGCAGAATTTACTGTCAAAGTCTTAGCAGGTGTTGAGACAACCAAATCAAAAGGTAAAGCAGACACAAATAACTTCAAATGATTTACACAATCCATAGCAATGAAGGAATGGGTTGCCCCCGAATCAAAAAGTGCAGTTAAAGTGTTACCTGCAATCTCACAGTCACGTTGAATTAGATTGCCAGATGGATTCCCCTCTTCAGCACTCACACAATAAATGCGCCCTGAAGCAGTCGGACGGGTAGCCCTAGCTACATTCACAACTGGTTCCACCTTTGGAGCCGTGCAATCCCTTGCCATGTGCCCTGGCTTCCGAAAATTGTAACAGGTGAGAACATTAGAGGGACAAGCACTAGCATAATGTCCCTCTTCCCCACATCGGAAACATCGAAGAACTTGTCCCAATTGTCTTCCAAAATTCTAGTTCCCAGGGAGATTCTGCCCACCGTTGTTATTGTGTGGTCGATTATAGGGTTTAGCAACTTGTTTCCCCTTGTTATTATAATAATTCACCCGACTAGGCCCTCCTGCACCGAAATTCCCTCCTCGACTAGCCATCTTATTCTTCATATCCTCAACTTCCCTGCATTTTTCCACGAGAACTTGGAAACGTTGAATCCCCAAGGGCAAGACAAAGTCTTGAATCTCATACTTTAGTTCGTCTTGGAAACGATGACACATGAATGGTTTATCAATCTCTTCACGGAAAAACCGGAAATGCCTTGATAGTGATTCAAACTTAGCGGCATATTCGCCCACTTCTTGGATCCACTGATCCGGTTTCTCTGAATTTTCATCCCCCTTAAACTTGGGAGGATTGTAACGACGAAAGTCTTCTAACCCTCTTGACTCCGCAGCACGACTCTCTCTTTCCCTCTTTTCGAGATCACGTAGAGTCTTGGTAGTAGTCTGTGCAGCAACAGAAGCAGCCATGTTATTCATAGCCTCCGCTATTCAATCATCCCTATTGGCATTGGCTCTCGGAACGTCATTCCTCCTTGGTGGCATGGTTTTCCTATAAAACCATCATCAAGTAGAGTCTTAACACTATTTCAATAATTCCAAAAATAACTTCAGACCACATCAGCACATAATAATTATTCTGAACATGACAACTCAAACCACCTAAACCGACACATGATCAGACAACAACTCCTAACCTAGAATCTAGAACTAAAGGTTCCACGGCCCCCAAAGAAAACCAAACCAAAGCTCTGATACAACAATGTAACACCCCGTTTTTCAAAGCGAGGGTGTATTTTTTATTTTTCAAAAGAAATTAAAATAAAACAGAGAAATATATAAGGTAACACCTTTGGATAAATAATTAAGTCATTATAATTTACTAGCAGCAGAAAAAGTTCTCAAAATATGGATTCAAAATATTTACAGAACAAAAGTGGTACAGTCTTCCAATTTAAAAATAAAAGCAACCCAAAAGAAAGACATCTGTTCCCTCTGTGTCAACCTAGTCTGATCACTTTTCAAAACAACTAAACATCCTGAGTGATCTCCACGCGCCCCGTGAGATCCTCCAAAAGTAGCTTCAATCAAGCATTCCCTTATACATTTCCATCCGTAGGGTACGAACCGGTACGATCATCCTGGCTCTCATCTGAGGGCAAAGCCCAGATTTCCACAATTGTTGTAAAGGGTCACCAACCGAAATTAACAGTTAACACATAATATGTAAGTTTTTAAATGCACAAAATATCCTGTCAACTATGCATGAACCTTAAAAGGATTTTCCATATGCTAAAAGTTCATATAATACTTGCCAAATGTAAATGAAATTAAATAAAGTTCTCAATCCATCAAGTAATATAAAACTGACCAAAACATTGATAAATCAATTGAGCAATCAATTATCTAACTCAAAATCAGATTTTCCACTGAACCAATTGATTGGGCAAGTCTATTTCCTGAAAGTTTTTAGTGAAAATTGAACTCTGATCTTACATTAATCGATTGGGGAAGTCGATTTCGTGAAGGACAAAGCCCCTGTATTGAATTCAATCGATTGGGCAAATCGATTTCGTGAAAGACAAAGCCCCTGTATTGAATCCAATCGATTGGGCAAATCGATTTAGTGAAAGACATAGCTCCTGTATTTAATCCAATCGATTTGCTAAATCGATTTCTTAAGTGGTTTTGAAAAACACATTACCAAATCGATTGGGTAAATCGATTTCCCTATAAATTTTCCCAAAAATAAATAAACTAACACAATCATATTCAAACACAACTCCAAATCTCAACACTTAGCAGTTTCCACACAAACACCACGACAATTGGGTTTCGAAATAGTTTGACCATCCGTCACACTTACACACGATAATCAACACGTAGCACTTAGCAAATTCAATACAATTACTATTACATCTCAGGTTTAAAACACTCAATCCTAAACTTCGAAACAAACACACTACACACAATCTGTTCCAAAACATAGCACTTAGTAATATCATCACAATCATAAATTGAATCAAACACGACTCGTGTGCCAAGCACCCTAATGCAATGCGTATATGCCAAAATGCATGGACTCGGAATTCCAAACCAAAACCCTCCTCGAAGGGCCGTAAATCATAACTGTACCGCCTATCGCAGGCCAAAGTACCAATTACCGAGGTGCCACCTAACACGGGTCAGCATGATTTACTAAAAAGCGTAAATCGTAAACGTACCACCTATCATGGGTCAGTACTGTTTACCGAGGTGCCACCTATCACAGGTCAGCATGATTTACCAAAAGAAAAAGCGTGAGTCATAAGTGTACCGCCTATCACAGGCCAAAGTACTACTTACCGAGGTGCCACCTATCACGGGTGAGCACAACTTACCAAAAAGTAAATCGTAAACGTACCACCTATCACGGGTCTGTACAGCTTACCGAGGTGCCACCTATCACGGGTCAGCACAATTTACCAAATGAAATGCATGAGCATACACAAACTCCATTCCCAACAATCATTAAGTAAATGCAGATATTAAAAGATTCCCCATTTTTAATATTAATTTACTTAACCGATTTTCACACCAAAACATTAAGGAAACAGACAAATTAAGAGATTCCCCATTGTTAATATACTTTTGTCTTAAACGATTTCAACACAAAACATTCAATAAACAAGTCATTAAGAGATTCCCCATTCTTAATACTCATTTAACTGAAACGATTTTTCAAAAACAAACATTAAGTAGCCAAGACATTAAGAGATTCCCCATTCTTAACGCCCAGTTAACTTAAACGATTTTCAAACAACATTAAGTAACTAAGACATTAAGAGATTCCCCGTTCTTAACGCCCAGTTAACTTAAACGATTTTCAAAACAACATTAAGTAAACGAGACATTAAGAGATTCCTCATTCTTAATTCTCATTTAACTTAAACGATTTTCACAAACTCACATTAAGTAAACAAGACATTAAGAGATTCTCCATTCTTAATACTCGTTTAACTTAATGGTTTTCAAATTCCACACAAAACAAACTTTCACATTCAATCCATTATTCGCACCAAATCATTTTCCACACAAACCACACAGACACATCTCAAGTTTCATCAGTATCAATTAAGAACACATCAAAAACAACGAACACAAATCAACACAATCCACCACTCAAACACACAAGTTTCATTTACTCAAAATCATACATAAATGAGTTTAAATTCATTTTCCACGAAACATTACTTTAACCCTAACCAAATTCTTTTCCACACAACCACAGATAAGTCCCTAAATGCAAAATAAAAGTTTGGAAAGAGCCCTTACCTTCACTTTAGCTTTTTCATTCGATTACGGTACCGTGAGTAAGTACGGTGAATTTTCCGCTCGCAACGCTGCTTCCGAAGTTGGTCCACTAGCACCGTAGCACGGAGGTGAGCAACCTTCCCTTCTATCACTTCTTGAAAGGAGGCTTAGATCTAGATGAAACGTGAAGGTTTGTGTTTGAATCCCTAATACCGTTTTTCTTCGTTTTCGAATCAAAGAGGAAGAGTGAAGTTGAGAAATCCTTGTCCTATCACCCACTATCAATTTTCGAACTCAAAGGAAGCAAGAACAACGAAAATGGATGAAGATGGAGGAAGGAAGAAAATGTTTCACGCAAGGCAGAGGGAGAAGGTGAACTTCTCTAATTTTATTTCTTTTCTTTTTCCTTTCTCTCTTTTTCCTTCCTCTCTATTTCTTTTTCTTCAATTTCCTTCCTTGCCTTTTCTATATATATATATATATATATATATATATATATAAAAACTATTTTTAACAATTATCTCCAAATCTAGATATTTATTAAATTTACGAGTTTACCCATAACGTATTAAATTCTTCGCAAAGGATTCACCGCAGTTAATTTAATTTGTTTATCGACGAGTAATTCTAATCGGGCATCAAAATATCTTTTTGGTCATATAAACTTCAAAATATTAATAACTTTGGCTTAAAAGACTCCGAGTTCAATACCAAAATTACACTAAAATACATAAAGTACACTTTAAAATTATGGGTCTTACAGCTATTACCGTACGTAGCAAGCCCCGGATGAATCGTTGGGAAATACGGTTTTCCCGTTGATCTCACAATATATTATACTCATGAATTCAAACGCTCTTTCACCCCTTACCTTATTTCGACGCTTCAGACACGAGTACAATTCCACGAGCAAACAATATTTGTTCTTTGACTTTTTGTCCTTCAATCGATCTAACTCGACAATTTATGGGTAAACGTAAAACATAAATTATGAGAAAATAGTCTAAAAACTGATTTCGAAATTCGGTAAAAGAAAATTACCATAAATCAAAAAACCAAATAGTGGACAATATAACCACTTTTCACACGGTCGTTTTGACGTTGGTTTCACTAAAATCGGACTTACGGTGAAGGAGAACGATGCAAAATAAGGATTTCTGTAAACAGAGAAATCGGGTATTTTAGGGAGAAATTCAGGTTGTTAAAAATCTGAAAAATAGTATTTAATTGAATAGATAAATGAGTAAAACAACATACTGAAATTTGGACGAAAATAGCGAAACTGTTATGGGACAGTTATGGATCGCTGGTGTCAAACAATACGATTATTGTTGGTTTCCTCTTGATTTTAGTGGTGTCGGCCGTATGCTTCCTTGTTTGTTCTTTTATTTTGTTTTATTAACAATTTAAATCATTTACACACATGGGTCAAGCCCATTAGACTCCTTTTAGGTTTTACTATTACTATTTTATTTTATTAAAAATAAAAAACACAATTTTATTAATAAAATATTATTAATATTTCAAAACTAATAATTTATAAAATAGCTTTAAAATACATTAATAACCAAAACTCTCATATTCTAATTAATCACTATAATTACACTTATTTTTCTAAATACTTACGTTAAATTACTACGTTAGAAAATATTTAAAATTACAAAATAAATAAATATATAAAATCAGCACTTTATATTAATAACTATTTCGAAATAAACAAATATAAAATCATGATGCCATAACAAGTATATAAAAATAAAGAGAATAAAACACAGTAGTACCACTATCTCAAGATAATTATTTTTAAAAAAAATAATTAAAATTAAATATATTTAAAATTAAATAAATATAATTTAGTACACATTTAATATTAGTTAATTGCAAAAAGAATGTAATTTTAATTGGGTGCACCTTTATACACGTAAAATGACATAAAATCTTATTCTTCAAAATATTACACTAAAATACTATTACTTTTAAAAATTTATATAGTATAATAATATAAAATATTTAATATTTATATCTTTCGTTTAATATAAAGTGTTTCAAACTAGCACATCATAGAAAACATTCGTATAACAAAATTACTAACAAAATTTTTCAACATATATCCTAAAATAATTTTAACATCAAATTAATTATTTAAATTCCTATTTAATTAATAAAATAATTTATTTTCAAATTTAGGGTGTTACAGCGGTTACCATGTACTATGAAATGTGTGTGCATACTCATTTCATTAAGTAAATGCATATATTAAAAGATTCCCCACTTTTAATACTCATTTAACACTAATGATTTTTCAAACACAACACATAGCATACTCAAACATATTTATTCACACCAATTTAAATTTCCACAACCACACATGTATTGTAACACCCCGTTTCTCAAAGCAAGGGTGTATTTTCTTTTTTTTCCAAAAGAAGTTCATATAAAACAGAGAGATAAATAAGGTAACACCTTTGGATAAAATAATTAAGTCATTATAATTTACAAGCTGCGGAAGAAGTTCTCAAAATATGAATTCAAAATATTTACATAACAAGAGTGGTACAGTCTTCCAGTTTAAAAATAAAAGCAACCCAAAAGAAAGACATATGTTCCCTCTGTGTCAACCTAGTCTGATCATTTTACAAAACAACTAAACACCCTGATTGATCTCCACGTGCCTCGTGAGATCCTCCTAACGTAGCTCCAATCAAGCACTCCCATCCACATTCCCATCCGGAGGGTACGAGCCTGTAGGATCATCCTGATTCTCATATGAGGGCAAAACCCAGATTTTCCACAGTAGTTGTAAAGGGTCACCAACCGAAATTAACAGTTAACACATAACATTTAAGCTTTTCAATGCACAAATAACCTTTTCAATTTATCCTACATCATTGAAGGATTTTCCACATGCTAAAAGTTCATGTAATGCTTGCCAAATATAAATGAAAACAAAAGAAAGTTCTCAATCCATCAAGTAATACGTAACTGACCAAAACATTGATAAATCAATTGAGCAATTAGTTATCTAACTCAAAATAAGATTTTCCACTAAGCCAATCGATCAGGGAAATCAATTTCTTGAAAGTTTTTAGTGAAAACTGAACTCTGGGCTTAAATCAATCAATTGGGTAAATCGATTGACTCAATCGATTAGGTAAATCGATTTCCTGACAGACAGAGCCCCTGTATTGAATGCAATCGATTGGGCAAATCGATTTCGTGAAAGACAAAGCCCCTGTAATGAATCCAATCGATTTGGCAATTCGATTTCTTAAATGGTTTTGAAAAACATATTACAAAATCGATTGGGTAAATCAATTTCGTGAAAGACAGGGCCCCTGTAACTCATCAAATCGATTGGGTAAATCGATTTCCCTGTGTATTCTTTCAAAAATTCATAAACTAACTCAATCACATTCATACATAATCCCCAAATCTTAACACTTAGCACTGATAACGCAATCGCTACAACAACATGAGTTTCGAAATAGTATTGCAATTAAATATGCTATCACCAAATTCCAAAACATAACATTTAACACTTATGACACAATTACTACAACATTAGGAGTTTCGAAATGGTATTGTAATCAAACATGTTATCAGCAAATTCCAAAACATAACACTTAACACTTACAATACAATTACTACAACATCATGAGTTTTCGAAATGGTATTGCTATCAAACATGTTATCACCAAATTCCAAAACATAACACTTAACACTTATAACACAATTACTACAACATCACGAGTTTTCGAAATGGTATTGCAATCAAACATGTTATCACCAAATTCCAAAACATAACACTTAACACTTATAACACAATACCCACACGGACAAAATGAACCAACAATTCACAATTTAACAGGGTGTAGTCTCTCACGGACAAACACTTGTGCAGTCTCTCATGGACAAACGCAATTCACCAGGGCATAGTCTCTCACGGACAAACCCCAGTGCAGTCTCTCACGGACAAACACAATTCACCAAGAAACGTAAGTCGTAAACATACTGCCTATCACGGGCCCGTACCGTTTACCAAGGTGCCACCTATCCCAGGTCTGCACAACTTACCGAAAATCGTAAACCATAAACGTACTGCCTATCACGGGCCCGTACCATTTACCAAGAAACATAAGTCGTAAACGTACTGCCTATCACGGGCCCGTACCGTTTACCAAGGTGCCACCTATCACGGGTCTCCACAACTTACCAAAAATAGTAAACCATAAACGTACTGCCTATCACGGGCCCGTACCGTTTACCGAGGTGCCACCTATCCCGGGTCTGCACGGTTTACTAAAACTAACATTAAGTAAACGAGACATTAAGAGATTCCGCATTCTTAATACT
Organism: Cicer bijugum; assembly: GCA_037974875.1. NCBI lineage: Eukaryota > Viridiplantae > Streptophyta > Magnoliopsida > Fabales > Fabaceae > Cicer > Cicer bijugum. Next base: position 811,812 of record JBBPBT010001350.1, on the reverse strand, counting down.
CATTTAACTTAAGCGATTTTCAAAACAAACATTATGTAACCAAGACATTAAGAGATTCCCCATTCTTAACGCCCAGTTAACTTAAACGATTTTCCAAAACAACATTAAGAAAATAAGTCATTAAGAGATTCCCCATTCTTAATACTTATTTAACTTAAACGATTTTCAAAACAAATATTATGTAAACGAGACATTAAGAGATTCCCCATTCTTAATTCTCATTTAACCTAAAAGATTTTCCAAAACAAACATTAAGTAACCAAGACTTTAGAAGATTCCCCATTCATAACGCCCAATTAACTTAAACGATTTTTCAAAACAAATATTAAGTAAACGAGACATTAAGAGATTCCCCATTCTTAATTCTAATTTAACTTACACGATTTTCAAAACAAATATTAAGTAAACGAGACATTAAGAGATTCCCCATTCTTAATTCTCATTTAACTTAAAAGATTTTCCAAAACAAACATTAAGTAACTAAGACATTAAGAGATTCCCCATTCTTAACGCCCAGTTAACTTAAACGATTTTCCGAAACAACATTAAGTAAATAAGTCATTAAGAGATTCCACATTCTTAATACATATTTAACTTAAACGATTTTCAAAACAAATTTTAAGTAAACGAGACATTAAGAGATTCCCCATTCTTAATTCTCATTTAACTTAAACGATTTTCACAAACAAACACACATTAAGTAAACGAGACGTTAAGAGATTCCCCATTCTTAATACTCGTTTAAATTAATGGTTTTCAAAATTTCAAACAAAACAAACTCAAACATATTATCAACCCACATCAAAACACATCAATTCATTCTCCCACAAAATTCAACCATACACTTATCAAATTTTATCAATATCAATTAAGAACACGTCAAAAACAACGAACACAAATCGACACAATCCACAACTCAAACACACAAGTTTCTTTTACTCAAAATCATACATAAATGAGTTTAAATTCCTTTTTCCCAAAACAATACTCCAATCCTAACAAAATTCGTTTCCACACAACCACAGATAAGTCCCTAAATGCAAACTAAAAGTTTGGAAGGAGCTCTTACCTTATTGTTAGCTTTAACGTCGATTTAAGGCACCGCGATCAATTCCGGTAAAAACTTTGCTCGCGACGTCGCTTCCTAAATTAGCTCACTATCACCGTAGTGTAGTGGTGAGCAACCTTCCCTTCTATCCCTTCGCGAAACGAAGCTTGGATCTAGAAGAAACGGCGAGATTTGTGTTTGACGGTATTGAAATCCCTAAACCGTTTTTCTTCGTTTTCGGATCAAAGAGGAAGAGTGGAGTTGGGTAATCCTTGTCCCATCACCCACCAAGCCTTGTGTTTCAATTCTCAAACTTAAAGGGAGCAAGAAAAACGAAAATGAAAGGAGGAGGGGGGAAGGATTTGCGCGCGGCTAAAGGAGGAAGAAGAGAGAGTTTTTTTTTTTGTTTTTTTTCCTTCCTTCTCTTTTCCCTTCTTTCTATTTCCTTATCTTTCTTTTCTACCTCTTTTCTCTTTTGCTTCCTTTTTCCTTTCCTTCCAAACATATATTCATTATATATATTAATTATAATTATCAAATATCTAAAAATATCTAGATATTTGTTAAATTACCATTTCACCCATAACGCATTAAATTATTCATAAAAGATTCACCACAGTTAATTCAATTTATTTATCGACGAGTAATCTTGATCGGGCATCAAAATATCTTTATGGTCATATAAATTCCAAAATATTAATACTTTTGCTAAAAAGCCTCCGAGTTCAATACCAAAATACACTAAAATACATAAAATGTACTTTAAAATTATGGGTCTTACATTACTACCCCCCCTAAAATTAGTTTCGTCCTCGAAACTATGCGTCGATAAATAACTCTGGGTGTTGTTCTCTCATCTTGATCTCCAGTTCCCAAGTCGCATCCCCAGTAATTGGGTTCCAAATCACCTTGACCAACGAACATCCTAGGTCCTCAATCGCTTAATCTTTCTATCTTCAATTCTCACAGGTGGTACTTCGAACGACAAGCTATCATTTAGCTGGATTGTGTCTGGTTCGATCACATGAGATGAATCTACAAGCTATTTCCTCAATTGCGACACATGAAACACATCATGGATATTGGACAGCATCGGAGGCAATGCAATCCGATAAGTAACAGGCCCAATTCGTGTCGAAATCTGATATGGTCCAATGAATTTCAGAGTCAACTTCTTCGATTTCAATGCTCTACCAACTCCGGTAGTAGGTGTGACTCTTAGAAATACATGGTCACCTTGTTCGAATTCCAAAAGTCTGCGACGCTTGTCCGCATAACTCTTCTGACGATCCCGTGAAGTCTTCATTTTCTCCATGATCTTCCTTACCTTAGCTGTAGTCTGTTGCAACATCTCTGGTCCGACAATCATATATTCACCGTCCTTATACACCCACAAAGGCGTTTGACACTTGCTCCCATATAAAGCCTCATATGGCGCCACTCCAATACTCGCATGGAAACTATTGTTATAGGTGAACTGAATCAACGGAAGTACATCATCCCAACTTCCTTTATCATCTAACACACATGCTCTCAACAGATCTTCAAAGGACTGATTCGTCCTTTCAATCTGTCTGTCCGTTTGTGGATGGTAAGCTGAACTCAATCGTAGTTTCGTTCCCAGCGCTTCGTGCAATGCTCCCCAAAAATGAGATGTGAACTTCGGATCATGGTCTGATACAATACTTGATGGTACTCCGTGTAACCTCACAATTTTAGCAATGTAAATCTCTGTTAACTGATCTACCTTATAGGTGGTCTTTACTGGCAAAAAGTGTGCGGATTTAGTCAATCGATCCACTATCACCCATATAGAATCATTCTTTCTCCTTGTTTTAGGCAATCCAGTTATGAAATCCATAGAAATGCTGTCCCACTTCCATTTAGGTATATCTAAAGGTTGCAACATCCCAGCAGGTTGCTGATGTTCCACCTTCGCTTTCTGACAAGTTTGACAAGTTGATACATACTCCGCTACATGTCTCATCATTCCTGGCAACCAATAATTCTGTCTCAAATCCTGATACATCTTTTTTGCTCTAGGATGAATACTCAACCTACTCTTATGAGCCTCTTCTAAAAAAGTTTTCCTCATATCCGTAATTTCTGGTACACAAATCCTACCATTACATCGCAGAATATTATCTGCTCCAATCTTGAACTCTGTTGTCTTCCCTTGCACTATTAGGTTCCTCTTCTCCTGAATTAAGACGTCATCTTGAGAATTTGCAATGTCTTCAAGTAGTCCACTCGAAATCTTAATCATTCTGAATCT
>JBBPBT010001350.1:783887-808259 GCA_037974875.1 Cicer bijugum | reverse complement strand
GTTTTCCTCATATCCGTAATTTCTGGTACACAAATCCTACCATTACATCGCAGAATATTATCTGCTCCAATCTTGAACTCTGTTGTCTTCCCTTGCACTATTAGGTTCCTCTTCTCCTGAATTAAGACGTCATCTTGAGAATTTGCAATGTCTTCAAGTAGTCCACTCGAAATCTTAATCATTCTGAATCTAAAAATTCCCGGTGCAAACTCTACGTTCAAGTGTAGGTCTCTAAAAGCTTCCCACAACACTTGTTGTCTAGCCGTAATTGTTGAAGACACTGATACACTGCTTCTAGCCCTCTTGACTCTGCAGCACAAATCTCTCTTTCCCTCTTTTCAAGATCATGTTGAGTCTTGGCAGCAGTCTGTGCAGCAACAGAAGCAGCCATGTTATTCATAGCCTCCGCCATTTGATCATCTCTACTGACGTTCATCCTTGCAACGTCGTTCCCTCTTAGAGGTAGTGTTTCCGAAAAACCAATAACAAGAAGAAGTGTTAACACCACTTCGAATAATTCCAAAACATTGTTTCGCATATAACAACACATAACAACTACCCCTGATCTGATAACTCAGACCAATTACCCCGACGCGTGATCAGACAACAACTCCTAACCTCTAATCTAGAACCTAAGGATCCACAGCCCCCAAAGAAAACCAAACCAAAGCTCTGATACCACAATGTAACACCCCGTTTTTCAAAGCAAGGGTGTATTTTTTTTTCCAAAAGAAGTTAAAATAAAATAGAGAGATAAATAAGGTAACACCTTTGGATAAAATAATTAAGTCATTATAATTTACAAGCAGCGGACGAAGTTCTCAAAATATGAATTCAAAATATTTACATAACAAAAGTGGTACAGTCTTCCAGTTTAAAAATAAAAGCAACCCAAAAGAAAGAAATATGTTCCCTATGTGTCAACCTAGTCTGATCATTTTACAAAACAACTAAACACCATGAGTGATCTCCACGCGCCCCGTGAGATCCTCCTAACGTAGCTCCAATCAAGCACTCCCATCCACATTCCCATCCGGAGGGTACGAACCGGTAGGATCATCCTGATTCTCATCTGAGGGCAAAGCCCAGATTTGCCACAATAGTTGTAAAGGGGGACCAACCGAAATGAACAGTTAACACATAACATTTAAGCTTTTTAATGCACAAATAACCTTTTCAATTTATCCTACATCTTAGAAGGATTTTCCACATGCTAAAAGTTCATGTAATGCTTGCCAAATATAAATGAAAACAAAAGAAAGTTCTCAATCCATCAAGTAAAACATAACTCACCAAAACATTGATAAATCAATTGAGCAACTAATTATCTAACTCAAAATAAGATTTTCCACTAAGTCAATCGATCAGGGAAATCAATTTCCTGAAAGTTTTTAGTGAAAACTGAACACTGGCCTTAAATCAATCGATTGGGTAAATCGATTGACTCAATCGATTGGGTAAATCGATTTTCCAAAACAAACATTAAGTAACTAAGACATTAAGAGATTCCCCATTCTTAACACCCAGTTAACTTAAACGATTTTCCAAAACAACATTAAGTAAATAAGTCATTATGAGATTCCCCATTCTTAATACTTATTTAACTTAAACGATTTTCAAAACAAATTTTAAGTAAACGAGACATTAAGAGATTCCCCATTCTTAATTCTCATTTAACTTAAACGATTTTCGCAAACAAACACACATTACGTAAACGAGACGTTAAGAGATTCCCCATTCTTAATACTCGTTTAAATTAATGGTTTTCAAAATTTCAAACAAAACAAACTCAAACATATTATCAACCCACATCAAAACACATCAATTCATTCTCCCACAAAATTCAACCATACACATATCAAATTTCATCAATATCAATTAAGAACACGTCAAAAACAACGAACACAAATCGACACAATCCACAACTCAAACACACAATTTTCTTTTACTCAAAATCATACATAAATGAGTTTAAATTCCTTTTTCCCAAAACAATACTCCAATCCTAACAAAATTCGTTTCCACACAACCACAGGTAAGTCCCTAAATGCAAACTAAAAGTTTGGAAGGAGCTCTTACCTTATCGTTAGCTTTAACGTCGATTTAAGGCACCGCGATCAATTCCGGTAAAAACTTTGCTCGCGACGTTGCTTCCTAAATTAGCTCACTATCACCGTAGTGTAGTGGTGAGCAACCTTCCCTTCTATCGCTTCGCGAAACGAAGCTTGGATCTAGAAGAAACGGCGAGATTTGTGTTTGACGGTATTGAAATCCCTAAACCGTTTTTCTTCGTTTTCGGATTAAAGAGGAAGAGTGGAGTTGGGTAATCCTTGTCCCATCACCCACCAAGCCTTGGGTTTCAATTCTCAAACTTAAAGGAGCAAGAAAAACGAAAATGAAAGGAGGAGGGGGGAAGGATTTGCGCGCGGCTAAAGGAGGAAGAAGAGAGAGTTTTTTTTTTTGTTTTTTTCCTTCCTTCTCTTTTCCCTTCTTTCTATTTCCTTATCTTTCTTTTCTACCTCTTTTCTCTTTTCCTTCCTTTTTCCTTTCCTTCAAAACATATATTCATTATATATATTAATTATAATTATCAAATTTCTAAAAATATCTAGATATTTGTTAAATTACCATTTCACCCATAACGCATTAAATTATTCGTAAAAGATTCACCACAGTTAATTCAATTTATTTATCGACGAGTAATCTTGATCGGGCATCAAAATATCTTTATGGTCATATAAATTCCAAAATATTAATACTTTGGCTAAAAAGCGTCCGAGTTCAATACCAAAATACACTAAAATACATAAAATGTACTCTAAAATTATGGGTCTTACATTACTACCCCCCTAAAATTAGTTTCGTCCTCGAAACTATGCGTCGATAAATAACTCTGGGTGTTGTTCTCTCATCTTGATCTCCAGTTCCCAAGTCGCATCCCCAGTAATTGGGTTCCAAATCACCTTGACCAACGAACATCCTTGGTCCTCAATCGCTTAATCTTTCTATCTTCAATTCTCACAGGTGGTACTTCGAACGACAAGCTATCATTTAGCTGGATTGTGTCTGGTTCGATCACATGAGATGGATCTACAAGCTATTTCCTCAATTGCGACACATGAAACACATCATGGATATTGGACAGCATCGGAGGCAATGCAATCCGATAAGTAACAGGCCCAATTCGTGTCGAAATCTGATATGGTCCAATGAATTTCAGAGTCAACTTCTTCGATTTCAATGCTCTACCAACTCCGGTAGTAGGTGTGACTCTTAGAAATACATGGTCACCCTGTTCGAATTCCAAAAGTCTGCGACGCTTGTCCGCATAACTCTTCTGACGATCCCGTGAAGTCTTCATTTTCTCCATGATCTTCCTTACCTTAGCTGTAGTCTGTTGCACCATCTCTGGTCCGACAATCATATATTCACCGTCCTTATACCAACACAAGGGCGTTTGACACTTGCTCCCATATAAAGCCTCATATGGCGCCACTCCAATACTCGCATGGAAACTATTGTTATAGGTGAACTGAATCAACGGAAGTACATCATCCCAACTTCCTTTATCATCTAACACACATGCTCTCAACAGATCTTCAAAGGACTGATTCGTCCTTTCAATCTGTCTGTCCGTTTGTGGATGGTAAGCTGAACTCAATTGTAGTTTCGTTCCCAGCGCTTCGTGCAATGCTCCCCAAAAATGAGATGTGAACTTCGGATCACGGTCTGATACAATACTTGATGGTACTCCGTGTAACCTCACAATTTTAGCAATGTAAATCTCTGTTAATTGATCTACCTTATAGGTGGTCTTTACTGGCAAAAAGTGTGCGGATTTAGTCAATCGATCCACTATCACCCATATAAAATCATTCTTTCTCCTTGTTTTAGGCAATCCAGTTATGAAATCCATAGAAATGTTGTCCCACTTCCATTTAGGTATATCTAAAGGTTGCAACATCCCAGCAGGTCGCTGATGTTCCACCTTCACTTTCTGACAAGTTTGACAAGTTGATACATACTCCGCTACATGTCTCATCATTCCTGGCAACCAATAATTCTGTCTCAAATCCTGATACATCTTTTTTGCTCTAGGATGAATACTCAACCTACTCTTATGAGCCTCTTCTAAAATTGTTTTCCTCATATCCGTAATTTCTGGTACACAAATCCTACCATTACATCGCAGAATATTATCTGCTCCAATCTTGAACTCTGTTGTCTTCCCTTGCACTATTAGGTTCCTCTTCTCCTGAATTAAGACGTCATCTTGAGAATTTGCAATGTCTTCAAGTAGTCCACTCGAAATCTTAATCATTCTGAATCTCAAAATTCCCGGTGCAAACTCTACGTTCAAGTGTAGGTCTCTAAAAGCTTCCCACATCACTTGTTGTCTAGCCATAATTGTTGAAGACACTGATACACTTCTTCTAGCCCTCTTGACTCTGCAGCACAAATCTCTCTTTCCCTCTTTTCAAGATCATGTTGAGTCTTGGCAGCAGTCTGTGCAGCAACAGAAGCAGCCATGTTATTCATAGCCTCCGCCATTTGATCATCTCTACTGACGTTCATCCTTGCAACGTCGTTCCCTCTTAGAGGTAGTGTTTCCGAAAAACCAATAACAAGAAGAAGTGTTAACACCACTTCGAATAATTCCAAAACATTGTTTCGAATATAACAACACATAACAACTACCCCTGATCTGATAACTCAGACCAATTACCCCGAAGCGTGATCAGACAACAACTCCTAACCTCTAATCTAGAACCTAAGGATCCACAGCCCCCAAAGAAAACCAAACCAAAGCTCTGATACCACAATGTAACACCCCGTTTTTCAAAGCAAGGGTGTATTTTTTTTTTCCAAAAGAAGTTAAAATAAAATAGAGAGATAAATAAGGTAACACCTTTGGATAAAATAATTAAGTCATTATAATTTACAAGCAGCGGAAGAAGTTCTCAAAATATGAATTCAAAATATTTACATAACAAAAGTGGTACAGTCTTCCAGTTTAAAAATAAAAGCAACCCAAAAGAAAGAAATATGTTCCCTATGTGTCAACCTAGTCTGATCATTTTACAAAACAACTAAACACCATGAGTGATCTCCACGCGCCCCGTGAGATCCTCCTAACGTAGCTCCAATCAAGCACTCCCATCCACATTCCCATCCGGAGGGTACGAACCGGTAGGATCATCCTGATTCTTATCTGAGGGCAAAGCCCAGATTTTCCACAATAGTTGTAAAGGGGCACCAACCGAAATGAACAGTTAACACATAACATTTAAGCTTTTTAATGAACAAATAACCTTTTCAATTTATCCTACATCTTAGAAGGATTTTCCACATGCTAAAAGTTCATGTAATGCTTGCCAAATATAAATGAAAACAAAAGAAAGTTCTCAATCCGTCAAGTAAAACATAACTCACCAAAACATTGATAAATCAATTGAGCAACTAATTATCTAACTCAAAATAAGATTTTCCACTAAGCCAATCGATCAGGGAAATCAATTTCCTGAAAGTTTTTAGTGAAAACTGAACACTGGCCTTAAATCAATCGATTGGGTAAATCGATTGACTCAATCGATTGGGTAAATCGATTGACTCAATCGATTAAGTAAATCGATTTCCTGACAGACAGAGCCCCTGTATTGAATCCAATCGATTGGGAAATCGATTTCGTGAAAGACAGAGCCCCTGTAATGAATCCAATCGATTTCTTAAATGGTTTTGAAAAACATATTACAAAATCGATTGGGTAAATCGATTTCGTGAAAGACAGGGCCCTTGTAACTCATCAAATCGATTGGGTAAATCGATTTCCCTGTGTATTCTTTCAAAAATTCATAAACTAACTCAATCACATTCATACATAATCCCCAAATCTTATTACTTAGCACAGATAACGCAATCGCTACAACAACATGTGTTTCGAAATAGTATTGCAATTAAACATGCTATCACCAAATTCCAAAACATAACACTTAACACTTATGACACAATTACTACAACATCAGGAGTTTCTAAATGGTATTGCAATCAAACATGTTATCACCAAATTCCAAAACATAACACTTAACACTTATAATACAATTACTACAACATCATGAGTTTTCGAAATGGTATTGCTATCAAACATGTTATCACCGAATTCCAAAACATAACACTTAACACTTATAACACAATTACTACAACATCACGAGTTTTCGAAATGGTATTGCAATCAAACATGTTATCACCAAATTCCAAAACATAACACTTAACACTTATAACACAATACCCACACAGACAAAATGAACCAACAATTCACAATTTAACAGGGTGTAGTCTATCACGGACAAACACCTGTGTAGTCTCTCATGGACAAACACAATTCACCAGGGCGTAGTCTCTCACGGACAAACCCCTGTGCAGTCTCTCACGGACAAACACAATTCACCAAGAAACGTAAGTCATAAACGCACTGCCTATCACGGGCCCGTACCGTTTACCAAGGTGCCACCTATACCGGGTCTGCACAACTTACCAAAAATCGTAAACCATAAACTTACTGCCTATAACGGGCCCGTACCGTTTACCAAGAAACGTAAGTCGTAAACGTACTGCCTATCACGGGCCCGTACCGTTTACCAAGGTTCTACCTATCACGGGTCTGCACAACTTACCAAAAATCGTAAACCATAAACGTATTGCCTATCACGGGCCCGTACTGTTTACCAAGGTGCCACATATCCTGGGTCTGCACGGTTTACTAAAACAAACATTAAGTAAACGAGACATTAAGAGATTCCCCATTCTTAATTCTCATTTAACTTAAGCGATTTTCAAAACAAACATTAAGTAACCAAGACATTAAGAGTTTCCCCATTCTTCACGCCCAGTTAACTTAAACGATTTTTCAAAACAAATATTAAGTAAACGAGACATTAAGAGATTCCCCATTCTTAATTCTCATTTAACTTAAACGATTTTCAAACCAAATATTAAGTAAACGAGACATTAAGAGATTCCCCATTCTTAATTCTCATTTAACTTATAAGATTTTCCAAAACAAACATTAAGTAACCAAGACATTAAGAGATTCCCCATTCTTAACGCCCAGTTAACTTAAACGATTTTCCAAAACAACATTAAGTAAATAAGTCATTAAGAGATTCCCCATTCTTAATACTTATTTAACTTAAACGATTTTCAAAACAAATATTAAGTAAACGAGACATTAAGAGATTCCCCATTCTTAATTCTCATTTAACTTAAACAATTTTCACAAACAAACACACATTAAGTAAACGAGACGTTAAGAGATTCCCCATTCTTAATACTCGTTTGACTTAATGGTTTTCAAAATTTCAAACAAAACAAACTAAAACATATTATCAACCCACATCAAAACACATCAATTCATTCTCCCACAAAATTCAACCTTACACATATCAAATTTCATCAATATCAACGAACACAAATCGACACAATCGACACAATCCACCACTCAAACACACAAGTTTCTTTTACTCAAAATCATACATAAATGAGTTTAAATTCCTTTTTCCCAAAACAATACTCCAATCCTAACAAAATTCGTTTCCCCACAACCACAGATAAGTCCCTAAATGCAAACTAAAAGTTTGGAAGGAACCCTTAACTTATTGTTAGCTTTAACGTCGATTTACGGCACCGCGATCAATTCCGGTAAAAACTTTGCTCGCGACGTCGCTTCCAAAATTAGCTCACTAGAACTGTAGTGTAGTGGTGAGCAACCTTCCCTTCTATACCTTCGCGAAACGAAGCTTGGATCTAGAAGAAACAGCGAGATTTGTGTTTGACGGTTTTGAAATCCCTAAACCGTTTTTCTTCGTTTTCTGATCAAAGAGGAAGAATGGAGTCGGGTAATCCTTGTCCTATCACCCACCAAGCCTTGGGTTTCAATTCTCAAACTTAAAGGGAGCAAGAAAAACGAAAATGAAAGGAGGAGGGGGGAAGGATTTGCGCGCGTTTCTCGAGTAAAATCTCAAGAACTTGACGTAAATTTTCTCCATGCTCTTCTTCAGTTCTCGAATAAATTAATATATCATCAATGAACACCACAACAAACTTATCAAGGAATGGACTAAAGATTCTGTTCATGTATTCCATGAAAATTGCTGGTGCATTGGTAACTCCAAACGGCATAACCAGATATTCATAATGCCCATAACGGGTTCTGAAAGCGGTTTTTTGGATATCTCCTTCCCTTACTCGAATCTGATGGTAACCCGACTTCAAGTCAATCTTCGAAAATATCGCGGCCCCTCTCAATTGATACATTAAATCATCGATGTGTGGCAAAGGATAACGATTCTTAATAGTTGCCTTATTAAGCTGTCTATAATCCACACATAATCGCGAGCTTCCGTCTTTCTTCTTAACTATTAAATGGAGCTCCCCATGGCTATACACTTGGTCTAATAAATTTCTTCTTCAACAAATCTTCAATTTGGCATCTGAGCTCATTTAGTTCCAATGGGGACATACGTTACGGCGCAATCGAAATTGGTCCCGTTCCTGGGTGGAAATCAATGAAAAATTCCACTTCTCTTAACGGTGGCAATCCTAGAATTTCGGTTGGAAATACATCCCGGTACTCATTGACAAGCATCACATCTTCTATGTTCACATTTATCTTTGCCTCCACATTAGGCAGAGACAAAAACTCATGAGTCCCTTCACTTAGAGACACTCAGAGTTTGTTAGCGGCTAAATACTTAACAACTCCTGGTTCCGGGAAAAAAACCAATTTACGAGCACAATCCTAGATCACAAAATTGTAAGACATCCAATCCATACCGAGAATGACCTCGAGTGATTGTAGTGGTAAACAAATTAAATTAACCAAGAAATCCCTATTCTGAATAGTTATTTGACAATGTAAACATGCAGAATTTACTGTCAAAGTCTTAGCAGGTGTGGAGACAACCAAATCAAAAGGTAAAGCAGACACAAATAACTTCAAACGATTCACACAATCCATAGCAATGAAGGAATGGGTTGCCCCTGAATCAAAAAGTGCAGTTAAAGTGTTACCTGCAATCTCACAGTCACGTTGAATCAGATTGCCAGATGGATTCCCCTCTTCAGCACTCACACAATAAATGCGCCCTGAAGCAGTAGGACGGGTAGCCCTAGCTACATTCACCACTGTTTCCACCTTTGGAGCCGTGCAATCCCTTGACATGTGCCCTGGCTTCCGACAATTGTAACAGGTGAGAACATTAGAGGGACAAGCACTAGCATAATGTCCCTCTTCCCCACATCGGAAACATCGAATAACTTGTCCCAATTGTCTTCCAAAATTCTGGTTCCCAGGGAGATTCTGCCCACCGTTGTTATTGTGTGGTCGATTATAGGGTTTAGCAACTTGTTTCCCCTTGTTATTCTGATAATTCACCCGACTAGGCCCTCCTGCACCAAAATTCCCTCCTCGGCTAGCCATCTTATTCTTCATATCCTCAACTTCCCAGCATTTTTCCACGAGAACTTGGAAACGTTGAATCCCCAAGGGCAAGACAGAGTCTTGAATCTCATACTTTAGTCCGTCTTGGAAACGATGACACATGAATGGTTTATCAATCTCTTCACGGAAAAACCGGAAATGCCTTGATAGTGATTCAAACTTAGCGGCATATTCGCCCACGGTCATGTTCCCCTGATGTAGATTCAGGAAATCGTCGCCCAGTTTAGTCCTGGTGCTCGTCGGGAAGTATTTGTCTAAAAACTTCCTCTTGAATGATTCCCAATTCACCTCCTCGTGAGCTGATCTCATCAATAGTCTTGCACTCCTCCCCCAGTACTCAGCATCCCCTAATAGCATATTAGTGGCGTAGTTGACCTTCACTGCCGCCTGACAGTTAATCATTTCAATGATCTTCTCCACTTCTTGGATCCACTGAACCAGTTTCTCTGAATTTTCATCCCCCTTAAACTTGGGAGGATTGTAACGACGAAAGCCTTCTAACCCTCTTGACTCCGCAGCACGACTCTCTCTTTCCCTCTTTTCGAGATCACGTAGAGTCTTGGTAGTAGTCTGTGCAGCAACAGAAGCAGCAATGTTATTCATAGCCTCCGCTATTCGAGAATCCCTATTGGCATTGGCTCTCGGAACGTCATTCCTCATTGGTGGCATGGTTTTCCTACAAAACCATCATGAAGTAGAGTCTTAACACTACTTCAATAATTCAAAAAATAACTTCAGACCACATCAGCACATAATAATTATTCTGAACATGACAACTCAAACCACCTAAACCGACACATGATCAGACAACAACTCCTAACCTAGAATCTAGAACTAAAGGTTCCACAGCCCCCAAAGAAAACCAAACCAAAGCTCTGATACAACAATGTAACACCCCGTTTTTCAAAGCGAGGGTGTATTTTTTTTTCAAAACAAATTAAAATAAAACAGAGAAATATATAAGGTAACACCTTTGGATAAATAATTAAGTCATTATAATTTACTAGCAGCAGAAAAAGTTCTCAAAATATGGATTCAAAATATTAACAGAACAAAAGTGGTACAGTCTTCCAATTTAAAAATAAAAGCAACCCAAAAGAAAGACATATGTTCCCTCTGTGTCAACCAAGTTTGATCACTTTTCAAAACAACTAAACACCCTGAGTGATCTCCACGCGCCCCGTGAGATCCTCCAAAAGTAGCTTCAATCAAGCATTCCCATATACATTCCCATCCGTAGGGTACGAACCGGTAGGATCATCCTGGCTCTCATCTGAGGACAAAGCCCAGATTTCCACAATTGTTGTAAAGGGTCACCAACCGAAATTAACAGTTAACACATAACATTTAAGTTTTTAAATGCACAAAATATCCTCTCAACTATGCATGAAACTTAAAAGGATTTTCCATATGCTAAAAGTACATATAATACTTGCCAAATGTAAATGAAATTAAATAAAGTTCTCAATCCATCAAGTAATATATAACGGACCAAAACATTGATAAATCAATTGAGCAATCAATTATCTAACTCAAAATAAGATTTTCCACTGAACCAATTGATTGGACAAGTCTATTTCCTGAAAGTTTTTAGTGAAAATTGAACTCTGAACTTACATCAATCGATTGGGGAAGTCGATTTCGTGAAGGACAAAGCCCTTGTATTGAATCCAATCGATTGGGCAAATCGATTTCGTGAAAGACAGAGCCCCTGTATTGAATCCAATCGATTGGGCAAATCGATTTCGTGAAAGACATAGCTCCTGTATTTAATCCAATCGATTTGCTAAATCGATTTCTTAAGTGGTTTTGAAAAACACATTACCAAATCGATTGGGTAAATCGATTTCCCTGTAAATTTTCCCAAAAATACATAAACTAACACAATCATATTCAAACACAACTCCAAATCTCAACACTTAGCAGTTTCCACACAAACACCACGACAATTGGGTTTCGAAATAGTTTGACCATCCGTCACACTTACACACGATAATCAACACGTAGCACTTAGCAAATTCAATACAATTACTATTACATCTCATGTTTAAAACACTCAATCCTAAACTTCAAAACAAACACACTACACACAACCTGTTCCAAAACATAGCACTTAGTAATATCATCACAATCATAAATTGAATCAAACACGACTCGTGTGCCAAGCACCCTAATGCAATGCGTATATGCCAAAATGCATGGACTCGGAATTCCAAACCAAAACTCTCCTGGAAGGGCCGTAAATCATAACTGTACCGCCTATCGCAAGCCAAAGTACCAATTACCGAGGTGCCACCTAACACGGGTCAGCATGATTTACTGTTTACCACCTTTCATGGGTCAATACTGTTTACTGAGGTGCCACCTATCACAGGTCAGCACGATTTACCAAAAGAAAAAGCGTGAGTCATAAGTGTACCGCCTATCACAGGCCAAAGTACTACTTACCGAGGTGCCACCTATCACGGGTGAGCACAACTTACCAAAAAGTAAATCGTAAACGTACCACCTATCACGGGTGAGCACAACTTTCCAAAAAAGTAAATCATAAACGTACCACCTATCACGGGTCTGTACAGCTTACCGAGGTGCCACCTATCACGGGTCAGCACAATTTACCAAATGAAATGCATGAGCATACACTAACTCCATTCCCAACAATCATTAAGTAAATGCAGATGTTAAAAGATTCTCCATTTTTAATACTCATTTACTTAACCGATTTTCACACAAAAACATTAAGGAAACAGACAAATTAAGAGATTCCCCATTGTTAATATACTTTTGTCTTAAACGATTTCAACACAAAACATTCAATAAGCAAGTCATTAAGAGATTCCCCATTCTTAATACTCATTTAACTAAAACGATTTTTCAAAAACAAACATTAAGTAACCAAGACATTAAGAGATTCCCCATTCTTAACGCCCAGTTAACATAAACGATTTTCAAACAACATTAAGTAACTAAGACATTAAGAGATTCCCCATTCTTAACGCCCGGTTAACTTAAACGATTTTCAAAACAACATTAAGTAAACGAGACATTAAGAGATTCCCCATTCTTAATTCTCATTTAACTTAAACGATTTTCACAATCTCACATTAAGTAAACAAGACATTAAGAGATTCCCCATTCTTAATACTCGTTTAACTTAATGGTTTTCAAATTCCACACAAAACAAACTTTCACATTCAATCCATTATTCGCACCAAATCATCTTCCACACAAACCACACAGACACATCTCAAGTTTCATCAGTATCAATTAAGAACACATAAAAAACAACGAACACAAATCAACACAATCCACCACTCAAACACACAAGTTTCATTTACTCAAAATCATACATAAATGAGTTTAAATTCATTTTCCACGAAACATTACTTTAACCCTAACCAAATTCTTTTCCACACAACCACAGATAAGTCCCTAAATGCAAACTAAAACTTTGGAAGGAGCCCTTACCTTCACGTTAGCTTTTTCATTCGATTACGGTACCGTGAGTAAGTCCGATAAATTTTCCGCTCGCAACGCTGCTTCCGAAGTTGGTCCACTAGCACCGTAGCACGGAGGTGAGCAACCTTCCCTTCTATCACATCTTGAAAGGAGGCTTAGATCTAGATGAAACGGGAAGGTTTGTGTTTGAATCCCTAATACCGTTTTTCTTCGTTTTCGAATCAATGAGGAAGAGTGAAGTTGAGAAATCCTTGTCCTATCACCCACTATCAATTTTCGAACTCAAAGGAAGCAAGAACAACGAAAAGGGATGAAGATGGAGGAAGGAAGAAAATGTTTCACGCAAGGCAGAGGGAGAAGGTGAACTTCTTTGATTTTCTTTCTTTTCTTTTACCTTTCTCTCTTTTTCCTTCCTCTCTATTTCTTTTTCTTCAATTTCCTTCCTTGCCTTTTCTATATATATATATAAACTATTTTTAACAATTATCTCCAAATCTAGATATTTATTAAATTTACGAGTTTACCCATAACGTATTAAATTCTTTGCAAAGGATTCACCGCAGTTAATTTAATTTTTTATCGACGAGTAATTCTAATCGGGCATCAAAATATCTTTTTCGTCATATAAAATTCAAAATATTAATAACTTTGGCTTAAAAGACCCCGAGTTCAATACCAAAATTACACTAAAATACATAAAGTACACATTAAAATTATGGGTCTTACAGCTACTACCGTACGTTGCAAGCCCTGGATGAATCGTTGGGAAATACGGTTTTCCCGTTGATCTCACAATATATTATACTCATGAATTCAAATGCTCTTTCACCCCTTACCTTATTTCGACGCTATCAAACACGAGTACAATTCCACGAGCAAACAATATTTGTTCTTTGACTTTTTGTCCTTCAATTGATCTGACTCGACAATTTATGGGTAAACGTCAAAAATAAATTATGAGAAAATAGTCTAAAAACTGATTTCGAAATTCGGTAAAAGAAAATTACCATAAATCAGAAAACCAATTAGTGGAAAATATAACCACTTTTCACACGGTCGTTTTGGCGTTGGTTTCACTAAAATCGGACTTACGGTGAAGGAGAACGATGCAAAATAAGGATTTCTGTAAACTGAGAAATCGGGTATTTTAGGGAGAAATTCAGGTTGTTAAAAATCTGAAAAATAGTATTTAATTGAATAGATAAATGAGTAAAACAACATACTGAAATTTGGACGAAAACAAAGAAACTGTTATGGGACAGTTATGGATCGCTGGTGTCAAACAATACGATTATTGTTGGTTGCCTCTTGATTTTAGTGGTGTCGGCCGTAAGCTTCCTTGTTTGTTCTTTTATTTTGTTTTATTAACAATTTAAATCATTTACACACATGGGTCAAGCCCATTAGACTCCTTTTAGGTTTTACTATTACTATTTTATTTTATTAAAAATAAAAAACACAATTTTATTAATAAAACATTATTAATATTTCAAAACTAATAATTTATAAAATAGCTTTAAAATACATTAATAACCAAAACTCTCATATTCTAATTAATCACTATAATTACACTTATTTTTCTAAATACTTACATTAAATTACTACGTTAGAAAATATTTAAAATTACAAAATAAATAAATATATAAAATCAGCACTTTATATTAATAACTATTTCGAAATAAACAAATATAAAATCATGATGCCATAAGAAGTATATAAAAATAAAGAGAATAAAACACAATAGTACCACTATCTCAAGATAATTATTTTTAAAATAAATAATTAAAATTAAATAAATATAATTTAGTACACATTTTATATTAGTTAATTGCAAAAAGAATGTAATTTTAATTGGGTGCACGTCTATACCCGTAAAATGACATAAAATCTTATTCTTCAAAATATTACACTAAAATACTATTACTTTTAAAAATTTATATAGTATAATAATATAAAATATTTAATATTTATATCTTTCGTTTAATATAAAGTGTTTCAAACTACCACATCATAGAAAACATTCGTATAACAAAATTACTAACAAAATTTTTCAACATATATCCTAAAAGAATTTTAACATCAAATTAATTATTCAAATTCCTATTTAATTAGTAAAATAATTTATTTTCAAATTTAGGGTGTTACAGCGGTTACCATGTACTATGAAATGTGTGTGCATACTCATTTCATTAAGTAAATGCATATATTAAAAGATTCCCCACTTTTAATACTCATTTAACACTAATGATTTTTCAAACACAACACATAGCATACTCAAACATATTTATTCACACCAATTTAAATTTCCACAACCACACATGTATTGTAACACCCCGTTTTTCAAAGCAAGGGTGTATTTTTTTTTTTTCCAAAAGAAGTTCATATAAAACAGAAAGATAAATAAGGTAACACCTTTGGATAAAATAATTAAGTCATTATAATTTACAAGCAGCGGAAGAAGTTCTCAAAATATGAATTCAAAATATTTACATAACAAAAGTGGTACAGTCTTCCAGTTTAAAAATAAAAGCAACCCAAAAGAAAGACATATGTTCCCTCTGTGTCAACCTAGTCTGATCATTTTACAAAACAACTAAACACCCTGATTGATCTCCACGCGCCTCGTGAGATCCTCCTAACGTAGCTCCAATCAAGCACTCCCATCCACATTCCCATCCGGAGGGTACGAACCTGTAGGATCATCCTGATTCTCATATGAGGGCAAAGCCCAGATTTTCCACAGTAGTTGTAAAGGGTCACCAACCGAAATTAACAGTTAACACATAACATTTAAGCTTTTCAATGCACAAATAACCTTTTCAATTTATCCTACATCTTAGAAGGATTTTCCACATGCTAAAAGTTCATGTAATGCTTGCCAAATATAAATGAAAACAAAAGAAAGTTCTCAATCCATCAAGTAATACGTAACTCACCAAAACATTGATAAATCAATTGAGCAATCAATTATCTAACTCAAAATAAGATTTTCCACTAAGCCAATCGATCAGGGAAATCAATTTCCTGAAAGTTTTTAGTGAAAACTGAACTCTGGGCTTAAATCAATCGATTGGGTAAATCGATTGACTCGATCGATTAGGTAAATCGATTTCCTGACAGACAGAGCCCTTGTATTGAATCCAATCGATTGGGCAAATCGATTTCGTGAAAGACAGAGCCCCTGTAATGAATCCAATCGATTTGGCAATTCGATTTCTTAAATGGTTTTGAAAAACATATTACAAAATCGATTGGGTAAATCGATTTCCCTGTATATTCTTTCAAAAATTCATAAACTAACTCAATCACATTCATACATAATCCCCAAATCTTAACACTTAGCACAGATAACACAATCGCTACAACAACATGAGTTTCGATATAGTATTGCAATTAAACATGCTATCACCAAATTCCAAAACATAACATTTAACACTTATGACACAATTACTACAACATAAGGAGTTTCGAAATGGTATTGCAATCAAACATGTTATCACCAAATTCCAAAACATAACACTTAACACATATAATACAATTACTACAACATCATGAGTTTTCGAAATGGTATTGCTATCAATAATGTTATCACCAAATTCCAAAACATAACACTTTACACTTATAACACAATTACAACAACATCACGAGTTTTCGAAATGGTATTGCAATCAAACATGTTATCACCAAATTCCAAAACATAACACTTAACACTTATAACACAATACCCACACGGACAAAATGAACCAACAATTCACAATTTAACAGGGAATAGTCTCTCACAGACAAACACCTGTGCAGTCTCTCACGGACAAACACAATTCAGCAAGAAACGTAAGTCGTAAACGTACTGCCTATCACGGGCCCGTACCGTTTACCAAGGTGCCACCTATCCCCGGTCTGCACAACTTACCAAAAATCGTAAACCATAAACGTACTGCCTATCACGGGCCCGTACCGTTTACCATGAAACGTAAGTCGTAAACGTACTGCCTATCACGGGCCCGTACCGTTTACCAAGGTGCCACCTATCACGGGTCTGCACAACTTACCAAAAATCATAAACCATAAACGTACTGCCTATCACGGGCCCGTACCGGTTACCAAGTTGCCACCTATCCCGGGTCTGCACGGTTTACTAAAACAAACATTAAGTAAACGAGACATTAAGAGATTCCCCATTCTTAATACTCATTTAACTTAATCGATTTTCAAAACAAACATTAAGTAACCAAGACATTAAGAGATTCCCGATTTTTAACGCCCAGTTAACTTAAACGATTTTCCAAAACAACATTAAGTAAATAAGTCATTAAGTGATTCCCCATTCTTAATACTTATTTAACTTAAATGATTTTCAAAACAAATATTAAGTAAACGAGACATTAAGAGATTCCCCATTCTTGATTCTCATTTAACCAAAAAGATTTTCCAAAACAAACATTAAGTAACCAAGACATTAAGAGATTCCCCATTCTTAACGCCAAGTTAAGTTAAACAAATTTTCAAAACAAATATTAAGTAAACGAGACAATAAGAGATTCCCCATTCTTAATTCTAATTTAACTTAAACGATTTTCAAAACAAATATTAAGTAAACGAGACATTAAGAGATTCCCCATTCTTAATTCTCATTTAACTTAAAAGATTTTCCAAAACAAACATTAAGTAACCAAGACATTAAGAGATTCCCCATTCTTAACGCCCAGTTAACATAAACGATTTTCCAAAACAACATTAAGTAAATAAGTCATTAAGAGATTCCCCATTCTTAATACTTATTTAACTTAAACGATTTTCAAAACAAATATTAAGTAAACGAGACATTAAGAGATTCCTCATTCTTAATTCTCATTTAACATAAACGATTTTCACATACAAACACACATTAAGTAAACGAGACGTTAAGAGATTCCCCATTCTTAATACTCGTTTAACTTAATGCTTTTCAAAATTTCAAACAAAACAAACTCAAACATATTATCAACGCACATCAAAACACATCAATTCATTCTCCCACAAAATTCAACCATACACATATCAAATTTCATCAATATCAATTAAGAACATGTCAAAAACAACGAACACAAATCGACACAATCCACAACTCAAACACACAAGTTTCTTTTACTCAAAATCATACATAAATGAGTTTAAATTCCTTTTTCCCAAAACAATACTCCAATCCTAACAAAATTCGTTTCCAAACAACCACAGATAAGTCCCTAAATGCAAACTAAAAGTTTGGAAGGAGCCCTTACCTTATCGTTAGCTTTAACGTCGATTTACGGCACCGCGATCAATTCCGGTAAAAACTTGGCTCGCGATGTCGCTTCCTAAATTAGCTCACTAGCACCGTAGTGTAGTGGTGTGCAACCTTCGCTTCTTTCCCTTCGCGAAACGAAGCTTGGATCTAGAAGAAACGGCGAGATTTGTGTTTGACGGTATTGAAATCCCTAAACCGTTTTTCTTCGTTTTCGGATCAAAGAGGAAGAGTGGAGTTGGGTAATCCTTGTCCTATCACCCACCAAGCCTTGGGTTTCAATTCTCAAACTTAAAGGGAGCAAGAAAAACGAAAATGAAAGGAGGAGGGGGGAAGGATTTGCGTGCGGCTGAAGGAGGAAGAAGAGAGAGTTTTTTTTGTTTTTTTCCTTCCTTCTCTTTTCCCTTCTTTCTATTTCCTTATCTTTCTTTTCTACCTCTTTTCTCTTTTCCTTCCTTTTTCCTTTCCTTCCAAACATATATTCATTATATATATTAATTATAATTATCAAATATCTAAAAACATCTAGATATTTGTTAAATTACCATTTCACCCATAACGCATTAAATTATTCATAAAAGATTCACCGTAGTTAATTCAATTTATTTATCGACGAGTAATCTTGATCGGGCATCAAAATATCTTTTTGGTCAAATAAATTCCAAAATATTAACACATTGGCTAAAAAGCCTCCATGTTCAATACCAAAATACACTAAAATACATAAAATGTACTTTAAAATTATGGGTCTTACATATATCACATCTCCAAATTTCGTCCACACCTAAATTGAATTAAATTCATTTTCCACCAAGTCACACATAAATTTCATCTAAAAAATTCATAATATTAATTATGAAGACATCAATTTCACCAAACATGAATCACCGTATTCAATCTCTAAAATTTTCAACCATAAATCACCACAACAACATTAATATATCAAAGTTCTCTCGACCGCTAAAAGTTCATGTAATGCTTGCCTAATATAAATGAAAACAAAAGAAAGTTCTCAATACATCAAGTAATACATAACTCACCAAAACATTGATAAATCAATTGAGCAATCAATTATCTAACTCAAAATAAGATTTTCCACTAAGCCAATCAATCAGGGAAATCAATTTCTTGAAAGTTTTTAGTGAAAACTGAACTCTGGGCTTAAATCAATCGATTGGGTAAATCGATTGACTCAATCGATTGGGTAAATCGATTTCCTGACAGACAGAGCCCCAGTATTGAATCCAATCGATTGGGCAAATCGATTTCGTGAAAGACAGAGCCCCTGTAATGAATCCAATCGATTTGACAATTCGATTTCTTAAATGGTTTTGAAAAACATATTACAAAATCGATTGGGTAAATCGATTTCGTGAAAGACAGGGCCCCTGTAACTCATCAAATCGATTGGGTAAATCGATTTCCCTGTGTATTCTTTCAAAAATTCATAAACTAACTCAATCACATTCATACATAATCCCCATATCTTAACACTTAGCACAGATAACGCAATCGCTACAACAACATGAGTTTCGAAATAGTATTGCAATTAAACATGCTATCACCAAATTCCAAAACATAACATTTAACACTTATGACACAATTACTACAGCATCAGGAGTTTCGAAATTGTATTGCAATCAAACATGTTATCACAAAATTCCAAAACATAACACTTAACACTGATAATACAATTACTACAACATCATGAGTTTTCGAAATGGTATTGCTATCAAACATGTTATCACCAAATTCCAAAACATAACACTTAACACTTATAACACAATTACTACAACATCACGAGTTTTCGAAATGGTATTGCAATCAAACATGTTATCACCAAATTCCAAAACATAACACTTAACACTTATAACACAATACCCACACGGACAAAATGAACCAACAATTCACAATTTAACAGGGTGTAGTCTCTCACGGACAAACACTTGTACAGTCTATCACGGGCAAACACAATTCACCAGGGCGTAGTCTCTCACAGACAAACCCCTGTGCAGCCTCTCACGGACAAACACAATTCACCAAGAAACGTAAGTCGTAAACGTACTGCCTATCACGGGCCCGTACCGTTTACCAAGGTGCCACCTATCCCGGGTCTGCCCAACTTACCAAAAATCATATGCCATAAACGTACTGCCTATCACGGGCCCGTACCGTTTACCAAGGTTCCACCTATCATGGGTCTGCACAACTTACCAAAAATCGTAAACCATAAACGTACTGCCTATCACGGGACCGTACTGTTTACCACGGTGCCACCAATCCCGGGTCTGCACGGTTTACTAAAACAAATATTAAGTAAACGAGACATTAAGAGATTCCCCATTCTTAATACTCATTTAACTTAACCGGTTTTCAAAACAAACATTAAGTAACAAAGACATTAAGAGATTCCCCATTCTTAACGCCCAGTTAACTTAAACGTTTTTCCAAAACAACATTAAGTAAATAATTCATTAAGAGATTCCCCATTCTTAATACTTATTTAACTTAAACGATTTTCAAAACAAATATTAAGTAAACGAGACATTAAGAGATTCCCCATTCTTAATTCTCATTTAACTTAAAAGATTTTCAAAACAAACATTAAGTAACCAAGACATTAAGAGATTCCCCATTCTTAACGCCTAATTAACTTAAATGATTTTTCAAAACAAATATTAAGTAAACGAGACATTAAGAGATTCCCCATTCTTAATTCTCATTTAACTTAAACGATTTTCAAAACAAATATTAAGTAAACGAGACATTAAGAGATTCCCCATTCTTAATTCTCATTTAACTTAAAAGATTTTCCAAAACAAACATTAAGTAACCAAGACATTAAGAGATTCCCCATTCTTAACGCCCAGTTAACATAAACGATTTTCCAAAACAACATTAAGTAAATAAGTCATTAAGAGATTCCCCATTCTTAATACTTATTTAACTTAAACGATTTTCAAAACAAATATTAAGTAAACGAGACATTAAGAGATTCCTCATTCTTAATTCTCATTTAACATAAACGATTTTCACATACAAACACACATTAAGTAAACGAGACGTTAAGAGATTCCCCATTCTTAATACTCGTTTAACTTAATGCTTTTCAAAATTTCAAACAAAACAAACTCAAACATATTATCAACGCACATCAAAACACATCAATTCATTCTCCCACAAAATTCAACCATACACATATCAAATTTCATCAATATCAATTAAGAACATGTCAAAAACAACGAACACAAATCGACACAATCCACAACTCAAACACACAAGTTTCTTTTACTCAAAATCATACATAAATGAGTTTAAATTCCTTTTTCCCAAAACAATACTCCAATCCTAACAAAATTCGTTTCCAAACAACCACAGATAAGTCCCTAAATGCAAACTAAAAGTTTGGAAGGAGCCCTTACCTTATCGTTAGCTTTAACGTCGATTTACGGCACCGCGATCAATTCCGGTAAAAACTTGGCTCGCGATGTCGCTTCCTAAATTAGCTCACTAGCACCGTAGTGTAGTGGTGTGCAACCTTCGCTTCTTTCCCTTCGCGAAACGAAGCTTGGATCTAGAAGAAACGGCGAGATTTGTGTTTGACGGTATTGAAATCCCTAAACCGTTTTTCTTCGTTTTCGGATCAAAGAGGAAGAGTGGAGTTGGGTAATCCTTGTCCTATCACCCACCAAGCCTTGGGTTTCAATTCTCAAACTTAAAGGGAGCAAGAAAAACGAAAATGAAAGGAGGAGGGGGGAAGGATTTGCGTGCGGCTGAAGGAGGAAGAAGAGAGAGTTTTTTTTGTTTTTTTCCTTCCTTCTCTTTTCCCTTCTTTCTATTTCCTTATCTTTCTTTTCTACCTCTTTTCTCTTTTCCTTCCTTTTTCCTTTCCTTCCAAACATATATTCATTATATATATTAATTATAATTATCAAATATCTAAAAACATCTACATATTTGTTAAATTACCATTTCACCCATAACGCATTAAATTATTCATAAAAGATTCACCGTAGTTAATTCAATTTATTTATCGACGAGTAATCTTGATCGGGCATCAAAATATCTTTTTGGTCAAATAAATTCCAAAATATTAACACATTGGCTAAAAAGCCTCCGTGTTCAATACCAAAATACACTAAAATACATAAAATGTACTTTAAAATTATGGGTCTTACATATATCACATCTCCAAATTTCGTCCACACCTAAATTGAATTAAATTCATTTTCCACCAAGTCACACATAAATTTCATCTAAAAAATTCATAATATTAATTATGAAGACATCAATTTCACCAAACATGAATCACCGTATTCAATCTCTAAAATTTTCAACCATAAATCACCACAACAACATTAATATATCAAAGTTCTCTCGACCGCTAAAAGTTCATGTAATGCTTGCCTAATATAAATGAAAACAAAAGAAAGTTCTCAATACATCAAGTAATACATAACTCACCAAAACATTGATAAATCAATTGAGCAATCAATTATCTAACTCAAAATAAGATTTTCCACTAAGCCAATCGATCAGGGAAATCAATTTCTTGAAAGTTTTTAGTGAAAACTGAACTCTGGGCTTAAATCAATCGATTGGGTAAATCGATTGACTCAATCGATTGGGTAAATCGATTTCCTGACAGACAGAGCCCCAGTATTGAATCCAATCGATTGGGCAAATCGATTTCGTGAAAGACAGAGCCCCTGTAATGAATCCAATCGATTTGACAATTCGATTTCTTAAATGGTTTTGAAAAACATATTACAAAATCGATTGGGTAAATCGATTTCGTGAAAGACAGGGCCCCTGTAACTCATCAAATCGATTGGGTAAATCGATTTCCCTGTGTATTCTTTCAAAAATTCATAAACTAACTCAATCACATTCATACATAATCCCCATATCTTAACACTTAGCACAGATAACGCAATCGCTACAACAACATGAGTTTCGAAATAGTATTGCAATTAAACATGCTATCACCAAATTCCAAAACATAACATTTAACACTTATGACACAATTACTACAGCATCAGGAGTTTCGAAATTGTATTGCAATCAAACATGTTATCACAAAATTCCAAAACATAACACTTAACACTGATAATACAATTACTACAACATCATGAGTTTTCGAAATGGTATTGCTATCAAACATGTTATCACCAAATTCCAAAACATAACACTTAACACTTATAACACAATTACTACAACATCACGAGTTTTCGAAATGGTATTGCAATCAAACATGTTATCACCAAATTCCAAAACATAACACTTAACACTTATAACACAATACCCACACGGACAAAATGAACCAACAATTCACAATTTAACAGGGTGTAGTCTCTCACGGACAAACACTTGTACAGTCTATCACGGGCAAACACAATTCACCAGGGCGTAGTCTCTCACAGACAAACCCCTGTGCAGCCTCTCACGGACAAACACAATTCACCAAGAAACGTAAGTCGTAAACGTACTGCCTATCACGGGCCCGTACCGTTTACCAAGGTGCCACCTATCCCGGGTCTGCCCAACTTACCAAAAATCATATACCATAAACGTACTGCCTATCACGGGCCCGTACCGTTTACCAAGGTTCCACCTATCATGGGTCTGCACAACTTACCAAAAATCGTAAACCATAAACGTACTGCCTATCACGGGACCGTACTGTTTACCACGGTGCCACCAATCCCGGGTCTGCACGGTTTACTAAAACAAATATTAAGTAAACGAGACATTAAGAGATTCCCCATTCTTAATACTCATTTAACTTAACCGGTTTTCAAAACAAACATTAAGTAACAAAGACATTAAGAGATTCCCCATTCTTAACGCCCAGTTAACTTAAACGTTTTTCCAAAACAACATTAAGTAAATAATTCATTAAGAGATTCCCCATTCTTAATACTTATTTAACTTAAACGATTTTCAAAACAAATATTAAGTAAACGAGACATTAAGAGATTCCCCATTCTTAATTCTCATTTAACTTAAAAGATTTTGAAAACAAACATTAAGTAACCAAGACATTAAGAGATTCCCCATTCTTAACGCCCAATTAACTTAAATGATTTTTCAAAACAAATATTAAGTAAACGAGACATTAAGAGATTCCCCATTCTTAATTCTCATTTAACTTAAA
>JBBPBT010001350.1:596543-774064 GCA_037974875.1 Cicer bijugum | reverse complement strand
TTTCGAAATGGTATTGCAATCAAACATGTTATCACCAAATTCCAAAACATAACACTTAACACTTATAACACAATACCCACACGAACAAAATGAACCAACAATTCACAATTTAACAGGGTGTAGTCTCTCACGGACAAACACCTGTACAGTCTATCACGGGCAAACACAATTCACCAGGGCGTAGTCTCTCACAGACAAACCCCTGTGCAGCCTCTCACGGACAAACACAATTCACCAAGAAACGTAAGTCGTAAACGTACTGCCTATCACGGGCCCGTACCGTTTACCAAGGTGCCACCTATCCCGGGTCTGCCCAACTTACCAAAAATCATATGCCATAAACGTACTGCCTATCACGGGCCCGTACCGTTTACCAAGGTTCCACCTATCATGGGTCTGCACAACTTACCAAAAATCGTAAACCATAAACGTACTGCCTATCACGGGACCGTACTGTTTACCACGGTGCCACCAATCCCGGGTCTGCACGGTTTACTAAAACAAATATTAAGTAAACGAGACATTAAGAGATTCCCCATTCTTAATACTCATTTAACTTAACCGGTTTTCAAAACAAACATTAAGTAACAAAGACATTAAGAGATTCCCCATTCTTAACGCCCAGTTAACTTAAACGTTTTTCCAAAACAACATTAAGTAAATAATTCATTAAGAGATTCCCCATTCTTAATACTTATTTAACTTAAACGATTTTCAAAACAAATATTAAGTAAACGAGACATTAAGAGATTCCCCATTCTTAATTCTCATTTAACTTAAAAGATTTTCAAAACAAACATTAAGTAACCAAGACATTAAGAGATTCCCCATTCTTAACGCCTAATTAACTTAAATGATTTTTCAAAACAAATATTAAGTAAACGAGACATTAAGAGATTCCCCATTCTTAATTCTCATTTAACTTAAACGATTTTCAAAACAAATATTAAGTAAACGAGACATTAAGAGATTCCCCATTCTTAATTCTCATTTAACTTAAAAGATTTTCCAAAACAAACATTAAGTAAACAAGACATTGAGAGATTCCCCATTCTTAACGCCCAGGTAACTTAAACGATTTTCCAAAACAACATTAAGTAAATATGTCATTAAGAGATTCCCCATTCTTAATACTTATTTAACTTAAACGATTTTCAAAACAAATATTAAGTAAACGAGACATTAAGAGATTCCCCATTCTTAATTCTCATTTAACTTAAACGATATTCACAAACAAACACACATTAAGTAAACGAGACGTTCAGAGATTCCCCATTCTTAATACTCGTTTAACTTAATGGTTTTCAAAATTTCAAACAAAACAAACTCAAACATATTATCAACCCACATCAAAACACATCAATTCATTCTCCCACAAAATTCAACCATACACATATCAAATTTCATCAATATCAATTAAGAACACGTCAAAAACAACGAACACAAATCGACACAATCCACCACTCAAACACACTAGTTTCTTTTACTCAAAATCATACATAAATGAGTTTAAATTCCTTTTTCCCAAAACAGTACTCCAATTCTAACAAAATTCGTTTCCACACAACCACAGATAAGTCCCTAAATGCAAACTAAATGTTTGGAAGGAGCCCTTACCTTATCGTTAGCTTTAATGTCGATTTACGGCACCGCAATCAATTCCAGTAAAAACTTTGCTCGCATCGTTGCTTCCAAAATTAGCTCACTAGCACCGTAGTGTAGTGGGGAGCAACCTTCCCTTCTATCCCTTCGCGAAACGAAGCTTGGATCTAGAAGAAACGGCGAGATTTGTGTTTGACGGTTTTGAAATCCCTAAACCGTTTTTCTTCGTTTTCGGATCAAAGAGGAAGAGTGGAGTTGGGTAATCCTTGTCCTATCACCCCCCAAGCCTTGGGTTTCAATTCTCAAACTTAAAGGGAGCAAGAAAAACGAAAATGAAAGGAGGAGGGGGGAAGGATTTGCGCGCGGCTGAAGGAGGAAGAAGAGAGAGTTTTTTTTTTGTTTTTTTCCTTCCTTCCCTTTTCCCTTCTTTCTATTTCCTTATCTTTCTTTTCTACCTCTTTTCTCTTTTCCTTCCTTTTTCCTTTCCTTCCAAACATATATTCATTATATATATTAATTATAATTATCAAATATCTAAAAATATCTAGATATTTGTTAAATTACCATTTCACCCATAACGCATTAAATTATTCATAAAAGATTCACCGTAGTTAATTCAATTTATTTATCGACGAGTAATCTTGATCGGGCATCAAAATATCTTTTTGGTCATATAAATTCCAAAATATTGATACTTTGGCTAAAAAGCCTCCGTGTTCAATACCAAAATACACTAAAATACATAAAATGTACTTTAAAATTATGGGTCTTACATATATCACATCTCCAAATTTCGTCCACACCTAAATTGAATTAAATTCATTTTCCACCAAGTCACACATAAATTACATCTAAAAAATTCATAATATTAATTATGAAGACATCAATTTCACCAAACATGAATCACCGTATTCAATCTCTAAAATTTTCAACCATAAATCACCACAACAACATTAATATATCAAAGTTCTCTCCACCGCTAACTCGTTGCCAACAGTCTCGATTTCTTTTCGAGACTCAAGGAACTAACTACATAAACGTGAATATTTATAACTATTTGTTCACAATAAAACTAATCCAAACGCAACAAAATTCCCAAAATTAAATCTTTCACACACACTAAACTTTTAAAACCAAATAATCTATATTATTTACTTAAAACTAAATAAAAAAAAATATTATCCAAATATTACATACACACTCGACTATTAAAACGCCGAAATTTTTGAGTTAATAAAAAACTTTAAACCTTCTTTTTTTCTTTTTAAACTCAATTCCAGGGTAATTAATAGAGTAACATTTTAAATTCTAACCATTGTTATTTTCAATCTATCTTTTTGCTCAAACTCTTTAACTTAGTTAAAATTTTAACTTTTTCACAACTTTAACAACTCTAATTTTTTTTTGTAAAATTTCAATTTCAGTTCAAACACATTTATTTGAAAATAACTCATTACATAAGTCAAACACATCAAATTTAATTACCGCCATTTCACACCAAAAACATTTAATTCAATTCCACAACACACATATAATACCTCAATTAAACTTCAAACATAACTCATCCAATTTCAAAACTCCACATTTTTACACATAACCCACCAAATTTCATTAATTCATTTTCCACAAAATGCGCAAATAAATCATATCTAAAAAATTCATAATAATAATTATGAGCATATAAATCATATCAAATATGAATCACCACAAACCACACCTCAAATTAAAATACCACTAAATCACACATAATTGCATTAAATTCATTTTTTACAAATTCACACTTCAAATACATCATATTTCTTTTCCACAAAATCACAAATAATGTCCTAAATGTAAACTAAAAGTTTGGAAGAAGCCCTTACCTTTATGGTAGCTTTAACAAGAGATTACGAGACCGCGATTAATTTCGGTAAAATTTAAGTTCGTTACGTTGCTTCCAAAGTTGGTGTAACACCCCGATTTTCAAAGCGAGGGTGTATTTTTTTTTTAAAGAAATTAAAATAAAACAGAGAAATAAATAAGGAAAATACCTTTGCATAATTATATAAGTCAATATAATTGATACGCAACGGAATAGTCTTTGAAATATGAGTCCAAAGTATTTACACACAGCCAGTGATACATGGAATCCATTAACATAAGATGTCATGCTGACAATATTAGTAAAGATACCATTTTCCAATTTAAAATAAACGCAATCCAAAATAAAGACATCTATTCCCTCTATGTCAACCTAATCTGATCATTCTACCAAAAAACTATACACCCTGAGTGATCTCCATGCGCCCCGTAAGATCCTCCTATCATAGCTCCTGTCAAGCGTTCCCATCTACATTCCCATCCGTAGGGTACGAACCGATAGGATTGTCCTGGCTCTCATCTGAGGGCAAAACCCAGATTTCCACAATAGTTGTAAAAGGTCACCAACCGAAATTAATAGTTAACACATAATTATTAAGTTTTTAAATGCATAAAATACCCTTTCAACTTAGCATGCACCTTAAAAGGGTTTTCCATATGCTAAAAGGTCATATAATACTTGCCAAATAAAATGAAATCAAATAAGGTTTTCAATCCATCAAGTAATACATAACTGACCAAAACATTGATAAATCAATTGAGCAATCGATTATCTAACTAAAAATAAGAATTTCTACTCAAAATAAGAATTCCTGAAGGTTTTTAGTGAAATTTGTACTATGGGCTTAATTCATTCGATTGAATGAATAATTGAGCCCCTATATTAAAGCCCATCGATTTCCAAATCAATTTTGTCAAATTGGCTGTGCTCTTGTATGGCCCAATCGATTTCCAAATCGATATTGTCAAACTGGTTGAGCTCTTGTGATAAATCCAACTGATTGCCAAAACGATTTCGAGGAATAGTTTTTTATAGAATCGATTTGGGAATCAATTTCCCTGCATGTTTTTCTAAAAATACATAAACTAACTCAATCACATTCACTCACAATTCCAACACATAACACTTAGCAATTCCAACATAATCACCACGACATTATGAGCTTCGAAATAGTTTTGCAATCAAACATGCTATCACACAATTCCAAAACATAACTCTTAGTAAAATCAACACAATCACAATGACATCTCAAGTTCAAACACACAATCTTAAACTTGAATTAATCACACTTACACACAATTTCAAAACATAATGCTTAACAGTTACAACGCAATACCCACATGGACAAGATGAACCAACAAATCACATGGAATCATTTTGATGCGACAATCCCCACATAGACAAGATGAACCAACAAATCACATGGAATCTCCTTGACGCGACCATCCCCACACTGAAAAGATGAACCAACAAATCACATGGAATCATCTTGACGCGAGCATCCCCACACAGACAAGATGAACCAACAAATCACATGAAATCATCTTGACGCGACCAACCTCACACAAACAAGATGAACCAACAAATCACATGGAATCATCTTGACGCGACAATCCCCGCAAGGATAAGATGAACAACCAAATCACATGGAATCATCTCGTGGCCCATGGACAAGATGAACCAACAAATCACTTGGAATCATCTCGTTTCCCATGGATGAGATGAACCAACAAATCACATGGCATCATCTCAGTTACCACTATCACTACAAAATGCCTTAGCATACCCTGACTCTATCCACGACAATCATTAAGTAAATGCAGATATTAAAAGATTCCCCATTTTTAATACTCATTTAACTTAAATGATTTTCAAAACAAACCTTAAGTAAACAGAAATATTAAGAGATTCCCCATTCTTAATACTCTTTTAACTTAAACGATTTTCAATACTCGTTTAACTCTAATGGTTTTCAAATTCCACACAAAACAAACTCAAACATTTTATCAAATCCAATCCACAATTCACACCAACTCACATCAATTCATTCTTTTCACAAAAATCCAAACAAACTCATCTCAAATTTCATAAGTATTAATTAAGAACACGTCAAATACAACAAACACAAATTAACACAACATACCACTCAAACACATCACATTTCATTTACTCAAAATCATACACAAATGAGTTAAATTCATTTTCCATGATACATTCATCAATATCACAAAAACCTAACTCTAAGATTTTACCCATAAAGCCTTAGATTCATTTTCCCCCAAATCAACACTTTAACTTGAACAAAATAGTTTTCCACACAACAACCAGGTAAGTCTCTAAACGCAAACTAGAAGTTTGGAAGGAGCCCTTACCTTCACGTTAGCTTTTACGTGCAATTACGGTACCGCGAGTAAATCTGGTAAAATCTTTGCTCGCAACGTCGCTTCCATAGTTGGTTCCCTAGCACCGTAGCATAGTGGTGAGCAACTATCCCTTCTATCTCTTCGCGAAACCCAAGGTTTGTCTCTGACGGTTTTGAAATCCCTTACTCCGTTTTCGAATACGAGAAGGAGGAAGGAGCTGGAGATTTGTTCTTACTCACTCACAAATCCTTGGGTTTCTATTCTTGAACAAAAGGAAGCAACGAAAATGAAGATGGAAGAAAAAGGGGGAAGTCACGTGAGGCAGAGGAAGAAGATGGATTTTGTAAGATCCATAATTTTAAAGTGTACTTTATGTATTTTAGGATATTTTTGGTATTGAACTCGGAGGCTTTTTAGCCCAAGTTATTAACATTTTGGAGTTTATATGACCCAGAAGATATTTTGATGCCCGATTAGAATTAATCGTCGATAAATAAATTAAATTAACAGTGGTGAATCTTTTACAAAGTGTTTAATGTGTTATGGGTGAAAGGGTAATTTAATAAATGTCTAAGGATTTCGAGATATTTGTTAATTATATTAATATATATATATATATATATATTACATAAAGAAAATGGAAGGAAGGAATTAGAAATAAAAGAAATAGAAAGGAAAGAAAAAGGAAGAAAGGAAAAGAGAGAGAAAGAAAAACCAAAACATTTTTCCTTCTCCTTCCTCAGCCTAACGCTCAATCCTTATCCTTCCTCCATCTTCATCCATTTTCGTTGTTCTTGCTTCCTTTGTGTTCGAAAATTGATAGTGGGTGATAGGACAAGGATTTCTCAACTTCACTCTTCCTCTTTGATTCGAAAATGAAGAAAAACGGTATTAGGGATTCAAACACAAACGTTCCCGTTTCATTTAGATCTAAGCCTCCTTTCAAGAAGTGATAGATGGGAAGGTTGCTCATCTCCGTGCTACGGTGCTAGTGGACCAACTTTGGAAGCAACTTTGCGAACGGAGATTTTACCGGACTTACTCATGGTACTGTAATCGCACGAGAAAGCTAACGTGAAGGTAAGGGCTCCTTCCAAACTTTTAGTTTGCATTTAGGGCCTTATCTATGGTTGTGTGGAAAAGAATTTGGTTAGGTTTGGAGTATTGATTTGGGAAAAATGTATTTAAGGCTTTATGGGTAAAATCTTAGAGTTAAGTTTTGGTTATATTGATGAATGTTTCGTGGAAAATGAATTTAAACTCATTTATGTATGATTTTGAGTAAATGAAACTTGTGTGTTTGAGTGGTGGATTGTGTTGATTTGTGTTTGTTGCTTTTGACGTGTTCTTAATTGATACAGATGAAATTTGATATGTGTATGGTTGGATTTTGTGGAAAAATGAATTGATGTGTTTTGATGTGGATTGATAATATGTTTGAGTTGTTTTGCGTGGAATTTGAAAACCATTAAGTTAAATGAGTTTTATGAATGTGGAATCTCTTAATGTCTTGTTTACTTAATGTGTGTTTGGGAAAATCATTTAAGTAAATTGGGCGTTAAGAATGGGGAATCTCTTAATGTCTTGGTTACTTAATGTTGTTTTGAAAATCGTTTAAGTTAACTCGGCGTTAAGAATGGGGAATCTCTTAATGTCTTGGTTACTTAATGTCGTTTTGAAAATCGTTTAAGTTTACTGGGCGTTAAGAATGGGGAATCTCTTAATGTCTCGGTTACTTAATGTTTGTTATGGAAAATCGTTTAAGTTAAATGAGAATTAAGAATGGGGAATCTCTTAATGTCTTGTTTACTTAATGGTTGTTTTTGAAAATCGTTTCAGTTATATGAGTATTAAGAATGGGGAATCTCTTAATGTCTTGTTTACTGAATGTTTTGTTATGGAAATCATTTAAGTCAAAAGTATATTAAGAATGGGGAATCTCTTAATATGTCTGTTTGCTTAATGTTTGGTGTGAAAATCGGTTGAGTAAATGAGTATTAAAAATGGGTAATCTTTTAATATCTGCATTTACTTAAAGATCGTTGTGGATGGAGTTAGTGTATGCTCATGCATTTCATTTTGGTAAATTGTGCTGACCCGTGATAGGTGGCACCTCGGTAAAATGTACTGACCCGTGATAGGTGGCACCTCAGTAATTGGTACTTTGGCTTGCGATAGGCGCTACAATTATGTTTTACGACCCTTCGAGGAGTGTTTTGGTTTGGAATTCCGAGTCCATGCATTTTGGCATATACGCATTGCATTAGGGTGCTTGTCACACGAGTCGTGTTTGATTCAAATTTATGACTCTGACGATATAACTAAGTGCTATGTTTTGGAACCGATTGTGTGTAGTGTGTTTTGTTTCAAGTTTTTGACTGAGTGTTTTGAACTTGAGATGTAATTGTAATTGTGTGGAATTTGCTAAGTGCTACTTATTGATTATCGTGTGTAAGTGTGATGGATGGTAAAACTATTTTGAAACCCAATTGTCGTGGTGTTTGTGTGGAAATTGCTAAGTGTTAAGATTTGGAGTTGTGTTTGAATATGATTGAGTTAGTTTATGTATTTTTGGAAGAATTTACAGGGAAATCGATATACCCAATCGATTTGGTAATGTGTTTTTTTAAAACCACTTAAGAAATAGATTTAGCAAATTGATTGGCTTCATTACAGGGGCTCTGTCTTTCACGAAATCGATTTGCCCAATCAATTGGCTTCAATACAGGGGCTCTGTCTTTCACGAAATCGATTTGCCCAATCGATTGGCTTCAATACAGGGGCTCAGTCTTTCATGAAATCGATTTGCCCAATCGATTGGCTCAGTGGAAAATCTTATTTTGAGTTAGATAATTGATTGCTCAATTGATTTATCGATGTTTTGTCCAGTTATATATTACTTGATGGATTGAGAAGTTTATTTGATTTCATTTACATTTGGAAAGCATTATATGAACTTTTAGCATATGGAAAATCCTTTTAAGGTGCATGCTTAGATTAGAGGATATTTTGTGCATTTAAAAACTTAAATGTTATGTGTTAACTGTTAATTTCGGTTGGTGACCCTTTACAACTATTGTGGAAATCTGGGCTTTGCCCTCAGATGAGAGCCAGGATGATCCTACCAGTTCGTACCCTACGGATGGTAATGTAGACGTGAATGATTGATTGGAGTTACGTTAGGAGGATCTCACGGAGCGCGTGGAGATCACTCACGGTGTTCAGTTGTTTTGTAGAATGATCAGACTAGGTTGACATAGAGGGGACATATGTCTTTCTTTTGGGTTGCTTTTATTTTTAAACAGGAAGACTGTACCACTTTTGTTATGTAAATATATTGAATTCATATTTTGAGAACTTTTTCCGCTGCTTGTAAATTATAATGACTTAATTATTTATCGAAATGTGTTACCTTATTTATTTCTCTGTTTTATTTTAACTTATTATGAAAAAAAAAACCCTCGCTTTGAAAAATGGGGAGTTACATTGTTGTATCAGAGCTTTGGTTTGGTTTCCTTTAGGGGCCGTGGAACCTTTAGTTCTAGATTGTAGGTTAGGAGTTGTTGTTTGATCATGTGTCGGTTTAGGTGGTTTAAGTTGTCAAGTTCAGAATAATTAATATGTGCTGATGTGGTCGGAAGTTATTTTTGAAATTATTGAAGTAGTGTTAAGATTCTACTTGATGATGTTTTTATAGGAAAACCATGCCGCCAAGAAGGAATGACGTTCCGAGAGCCAACCCCAATAGGGATGATCGAATGGCGGAGGCTATGAATAACATGGCTGCTTCTGTTGTTGCACAGACTGCTGCCAAGACTCAATGCGATCTCGAAAAGAGGGAAAGAGAGATTCGTGCTGCAGAGTCAAGAGGGTTAGAAGAGTTTCGTTGTTACAATTGTAAGACCCGTAATTTTAAATCCTAAGTTATACAATTTTAGGGTATTTTGTGTTAAATTGCTTAGGCTTTTAACCCAGTTTTCGGTATTTAGTGAGTTAAAGGCCGAAAATATATTTTTGGAAATTGGATTAAAATTATTTGTCGGGAAATTGGATTAAAATTATTTTCCGTTACGAAGGATTAAATACCGGGCAATTTTGTTATAAATATATCTGGTTGCAGAAAAATTTATCTATCAATTGAGTTGCGACAAGGGTAGATATTTTTGACAAAAGTGGATTGGATGTGTTATGGGTTAAAGGGTAATTTAATAAATATCTAAAGATTTTGAGATATTTGTTAATTATAATTAATATATATATATATAAATATATATATATATAGAAAAGGAAGGGAAGGAATTGGAGAGAAAGCAAATAGAAGGGAAAGAAAAAGGAAGAAAGGAAAACTGAAGGAAAACAGAAAATTTTCCGTCTCCTTCCTCTCTCTGCCTCACGCAAACTCAAAATTCATCCTTCCTCCATTGTTGCTCGTTTTTGCTTCCTTTTCTTTCCATAGAGCTCGAAATTGATAGTGGGTTATAGGACAAGGATTTCTCAACTTCACTCTTCCTCTTTGATTCGAAAACGGAGAAAAACGGTATTAGGGATTCGAACTCAAATATCCCGGTTTCATCTAGATCTAAGCGTCGTTTCAAGAAGTGATAGAAGGGAAAGTTGCTCACCACTACACTACGGTGCTAGTGAGCTAACTTTGGAAGCGGCGTTGCGAGCGGAGGTTTTTATCGGATTTGCTCACGGTACCGTAATCGGACGTAAAAGCTAAAGTGAACGTAAGGGCTCCTTCCAAACTTTTAGTTTGCATTTAGGGACTTACTTGTGGTTGTGTGGAAAAGAATTTGGTTAGGGTTAAAGTAAGGTTTTATGGAGAATGAATTTTAAACCCATTGATGTATGATTTTGAGTATATGAAACTTGTTGTGTTTGAGTAATGGATTGTGTTGATTTGTGTTCGTTGTTTTGACGTATTCTAAATTGATAACTGATGATGTTTGAGTTTGTTTTGTGAGGTTTGTGTGGAAAATGTTTTGGAGTGAATTTTGGATTGAATGTGAAAGTTGGTTTTGTGTGGAGTTTGAAAACCATTAAGTTAAACGAGTATTAAGAATGGGGAATCTCTTAATGTCTTAGTTACTTAATGTTGTTGAAAATCGTTTAAGTTAACTGAGCGTTAAGAATGGGGAATCTCTTAATGTCTCAGTTACTTAATGTTTGTTTTTGAAAATGGTTTCAGGGAAACGAGTATTAAGAATCGGGAATCTCTTAATGACTTGTTTACTGAATGTTTTGTTGTGGAAATTGATTAAGTCAAAAGTATATTAAAAATGGGGAATCTCTTAATATGTCTGTTCGCATAATGTTTTGGTGTGAAAATCGGTTAAGTAAATGAGTATTAAAAATGGGGAATCTTTTAATATCTGCATTTACTTAACGCTTGTTGTGAATGGAGTTGGTGTATGCTCATGCATTTCATTTGGTAAATTGTGCTGACCCGTGATAGGTGGCACCTCGGTAAACTGTACTGACCCGTGATAGGTGGTACGTTTACGAATTACTTTTTGGTAAGTTGTGTTGACCCGTGATAGGTGACACCTCGGTAAGTAGTACTTTGGCCTGTGATAGGCGGTACCCTTACGACTTACGCTTTTTCTTTTGGTAAATCGTGCTGACCCGTGATAGGTGGCACCTCGGTAAACAGTACTGACCCGTGATAGGTGGTACGTTTACGATTTACGCTTTTTAGTAAATCGTGTTGACCCGTGATAGGTGGCACCTCGGTAATCGGTACTTTGGCCTGCGATAGGCGGTACAATTATGATTTACGGCCCTTCGAGGAGGGTTTTGTTTTGGAATTCCGAGTCCATGCATTTTGGCATATACGCATTGCATTAGGGTGCTCGGCACACGAGTCGTGTTTGATTCAAATTTATGATTGTGATGATATTACTAAGTGCTATGTTTTGGAACAGATTGTGTGTAAGTGTGTTTGATTCAAGTTTATGATTGAGTGTTTGAACTTAAGTTGTGGTGGTAAATGGGGTTTTATCTGCTAAGTGTTATGTTTTGGAATTGTGTGATAGTGTGTTTGGTTGCAAAACTATTTTGAAACTAAGGTTGTTGTGGTGATTGTGTTATAATTGCCAAGTGTGGATGTTTGGGAATTGTGTGATATCATGATTGATTGCAAAACCATTTTGAAACTTAAGATGTCGTGGTAATTGTGTTATATCATAATTGTTTTGGGAATTGTGTGATATCATAATTGTTTTGGAGTTGTGTGTAAGTGTGATTGATTTCAAAATTGTTTCGAAACTAAAGATGTCGTGGTGATTGCGCTATAATTGCTAAGTTTGATTGTTTGGAGTTGTGGGTAAGTGTTGATTGATTTCGAAACCCTTTGAAAAGCTGAAAAATGTTGAATTTTGCTGTTTTTCTGTTGCTGTCTGATGTGTATTCGAATACAGCTTGTTGTATTAGAATACAGACATGATGTTTTGCCACTGACTTACTGTGTAGTCGAATACAGACTGTTGTAGTCGAATACAGACATGCTGTTTTGCCACTGACTTACTGTGTAGTCGAATACAGACTGTTGTAGTCGAATACAGACTGTTGTAGTCGAATACAGACATGCTGTTTTGCTGTTTAATGCTGAAATAGCCTTGTATTCGAATACAAAGATGCTGTATTCGAATACAGCAGTGCTGTTTTGTTAAAACCTTCATTTTTCAACCTTGTTTATGAAATTTTAGCATATGGAAACCCTTTTAAGGTGCATGTTTAGTTGAAACGTCATTTTGTGCATTTGAAAACTTAAATGTTATGTGTTAACTGTTAATTTCGGTTGGTGACCCTTTACAACTATTGTGGAAATCTGGGCTTTGCCCTCAGATGAGAGTCAAGACAATCCTACCGGTTCGTACCCTACGAATGGGAATGTGGATGGGAATGCATGACTGGAGCTACGTTAGGAGGATCTTACGGGGCGCGTGGAGATCACTCAGGGTGTATAGTTTTTGGTAGAATGATCAGATTAGGTTGACATAGAGGGAACATATGTCTTTCTTTTGAATTGCATTTATTTTAAATTGGAAGACTGTACCGCTTTTTGATGTTTAAATATTTTGGAGTCATATTTCGAAAAATTATTCCGCTGCTTGTAAATTATTTTGACTTAAATATTTATCCAAAGGTCTTACCTTATTTATTTCTTTGTTGTATTTTAATTTCTTTTGAAAAAAAAAAAATACACCCTCGCTATGAAAAACGGGGTGTTACATTGTGGTATCAGAGCTTTGGTTTGGTTTTCTTTGGGGGCTATGGAACCTTTGGTTATAGATTGTTAGTCAACCTGTAGGTTGTGAGTCGTTATCTGATCATGCGTCGGGAAATGGTCTGAGTTGTTAGATCAGGGGTAGTTATTATGTGTTGATATATTCGAAACTTAGTTTTGGAATTTTTCGAAGTGGTGTTAACACTTCTTCTGGATGTTGGTTTTTCGGAA
This sequence comes from Cicer bijugum, assembly GCA_037974875.1. Classification (NCBI taxonomy): domain Eukaryota; kingdom Viridiplantae; phylum Streptophyta; class Magnoliopsida; order Fabales; family Fabaceae; genus Cicer; species Cicer bijugum. Next base: position 760,776 of record JBBPBT010001350.1, on the reverse strand, counting down.
ACACTACCTCCATGAGGGAACGACGTTGCAAGGATGAACGTCAGTAGGGATGATCAAATGGTTGAAGCTGCAAATAACAGGGATGTTTTGTTGTTGCACGAACTGCTACAAAGACTCTGCGGGATCTGGAGAAGAGGAAAAGAGGGATTTATGCTATTAAGTCAAGAGGATTGAAAGATTGTCGTTGTTACCGTCCTCCAAAGTTCAAGGGTGATGAGAACTCTGGAAAAGAGATGATTAGTGGATTCGAGAAATGAAAAAGATCTTCGAGATGACGAATTGCCAAGCAGACTTGAAGCAAATCATGACGGCATGGAATTTATAAAATGGTTCCAAGGACACATAAGCTATGTGTTGGTGTAAACTCAAAGATGATGAGTATGGATGGATTAACATTAGACTAATAAGGGATTTCAAGTAAAGATCTAAGTTGAGGACTCTTGTTAAGAAAAGTATTAGATGTTTTCCTGGTAGATTTCAAGATGAAACTGGATGAAGTTTGACAACTGTCAAGGAGATGTGAACATCATGGAACTGTTGAGAAGATAAGGCTTCCATTTGGAATAACATTTGGTGTTTTGGTGTCAATGAAAGAGACTGGTATTGAAGTTAAGGGAGCGTTACACATTAGGAGTAAATACTCCTTCGGTTAGATAAAATACGTTTTGAGGAATTGTCGATACCTTGAGGGGAAAAGTCGAGCATTCGAGTTAGACTAGATTCGTAACTTGGATTATTAAGTATGGATAGTAATATTGGATGAATCTATAAACACGTAAGTGTGAATTTTGAGCGATGTTAAAAAAAAAACCTAATGAGTTAAGCCTTGATGTATTGAACTCTATGTTACCATTAAGTGGAATTTGAAGTAATTGAGTACGAGAATACTTGAGATTACGGTAATATAAGTTTGAGAGACTATTAAAGGATGGAAATTACTAAGAGGATGTTAATATTTTTTATAGGACTGAAGGATTATTCGAGATTTGATTTGGGACCCTAAGATAGTTGATTTTTAGCTGATGATTTAAAATCTCGCAAGGTTGGAGGGAGGACCAAGTGATTCTTAAAGCTTTCATAATCGAAGGAGTTGAGACAGGCAAGTGATAAATGATTCATGTTAAGGATGGAAGTGTTTGGAGATTTTGAGGATCAAATATGAGAATCCTATTAAATGATAGAAAGTGAAAAAGAAGAGATGGAATGAATGATTTATGATTTAGTTGTTGGTCTTGGGAAATCAAGCGTTGAGGTTTAAAATGAGTGTTGTAGTGACTAGATGAACAATGAAAGGTATGTGGGTCTTTGAGACATTTTGTTGCTAAATTTAGGATGATGAAGTTAAAGATAATTATTTCTTAGGAAATGCTTATGGGGAATGTGTGAGAAATAATTCTTTAGGACGTTCGATTGTTAGGATGCTTCAGTTTATATCTCGGTGAAGGTTGAGAAGGAATAAGAATCCAGCGAGTGAACCAAATTTTGGAAAATGTGCCAAGAAAACTTGTTGGAGCAGCACATAGAGATCTAGCTTATGACAGTTGAAGATTGATGAAAGGAATTATCTCACCTATAATTCAGACATTACTAATATAAAGGTATGCTCAAATATAAAGACATTACTTGAGTGCATGTCATGGGGATTGTTATTGTGTTCGTCAACCAAAGAAGTTAAATGTTTGTTTGATAGGAAACAAATGAACATGAAATGGAAAAGTTTGGTGGGAATTAGTAAGCCTTGATTTATTGGAATCACTATAATGAAGATGTATCAAGGTTCGAGGTGGAAATTTTAAGTTTGTATAAATGGAAAAGTGATGGAGTGAATACAATGTGGTTGACCTGTCATAATGAAAGGATAATCATCAAGTTGCAAATGAAGGACACAACGAAATTAAGAAGTATCAGAAGGAATGTTGACAGTAGAGGTAGGAGAATTACTTTTGAGTTTGTACATAATTGCGAAGTATGTAAGAGATTTTCTAGTGAAACGTGAATTTGAGATGTTAGGCACGAGACAAATGTAGACCTTGATCTGTGAATTAAATTCAAGTTGCATTTTAATGGAAAACGTGACTCTTGAAATGAAGTACTAAACTGAAAGGAAGTTTGTGTGTCCCAAGTGGTATAGTCTTTGGCATGAATTCAAAAATATTTGAGGAAGCTTTGATCACCAAGCATATGTGGGGATGGAATTATTAAATTTATAACTGGAATGACATACTGATAAGAACACTACAGTTTGACGTAGTTGTACGACTTAAGAAAAATCGAGGATTTGTGGGCAAGGGAGAAATTTAGGAGTTCTCGGATGTAGTGATTGTTCTGTGCTCAGTGTGTTAGGGTCATCCTAGGTGTCAGTTTGGTACCAAATGGATGTTTCGTACCTAGTGGATGCAAATGAGACTACGACATAGGTATGAGATATTTTACTTCGTCGACAGGATCAAAGTTATAGGAAAATAAGGGAAACTCAATGGACCTTGAGAAGATTGTTGACTGCTGGTACATTAAGATAATCTCATATGTAAGTTGGAAGGAGCGCTATTACAGTTCGGTTAAGATAGTCTAAGCCACTATCATGGTTGTTGGTTATTTATTGACAAATTGAGGGACTGATCATCCTTAATCTCTGGTCAATAGTAGACAAAACCATGTTGAATGGAACGGACGAGCCTTACCGACTATGAATGGGTGCAGAGTTATTAAGCACCTTATGAAAAGGGGTAGACAACACTTTCTTCGAGAAGGCCGGGTGAAATAAGTTGTGACTGATATGATGAATTCGGGTACAAACCTAGTATGGATTGTTACTCGCACTTTAAGTTTCGAGGACGAAACTAATTTCAGGGGGGTAGTAATGTAAGACTCGTAATTTTAAATCCTAAGTTATACAATTTTAGGGTATTTTGTGTTAAATTGCTTAGGCTTTTAACCCAGTTTTCGGTATTTAGTGAGTTAAAGGCCGAAAATATATTTTTGGAAATTGGATTAAAATTATTTGTCGGGAAATAATTTACTTCCGTTACGAAGGATTAAATACCGGGCAATTTTGTTATAAATATATCTGGTTGCAGAAAAATTTATCTATCAATTGAGTTGCGACGAGGGTAGATATTTTTGACAAAAGTGGATTGGATGTGTTATGGGTGAAAGGGTAATTTAATAAATATCTAAAGATTTTGAGATATTTGTTAATTATAATTAATATATATATATATATATAAATATATATATATAGAAAAGGAAGGGAAGGAATTGGAGAGAAAGCAAATAGAAGGGAAAGAAAAAGGAAGAAAGGAAAACTGAAGGAAAACAGAAAATTTTCCGTCTCCTTCCTCTCTCTGCCTCACGCAAACTCAAAATTCCTCCTTCCTCCATTGTTGCTCGTTTTTGCTTCCATTTCTTTCCATAGAGCTCGAAATTGATAGTGGGTTATAGGACAAGGATTTCTCAACTTCACTCTTCCTCTTTGATTCGAAAACGGAGAAAAACGGTATTAGGGATTCGAACTCAAATCTCCCGGTTTCATCTAGATCTAAGCGTCGTTTCAAGAAGTGATAGAAGGGAAAGTTGCTCACCACTACACTACGGTGCTAGTGAGCTAACTTTGGAAGCGGCGTTGCGAGCGGAGGTTTTTACCGGATTTGCTCACGGTACCGTAATCGGACGTAAAAGCTAAAGTGAAGGTAAGGGCTCCTTCCAAACTTTTAGTTTGCATTTAGGGACTTACTTGTGGTTGTGTGGAAAAGAATTTGGTTAGGGTTAAAGTAAGGTTTTATGGAGAATGAATTTTAAACCCATTGATGTATGATTTTGAGTATATGAAACTTGTTGTGTTTGAGTGATGGATTGTGTTGATTTGTGTTCGTTGTTTTGACGTATTCTAAATTGATAACTGGTGATGTTTGAGTTTGTTTTGTGAGGTTTGTGTGGAAAATGTTTTGGAGTGAATTTTGGATTGAATGTGAAAGTTGGTTTTGTGTGGAGTTTGAAAACCATTAAGTTAAACGAGTATTAAGAATGGGGAATCTCTTAATGTCTTGTTTACTTAATGTGAGTTTGTGAAAATCATTAAGTTAACTGGGCGTTAAGAATGGGGAATCTCTTAATGTCTTAGTTACTTAATGTTGTTGAAAATCGTTTAAGTTAACTGAGCGTTAAGAATGGGGAATCTCTTAATGTCTCGGTTACTTAATGTTTGTTTTTGAAAATGGTTTCAGGGAAATGAGTATTAAGAATGGGGAATCTCTTAATGACTTGTTTACTGAATGTTTTGTTGTGGAAATTGATTAAGTCAAAAGTATATTAAGAATAGGGAATCTCTTAATATGTCTGTTTGCTTAATGTTTTGGTGTGAAAATCGGTTAAGTAAATGAGTATTAAAAATGGGGAATCTTTTAATATCTGCATTTACTTAACGCTTGTTGTGAATGGAGTTGGTGTATGCTCATGCATTTCATTTGGTAAATTGTGCTGACCCGTGATAGGTGGCACCTCGGTAAACTGTACTGACCCGTGATAGGTGGTACGTTTACGATTTACTTTTTGGTAAGTTGTGTTGACCCGTGATAGGTGACACCTCGGTAAGTAGTACTTTGGCCTGTGATAGGCGGTACCCTTACGACTTACGCTTTTTCTTTTGGTAAATCGTGCTGACCCGTGATAGGTGGCACCTCGGTAAACAGTACTGACCCGTGATAGGTGGTACGTTTACGATTTACGCTTTTTAGTAAATCGTGCTGACCCGTGATAGGTGGCACCTCGGTAATTGGTACTTTGGCCTGCGATAGGCGGTACAATTATGATTTACGGCCCTTCGAGGAGGGTTTTGGTTTGGAATTCCGAGTCCATGCATTTTGGATAACTCAGGGTGTTCGGTGGTTTTGTAGAATGATCAGACTAGGTTGACACAGAGGGAACAAATGTCTTTCTTTTGGGTTGCTTTTATTTTTAAACTGGAAGATTGTACCACTTTTGTTATCTAAATATTTTGAATTCATATTTTGAGAACTTTTTCCTTTGCTTGTAAATTATAATGACTTAATTATTTATCCAAACGGGTTACCTTATTTATTTGTCGGTTTTATTTTCATTTCTTTTGAAAAAAAAAAATACACCCTCGCTTTGAAAAACGGGGTGTTACAGATTTTGCTTTCTTTCTTTCCTTCTCCTTTCCATTCTTCCTTTTTCCTTCATTTATATTTCTTTTCTTTCTATTTCCTCCTCTTTTCCTTCCATACAAACATATATATATATATTACTTTTAACAAATATCTCCAAATATCTAGATATTTATTAAAATTACCATTTCACATTAAATTCTTCGTAAAGGATTCACCGCAGTTATTTTAATTTATTTACCGATGAGTAATCTTAATCGGCATTAAAATATCTTTTTGGTCATTTAAACTCCCAAGATATTAATAACTTGGTGAAAAAGCCCCTGAGTTCAATACCAAAATCCACTATAATACATAAAGTATAATTTAAAATTATGGGTCTTACATTACTACCCCCCTAAAATTAGTTTCGTCCTCGAAACTATGTGTCGATAAATAACTCTGGCTGTTGTTCTCTCATCTTGCTCTCCAGTTCCCAAGTCGCATCTCCATTAATTGGGATCCAAATCACCTTGACCAACGAAACATCCTTGGTCCTCAATCGCTTAATCTTCCTGTCATCAATTCTCACAGGTGGTACTTCGAATGACAAGTTATCCTTTAGCTAGATTGTGTCTGGTTCGATCACATGAGATGGATCTGCAAGATATTTCCTCAATTGTGCCACATGAAACACATCATGAGTATTGGACAGTATCAGAGGCAATGCAATCCGATAAGCAACAGGCCCAATTCGTGCAGAAATTTGATATGGTCCAACGAATTTCGAAGTCAACTTCTTCGATTTCAATGCATTACCAACCCCAGTAGTAGGTGTGACTATTAGAAATACATGGTCACCCTGTTCGAATTCTAAAAGTCTGCGACACGTCTCCGCGTAACTCTTTTGACAATCTTGTGAAGTCTTCATTTTCTCCTTGATCTTCTTGACCTTAGCTGTAATCTGTTGCACCATCTCTGGTCCGACAATCATATTTTCACCGTCCATATACCAACAAAAGGGCGTTTGACACTTGCGCCCATATAAAGCCTCATATAGTGCCATTTCAATACTTGTGTGGAAACTATTGTTGTAGGTAAACTCAATCAACGGAAGTACATCATCCCAACTTCCTTTATCCTCCAATACACATGCTCTAAACTCAATTGTTGTTTTGTTCCCAAAGGTTCATGCAACGCTCCCCAAAAATGTGCATCCAATAGGTGGGTATGTGTCATTGGATTAACACTTGGGTCATCCAATTAGAGTTTTTAACCACTCTTGTGCATTCAATAAGTTCACCAGTGTCATTGGATCAACATTTAGGTCATTTGCGTCATCCCTAGGCTTATTCTAGTCCAATTAGGGTTCTACACTGTCGCGACTGGTTTGTCCGCAAAAAAGGAGTCGCCACCAATTTTATTTTTATTAAAGGATAAATGGATAAAATAAAAAATAATGATTTTTGAACGATAAATTTGGAATCCGGAGTCAATTATGAGTAGGGAAGTATTACCACCAAACAACGTTCGTCTTAAAATGGTTACCTTATAATTAAATATATACAAATTATTTTTTTATTTTTTTATTTTTACCCCAAAAACAATAATAAATGAACGAAACCTTTCTTTGTATTAATTTGGTTTGACTAGGGATTAACATTTAGATCATTTTCGTTCTCCCTATGCTTATTCTAGTCCAATTAGGGATTTTAACAAATCTTTTGCATCAAATAGGTGTGTTTGTGTCATTGGATTAACATTTAGGTCAGTTACGTCCTCCCTTGGCTTATTCTAGTCCAATTAGGGTTTTTGACCACACTTTTGCAATCAATAAGTTCATTAGTGTTTTTTGGATTTATATTTATGTCATGTTTATCCTCCATAGGCTTATTCTAGTCCAATTAGTGTTTGATAGCAATCCTCTGCATCCAAAAAGTTCATTTCTGTCATTAGATTAACATTGAGGTCATTTTTATTCTCTCTAGGCTTATTCCAGTCCCATAAGTATTTTTAACCAATCTTGTGCATCTAATAGGCATGTTTATGTCATTGGATTAACATTTAGGTCATTTTTGTCCTTCCTAGTCTTATTCTAGTCCAATTAGGGTTTTTAACCAACATTTTGCATCAAATAAGTTCATTTGTGTCATTGGATTAACGTTTAGGTCATACGCCATCCCTAGGGTAATCCTAGTCCAATAAGTTATTTAACCAATCTTATGCATCCGTTAGGTGTCTTTGTGTCATTCGATGAAGATTTAGGTCATTTTCATTCTTCGAAGGCTTATTCTAGTCAAATTAATGTTTTTGACCAATCTTGTGTATCCAATAGGTGTGTTTGTGTCATTGGATTAAGAATTACGTCATTTTCGTCCTCCCTTGGCTTATTCTACTCCAATTAGGGATCATAATCAATCTTGTGTATTCAATCAGTTCATTTGTTTCATTGGATTAACATTTAGGTCATGTTTGTCCACCCTAGGCTTATTCTAGTCCAATTGTGTCATTGGATTAAAAAATTTGTCATTTTCTTCCTCCATAGGTTTATTTTACTCGAATTAGGGATTTTAACCAATCTTCTGTATCCAATAGGTGTGTTTGAGTTATTGGGTTCACATTTAGGTCATTTACATTCTCCCAAAGGGTTTTTACTAGGTCTTGTGCATCGAATAGGTGTACTTGTGTCACCATATTAACATTTAGGTCCTTTACATCCTCGCTTGGCTTATTCTAGTCTAATCAAGGTTTTTAACCATTGTTCAGCAATCAATAAGTTTACTTGTATCATTGGATTAACATTTAGGTCATTTTCGTCTTTCCCAAGCCTATTCTTGACGAATCTTGTGCGTCCAAAAGGTTCATTAGAGTCATTGGATTTACATTTAGGTCATTGTCATCCTTCCTAGACTTATTCTAGTAAAAACATGATTTTTAACCGATGTTGTGCATCCAATAGGTGTGTGTGTCACTAGATTAACATTTAGATCGTTTTCGTTATCCCTATGTTTATTCTACTTCATTTGGAGTTTTTAACCAATCTTATGCGTCCAATAGGTGTGTGTTTGTTTCTTTGGATTAACATTTAGGTCATTTTGGTCATCCCTAGGCATATTATAGTCCAATCAGGGTTTTATACCTATCTTCTGCATTCAATAAGTTCATTTGTTTCATTGGATTAACATTTATGTCTTTTTATTCCCCCCAAGCATATTCTAGTCCAATTAGGTTTTTTAACCAATCTTGTGCATCTATTAGGTGTATTGTTGGAAAACTATGACTTCTTTTTGATTAATAACAAGAGAATTAAGATCAACTCCAACTAGTTAAACATAATTCCCAATTCCAATTATGCACTAATCATACAATTTACAAACACAGCGGAAACTTAAAATCACATACAAGATTTGTTCAAGGAGCATGCAAAACAAGCAATTTAACAATGCTGAATATTAAAGAAAAGAGGGATAGGAAAGATTGCACCAAGATTTATCCTGGTTCAGCCGTTGATCCAACGGCCTACATCCAGTCCTGTAATCATAATCATGATTCCAGCTTTTCCCACTATAGAATGAATTCGAGTACTTTTACAGATTTTCCAGTCTTCTACACGACCTATCAATCTAACTCCCTTCACTTCTATCTTGTCACCCCTTTGATCCTTGTAGTTTATCCCCAAACTCACACAAGATCAAAGTAGACTTCCTCTTGATGATCCCACACCAACAAGGATAGCCACCAGTTTCCAAACTGGATTTGTTACAGCTTCAATTACAAAGAATTGTCTTTGTTACAAACAAAGAAAAGTAGTATCAAGAAACGTATTCAATCATTCTAGCACCACACAAAAGATTTGATTTGCCAATGAATATTTTTGTGTGTTGGAAAAACTTTTCTTTCAAAGTGTTTTCAGAGATATGCAAGATTGAGAGCAAGAGGTTCTGAAAATGTGAAAAGTTTTTATGCCAGTATTCTTTCTTGTTGTGGTTGTGTATATTTTTAAAAGGTTTTGAGTCACCACATATATATTTTCAAGACAGACACAGGACAATCGATTGCCCAATCGAATTTGTAAGGATACAATCGATTGCTGCATCGAGTGTCGAGTATTCTGTGTTTCTGGAATCTTGAATTATATAGGCTTCACTTGATTGGTCAATCGATTGATCAAGTTTCTGAATCAGACCTGATACTATGAAAATCTTTCAATCGAGTGAGCAATCGAGTTGGGCAAAACTGGGTGCTCACTGTGATATGAAATGTTGCATCAATCGATTGTTCAATCGATTGTCGTGATCCACTGATTCAGACCTGATGCCATAATTTCATTTCACTCGAATGAGCAATCGAGTTGTCAAACCTGGGTGCTCACTGTGATATGAAATATTGCATCAATCGATTGGTCAATCGAGTATCGTGGTCAAGATGACTCAGATACTGCAGACAATCAAGTTGCCAATCGAGTGAACAATCGAGTGGTCAATCGAGTGGGCACAGACTGAGTGCTCTCTGTAACTTGAATTTGAGCATCAATCGAGTTGTCAGTCTATTGTGCAATCGACTGGACAATCGAATGATCTTGTTACAGACCTCAGTTGTTTAAGACAGTTTATGTGCCACTCGATTGATAACCCATGCAGTCGATTGTTCAATCGAGTGTTTGCAGTTTTAAGTTTCATAACACATGAATGAATGATACAAACTCATTGGCATGTTTTGTGTGAGACTCTAGTGATTGATTACTTAACTTTGATACCTAGACACTAAATACAACTATACTAAGACTGCATCTTCCTCAAGTGCATCCTCCAACTATGGTTGATTCCTTGAGTTGCAAACTATTGTTCCAAGTGTTGTAGTATCTTCATGTGTGCCTGAAATATTTCCTCAATCAAAACATTAGATCAAGCAACTATTTAATGTGCACTTGTATGTTTGGTACATAAATCAAAACTAGATCAGGGAAGCTTATTGCTTACATGTATTTGTATCATTGGATTAACATTTAGTTCATTTTTGTCATCCCTAGGCTTATTCTAGTCCAATTAGGGTTTTTAACCTACCTTGTGCATTCAATAAGTTTATTTGTGGTATTGGATTAACATTTAGGTCATTTTCGACATCCTTAAGCTTATTCTAGTCCAATTAGGGTTTTTAACCAATCTTGCACATCTAATATGCGTATTTGTGTAACTGGATTAACATTTAAGTTATTTTTATCATCCCTAAGTTTATTCTAGTCTGTTTAGGGTTTTAAACCAATCTTGTGCATCCAATAAGTGTGTTTGTGTCATTGGATTAACATTTAAGTCATTTTTGTCATCCCTAAGTTTATTCTAGTCCGCTTAGGGTTTCTAACCAATCTTGTGCATCCAATATGTGTGTTTGAGTCATTGGATTCACATTTACGTCACTTTCATTCTTAGTAGCCTTATTCTAGACTACTTAGGGTTTTAAACTAGTCTTATGCATTCAATATGTTCATTTGTTTCATAGGATTAACATTCAAGTCATTTTTGTCCTCGCTATGCTTACTCTAGTCCAATTAGCGTTTATAACAAATCTTGTGCATGCACTAGGTGTGTTTGTGGCATTGGATTAACATTAAGGTCATTAACGTCTTCCATTGGCTTATTATAGTCCAATTAGGGTTCTTAACCACTCTTGTGCATTCAATAGGTGTATTTGTGTTATTGGATGATGATTTAGTTCATTTTCGTCCTCCCTAGAATTATTTGTTAGACATAAGTCCATTTTGACATTATTGACAAACATACATTATTTGATAAATCTAACATTTTAAACTTAGTCGAATTTCAGGAACAACAACTCAACCCTACATATTTGAGTCAATAGCTTGGAACTCAAGGAATCAACCAAAGTTGGAAGATTTACTAAGCAAATTGATTAGGCAATCGATTCTGTAAAGGGGGTGTATGAAAATGTGTATTCTGTGATTAAGGCAATCGATTGGCACATCCATTGATAAGTTGATTTTGTAAATCACAGAACCAAGCCTTTAGTGATCAAATCAATTGACATATCGATTGATCAAATCATAGAACCAAGCTGATAATAAAATAATCGATTGGCAAATCGATTTCGAAAATAAGGTTTCAAAAGGAACATGTTCTGTGATAAACACAATCGATTGGATAATCCATTAAATCAAATTTCTTTTGTAACAAGTTTGGTATCAATCGATTAAGAAATCGATTGAATGAACTAACTGGTAAATCATTTTTCAGAAACATATTACATAATCGATTGGCACATCGAATTTGCTTGAAATAGCTAACTCTCTGTAATAATCCAAATTGATTTGCAAATCAATTTGATGAAAACAACTGAGTCCCTATGACCAGTGAAATAGAATGGCAAATCGATTGGAACAAAAAGTTTAAGTTACAGGGAAAACTTAGGCTATGGCCAAATCAATTATGTGAATTAATGAATCGACGGAGTAATTGATTGTTTTGATCTCGTCATTGGAACAAAACACCTTTGATCGATTATGCAATTGATTCCAATGTGAATTGCATCTCAATTTTTGAAAAGTGCATTAAATAATTGATTAGGCAATCGATTAGTCCATTTAGTTTCAAGATTCAAGAAAAACAAGATACTCGATAAACGATTGGGAAATCGACTTAGCCTGCTATTATACATTAATGAGTCGATTGGGAAATCGATTATATGTTGTTTTTCAGAAACTATATAAACGATTTCTATCACTTTTTTCTCAACGAACTTTACTTAACTTTTCGTATCCTTTTCTCAAAACTTGAATAACCTTTGATATTACTTTTTCATAACCGAACCAAATATTCTTCATGATCTTAGAGAGCTGAAAAAGAAAACTTGAGAGAAATAGAAAAATCTCACAAACACTCATTTGGAAAAGTACTTCTTGTGTGAGATTCATTGTAGTGAATGAGTCAACTTCTGTATATCTTTTATCTTTTCTATAACAATGTTTTTGTAAAGAAAGAACTGTGAAAACCCAGTATAGAAACTGGTAGCTATCTTCGTTGATGAGGGTGTTCATCAAGAAGAAGCTTCATCGAAATCTTGGGAGAGTTTGCTTATTGACTCGAGAGATTCGGTGGGTGCGCAATAAAAGCGAGAGAGAGTTTTACGATAAATATGTTGAATATATGTTCTTAAATCTTTGTATGTGAATCTTTATCTTGTTAAGACTTTGAATTCGTTATTGTTGAATTAGAATAATATGGATCACGTTGGTTTCGATATTAATTTCAATACTTGGAAACTGTATATGTTAACCTGGCTAATTAGTTTGTAAAATTGGTTAATTCGTTTCATATAATCTGCTAATAGAGGACATAGAAACCAACAATTGGCATCAAGAGCTTGGCTTTTTAGATAAATTCTTTAAAGAAAATGTCCTCTATAGAATTTCTCGGAGAAGGTGCTTCCTTATCAAGGCCCCATGCATTTAATGGGGCTACCTACATGTATTGGAAACATAGAATGTTAATTTTTCTAGAAGCTAGTGTTATTGATATTCTGGATAATGTAGAGAATGGACCCTATATACTTACAATAGCTGGGACTGGTGAATCACTAATCCCAAAACCCAGATCTGACTGGTCTGTGGATGATAAGAAGAAAGTAGGATATAATTCTAAAGCTAAAAACATTATAACCTCTGCTTTGAGTGGAGATGAATTTTTCAGGGTCTCAAACTGCAAGAATGCCGAGGAGATGTGGGACACTCTTCAACAAACTCATGAAGGAACAACAGATGTAAAAAGGGCCAGAATCAACACGCTAATGCATGAGTACGAGTTGTTCAACATGAAAAAGGAAGAGTCAATATATGACCTACAGACTAGATTCACTCACATAGTCAACAATCTTAATGCTCTTGGTAAGGTAATTGATAATGAGCATCAGATCAGCAAGATCATGAGGTGCTTAACCAGAGAATGGCAGCCAAAGATCACTGCCATATCAGAATCTAAAGATTTAGGCAGCATGTCAATTGCCACATTGTTTGGAAAATTAAGAGAGCATGAGATGCAACTACACAGGCTGAGAGAGACAGAACAAACTGAAGAAAACAAAAGGCTTATCACTGAAAGTTCAAACTCAAAAGCCAAAGTCTGAACCAGAAGCTTGCACAGACAATTCTGAGAGCGAAGATGATGAAGAACCCGAGATTGAAATGTGTAAGACCCATAATTTTAAAGTGTACTTTATGTATTTTAGTGCATTTTTGGTATTGAACTCGGAGGCTTTTTAGCCAAAGTTATTAATATTTTGGAGTTTATATGACCAAAATGATATTTTGATGCACGATTAGAATTACTCGTCGATAAATAAATTAAATTAAGTACGGTAAATTCTTTACGAAGAATTTAATGCGTTATGGGTGAACTGGTAATTTTAATAAATATCTAGATTAGGAGATATTTGTTAAAAGAAATTAATATATATATATATATGTTTGTTTGGAAGAAAAAGGGGAAAAAGGAAATATAAGGAAGAAAGCAAAGGACAAGAAAAAGATTTCCTCCGCGTAAACTTCTTCTTCCTCCTTCACTGTTTCGCAAAACCAAAACCCACAAACATAAATCTTCACTTTTCATCTAGATCTAAGCTTCGTTTTGCGGAGAGATAGAAGGGAAAGTTGCTCACTTCCACGCTACGGTGCTAGGGAACCAACTTTGAAAACGAAGTTGCGAGCGGAAAGTTTACCAGATTTACTCGCGGTACCGTAATCGAACGTTAAAGCTAACGTGAAGGTAAGGGCTCCTTCCAAACTTTTAGTTTTCATTTAGGGACATATATGTGGTTGTGTGGAAAAGGATTTTGTTAGGGTTAAAGTGTTGATTTGGGGGAAAATGAATCTAAGGTTTTATAGGTAAAATCTTAGAGTTAGGTTTTGGTTATATTGACGAATGTTTCATGGAAAATGAATTTACCTCATGTATGTATGTTTTTGAATAAATGAAATTTATTGTGTTGATTTGCGTCGTCATATTCGACGTGTTCATAATTGATAATTATAGAATTTCATATGTGTCTTGTGTGGTTTGTGTGGAAAATGATTTGGTGTGAATTATGGATTGAATGTGAAAGCATGTTTGAGTTTGTTTTGTGTGGAATTTGAAAACCATTAAGTTAAAATGAGTATTAAGAATGGGGAATCTCTAAATGTCTTATTTACTTAATGTTTGTTTTGGAAAATCGTTTAAGTTAAATGAGAATTAAGAATGGGGAATCTCTTAATGTCTCGTTTACTTAATGTTGTTTTGAAAATCGTTTAAGTTAACTGGGCGTTAAGAATGGGGAATCTCTTAATGTCATGGTTACTTAATGTTGTTTTGAAAATCTTTTAAGTTAACTGGGTATTAATAATGGGGAATCTCCTAATGTCTTGGTTACTTAATGTTGTTTGAAAATCGTTTAAGTTAAAAGAATATTAAGAATGGGGTATCTCTTAATATGTCTGTTTGCTTAATGTTTGGTGTGAAAATCGTTTAAGTTAAATGAGTATTAAAAACGAGGAATCTTTTAATATATGCATTTACATAACGATTGTTGTGAATGGAGTCAGTGTATGCTCATGCATTTCATTTGGAAAATTGTGCTGACCCGTGATAGGTGGCACCTCGGTAAACAGTACTGACCCGTGATAGGTGGTACATTTTCGATTTACTTTTTGGTAAGTTGTGCTGACCTGTGATAGGTGGCACCTCGGTAAGTAGTACTTTTGCCTGTGATAGGCGGTACACTTACGACATACGCTTTTTGTTTTGGTAAATCGTGCTGACCCAAGATAGGTGGCACCTCGGTAAACAGTACTGATCCGTGATAGGTGGTACGTTTACGATTTACGCTTTTTAGTAAATCATGTTGACCCGTGAGATATGGTACTTTGGCCTGTGATAGGCGGTACAATTATGATTTACGGCCCTTCGAGGAGGGTTTTGGTTTGGAATTCCGAGTCCATGAATTTTGGCATATACGCATTCCATTGGGGTGCTTGGCACGCGAGTCGTGTTTTGATTCAAGTTTATGTTGGAGTGTTTTGAAACTTGAGATGTCATTGTGATTGTGTCTATTATGTTAAGTGTTAAGTTTTGGAATTGTATGATAGCATGTTGATATAAAAACTATTTCGAAGCCCATTTTGTCGTAGTGATCGCGTGGGAAATGCTAAGTGTTAAGATTTGGTATTATGTATGAATGTGATTGAGTTAGTTTATGAATTTTTGGAAGAATATTAAGGGGAATCAATTTCCCCAATCTATTTGCTGAGTTACAGGGGCTTAGTCTTTCACGAAATCGATTTGCCCAATCGTTTTGCTGAGTTACAGGGGCTCAGTCTTTCAGGAAATCGATTTGCACAATCGATTGGCTTCAATACAGGGGCTCAGTCTTTCACGAAATCGATTTGCCCAATCGATTGGCTTTAATACAGGGGCTCAGTTCTTAATTCAATCGATTTCCCCAATCGATTGATTTAAGCCTAGGGTTCAGTCTTCACTAAAAACTTTCAGGAAATCGATTTGCCCAATCGATTTGCGCAATATAAAATCTTATTTTGAGTTAGATAATTGATTGCTCAATTGATTTATTGGTCAGTGGTGTATTACTTGATGGATTGAGAACTTTATTTAATTTCATTTACATTTGGCAAGCATTATATGAACTTTTAGCATATGGAAAATAATTTTAAGGTGCATGCTTAGTTGAAAGGATATTTTGTGCATTTAAAAACTTAAATGTTATGTGTTAACAGTTAATTTCGGTTGGTGACCCTTTACAACTATTGTGGAAATCTGGGCATTGCCCTCAGATGAGAGCCAGGAAGATCCTACAGGTTCGTACCCTACGGATGGGAATGTAGCTGGGAATGCTTGACTGTACCACTTTTGTTATGTAAATATTTTGAATTCATATTTTGAGAACTTTTTCCACTGCTTGTAAATTACAATGACATAATTATTTATCAAAAGGTGTTGCCTTATTTATTTTTCTATTTTATTTTAATTTCTTTTGAAAAAAAAAATACACCTTCGCTTTGAAAATCTGGGTTTTACATTGTGGTATCAGAGCTTTGGTTTGGTTTTCTTTGGGGGCTGTGGAACCTTTAGTTCTAGATTGTAGGTCAACTTGTAGGTTAGGAGTTGTTGTCTGATCATGCGTCGGTTTAGGAGGTTTGAGTTGTCAAGTTCAGAACAATTATTATGTGCTGATGTGGTCGGAAGTTATTTTTTTAAATTATTTGAAGTAGTGTTAAGACTCTACTTGATGATGGTTTTATAGGAAAACCATGTCGCCAAGAAGGAATGACGTTTCGAGAGCCAATGACAACAGGGATGATCAAATGGCGAAGGCTATGAATAACATGGTTGCTTTTGTTGCTGCACAGTCTACTGCCAAGACTCAACATGATATCGAAAAGAGCGAAAGAGAGATCCGTGCTGCGGAGTCAAGAGGGTTAGAAGACTTCCGTCGTTACAATCCTCCCAAGTTTAAGGGGCATGAGAACTCAGAGAATGCGGATCAGTGGATCCAAGAAGTGGAGAAGATCTTCAAAATGATTAACTGTCAGGCGGCAGTGAAGGTCAACTATGCCACTTATATGCTACTAGGGGATGCTGAGTACTGGTGGAGGAGGCCAAGATTGTTAATGAGATCGGCTCACGAGGAGGTGAAGTGGGAATCATTCAAAAGGAAGTTTCTAGACAAATACTTCCCGATGAGTACCAGGACTAAGTTGGGTGATGATTTCCTGAAACTGCATCAGGGGAACATGACCGTGGGCGAATATGCCGCTAAGTTTGAGTCGCTATCGAGACATTTTAGGTTTTTCCATGAAGAGATTGATGAACCATTCATGTGTCATCTTTTCCAAGACGGACTAAAGTATGAGATTCAAGACTCTGTCATGCCCTTGGGAATTCAACGTTTCCAAGTTCTTGTGGAAAAATGTAGGGAAGTTGAGGATATGAAGAATAAGAGGGCTAGCCGAGGAGGGAATTTTGGTGCAGGAGGGCCTAGTCGGGTGAATTATCAGAATAACAAGGGGAAACAAGTTGCTAAACCCTATAATCGACCACAAAATAACAACGGTGGGCAAAATCGCCCCGGGAACCAGAATTTTGGAAGACAATTGGGACAAGTGCTTCGATGTTTCCGATGTGGGGAAGAGGGACATTATGCTAGTGCTTGTACCTCTAATGTTCTCACCTGTTACAATTGTCGGAAGCCAGGGCACATGGCAAGGGATTGCACAACTCCAAAGGTGGAACCAGTTGTGAATGTTGCTAGGGCTACCCGTCCTACTGCTAGAGGACACATTTATTGTGTGACTGCTGAAGAGGGGAATCAATCTGGTAATCTAATTCCACGTGACTATGAGATTGCAAGTAACACGTTAACTGCACTTTTTGATTCGGGGCAACCCATTCCTTCATTGCTATGGAATGTGTGAATCGTTTGAAGTTATTTGTGTCTGCTTTACCTTTTGATTTGGTTGTTTCCACACCTGCTAAGACCTTGACAGTAAATTTTGCATGTTTACATTATCAAATAACTATTCAGAATAGGGATTTCTTGGTTAATTTGATTTGTTTACCTCTACAATCACTCGAGGTCATTCTCGGTAAGGGCTGGATGCGATACCTTTATGTGATCTTGGATTGTGCTCGTAAATTGGTTCTTTTCCCCGAACCAGGAGTTGTTTAGTATTTAGCCGCTAACAAACTCTGAGTGTCGCTAAGTGAAGGGACTCATGAGTTTTTGTCTCTGGCTAATGTGGAGGCAAAGATAAATGTGAACATAGAAGATGTGATGCTTGTGAATGAGTACCGGGATGTATTTCCAATGGAAATTCCAGGATTGCCACCGGTAAGAGAAGTGGAATTTTTCATTGATTTGCACCCAGGATCGGGACCAATTTCGATTGCCCCGTACAGAATGTCACCATTGGAATTAAATGAGCTCAAAGGCCAAATTGAAGATTTGTTGAAGAGGAATTTTATTAGACCAAGCGTATTGCCATGGGGCGCTCCAGTTTTGCAAGTTAAGAAGAAGGACGGAAGCTCACGCTTATGTGTGGATTATAGACAGCTTAATGAGGCAACTATTAAGAATCGTTACCCTTTGCCACGCATCGGTGATTTAATGGATCAATTGAGAGGGGCCGTGATATTTTTGAAGATTGACTTGAAGTCGGGTTACCATCAGATTCGAGTAAGGGAATGAGATATTCAGAAAACCGCTTTCAGAACCCGTTATGGGCATTATGAATATCTGGTTATGTCGTTTGGAGTTACCAATGCACCAGCAATTTTCGTGGACTACATGAACAGAATCTTTAGTCCATTCCTTGATAAATTCGTTGTGGTGTTCATTGATGATATATTAATTTATTCAAAAACTGAAGAAGAGCATGGAGAACCTTTACGTCCAGTTCTTGAGATTTTACGCGAGAAGCAATTGTATGCCAATCTGTCAAAGTGCGAGTTTTGGCTAGAAAAAGTAAATTTCTTAGGACATGTGATAACCAAGGAAGGAATCGTTGTAGATCCGACTAAGATTGAGGCAGTTCTTGCTTGGAAACAGCCTTAGATTGTCGCTCACATACGATGTTTTGTAGGACTGGCAGGGTACTACAGGAGGTTTATTGATGCTTTTGCTAAGATTGTAACTCCATTGACGCAACTTACCAGAAAAGATCAACCGTTCGCATGGACGGAGAAGTGTGAGGAAAATTTTCAGTTACTAAAGAGAAAATTGACGACCTCACCAGTGTTGGTGTTACCACAATCAGATAATCCCTATGAAGTCTATTGTGATGCATCTCACCAAGGGTTGGGATGTGTCCTGATGCAACACAAGAAAGCTGTGGCTTATGGCTCCAGGCTATTGAAGATTCATGAGAGAAACTATCCTACTCATGATTTGGAGCTTGCTGCTGTTGTTTTTGCATTGAAGATCTGGAGGCACTATTTATATGGGTGCACATTCACCGTGTTTAGTGACCAGAAAAGTTTGAAATATTTGTTTGATTAGAAGGAATTGAACATGCGCTAGAGACGATGGATGGAGACTCTCAAGGATTTTGATTTCACATTGCAGTACCACCCTCGGAAGGCCAATGTAGTGGCTGATGAGTTGAGTAGAAGAAGTATATCGGTGTCTTCAACAATTATGGCTAGACAACAAGAGTTATGGGAAGCTTTTAGAGACCAACACTTGAACGTAGAGTTTGCACCGGGAATTTTGAGATTCAGAATGATTAAGATTTCGAGTGGACTACATGAAGACATTGCAAATTCTCAAGATGACGTCTTGATTCAAGAGAAGAGGAACCTAATAGTGCAAGGGAAGACAACAGATTTCAAGATTGGATCAGATAATATTTTACGATGTATTGGTAGGATTTGTGTACCAGAAATTACAAATATGAGGAAAACAGTTTTAGAAGAGGCTCATAAGAGTAAGTTGAGTATTCACCTTGGAGCAACAAAAATGTATCAGGATTTGAGACAGAATTACTGGTGGCCAAGAATGAAGAAACATGTAGCGGAGTATGTGTCCACTTGTCTAACTTGTTAGAAAGCGAAGGTGGAACATCAGCGACCTGTTGGGATGTTGCAACCTTTAGATATACCTGAATGGAAGTGATACTGCATTTCCATGGATTTTATAACCGGATTGCCTAAAACAAGGAGAAAGAATGACTCTATATGGGTGATAGTAGATCGACTGACTAAATCCGCCCACTTTTTGCCAGTAAAGACCACCTATAAGGTGGATCAGCTAACAAAGATCTACATTGCTGAAATTGTGAGGTTACACGGGGTACCATCAAGTATCATATCAGACCGTGATCCGATGTTCACATCACATTTTTGGGGAGCAATGCACGAAGCGTTGGGAACGAAACTACGATTGAGTTTAGCTTACCATCCACAAATGGACGGACAGACTGAACGGACGAATCAGTCCCTTGAAGATATATTGATAGCATGTGTGTTAGATGATAGAAGAAGTTAGGATGATGTACTTTCGTTGATTGAGTTCACCTACAACAATAGTTTCCACTCGAGTATTGGGATGGCACCATATGAGGCTTTATATGGGCGCAAGTGTCAAACGTCCTTGTGTTGGTATAAGGACGGTGAAAATATGATTGTCGGACCAGAGATGGTGCAACAAAACACAGCTAAGGTAAGGAAGATCAAGGAGAAAATGAAGACTTCACAGGATCGTAAGAAGAGTTACGCGGACAAGCGTCGCAGATATTTAGAATTCGAACAGGGTGACCATGTGTTTCTATGAGTCACACCTACTACCGGAGTTGTTAGAGCATTGAAATGGAAGAAGTTGACTCCGAAATTCATTGGACCATACCATATTTTTGCACGAATTGGGCCTGTTGCTTATCGGATTGCATTGCCTCCGATACTGTCCAATATTCATGACGTGTTTCATGTGTCACAGATGAGGAAATATCTTGAATATCCATCTCATGTGATCGGACCAGACACAATCCAGCTAAAGGACAACCAGTCGTTCGACGTACCACCTGTGAGGATTGATGACAAGAAGGTTAAGCGATTGAGGACCAAGGATGTTTCGTTGGTCAAGGTGATTTGGAACCCAATTACTAGAGATGCGACTTGGGAACTGGAGAGCAAGATGAGAAAACAACACCCAAAGTTATTTATCGACGCATAGTTTCGAGGACAAAACTAATTTTAGCGGGGTAGTAATGTAAGACCCATAATTTTAAAGTGTACTTTATGTATTTAAGGGTATTTTTGGTATTGAACTCAGAGGCATTTTAGTCAAAGTTATTAATATTTTGGAGTTTAATGCGTTATGGGTGAACTGGTAATTTTAATAAATATCTAGATTTGGAGATATTTGTTAAAAGTAACTAAGATATATATATATATATATATATATATATATTTGTTTGTTTGGAAGGAAAAGGGGAAAGTTTACTGATTTACTCGTGATACGGTAATCGAACGTGAAAGCTAATGTGAAGGTAAGGGCTCCTTCCAAACTTTTAGTTTGCATTTAGGGACTTATCTGTGGTTGTGTGGAAAAGGATTTTGTTAGGGTTAAAGTGTTGATTTTGGGGAAAATGAATCTAAGGTTTTATAGGTAAAATCTTTGAGTTAGGTTTTTGTTATACTGATGAATGATTCATGGAAAATGAATTTAGCTCATGTATTTATGATTTTGAATAAATGAAATTTATTGTGTTGAATTGTGTCGTCGTATTCGACGTGTTCATAATTGATAATTATAGAATTTGAGATGTGTTTAGTGTGGTTTGTGTGGAAAAATGATTTGGTGTGAATTATGGATTGAATGTGAAAGTATGTTTGAGTTTGTTTTGTGTGGAATTAGAAAACCATTAAGTTAAAATGAGTATTAAGAATGGGGAATCTCTTAATGTCTTATTTACTTAATGTTTGTTTTGGAAAATTGTTTAAGTTAAATGAGAATTAAGAATGGGGAATCTCTTAATGTCTCGTTTACTTAATGTTGTTTTGAAAATCGTTTAAGTTAATTGGGCGTTAAGAATGGGGAATCTCTTCATGTCTTGGTTACTTAATGTTGTTTTGAAAATCGTTTAAGTTAACTAGGTATTAAGAATGGGGAATCTCTTAATGTCTTGGTTACTTAATGTTGTTTGAATATCGTTTAAGTTAAAAGAATATTATGAATGGGGAATCTCTTAATATGTCTGTTTGCTTAATGTTTGGCGTGAAAATCGTTTAAGTTAAATGAGTATTAAAAAAGGGTAATATTTTAATATCTGCATTTACTTAACAATTGTTGTGAATGGAGTTAGTGTATGCTCATGCATTTCATTTGGTAAATTGTGCTGACCCGTGATAGGTGCACCACGGTAAACAGTACACACACATGATAGGTGGTACGTTTACGATTTACTTTTTGGTAAGTTCTGCTGACCCATGATAGGTGGCACGTCGGTAAGTAGTACATTGACCTGTGATAGGTAGTACACATAGGACTTACACTTTTTCTTTTGGTAAATCGTGCTGACCCGTGATAGGTGGCACCTCGGTAAACAGTACTGACCCGTGATAGGTGGTACGTTTATGATTTACGCTTTTTAGTAAATCGTGCTGACCCATGATAGGTGGCACCACCGTAATTGGTACTTTGGCCTGCGGTATGCGGTACAATTATGATTTACGGCCCTTCGAGGAGGGTTTTGGTTTGGAATTCCGAGTTCATGCATTTTGGCATATACGGATTGCATTTGGGTGCTTGGCACGCGAGTCGTGTTTTGATTCAAGTTTATGTTGGAGTGTTTTGAAACTTGAGATGTCATTGTGATTGTGTTGATTATGCTAAGTGTTACGTTTTGGAATTGTGTGATAGCATGTTGATTTCAAAACTATTTCGATGTTCATGATGTCGTGGTAATTGTGTTGAAATTGCTAATTGTTATGTATTAATTATTCTGTGTGAGAGTGATGGATTGTAAAAACTATTTCGAAGCCCATTTTGTCGTAGTGATCGCGTGGGAATTGCTAAGTGTTAAGATTTGGTATTATGTATGAATGTGATTGAGTTAGTTTATGAATTTTTGGAAGAATATGCAGGGGAATCGATTTCCCCAATCGATTTGCTGAGTTACAGGGGCTCAGTCTTTCACGAAATCGATTTGCTGAGCTACAGGGGCTCAGTCTTTCACAAAATCGATTTGCCCAATCGATTGGCTTCAATACAGGGGCTCAGTTCTTCATTCAATCGATTTCCCCAATCAATTGATTTAAGCCCAGAGTTCAGTTTTCACTAAAAACTTTCAGGAAATTGATTTGCCCAATCGATTTGCTCAGTATAAAATCTTATTTTGAGTTAGATAATTGATTGCTCAATTGATTTATCAATGTTTTGGTCAATTATGTATTACTTGATGGATTGAGAACTTTATTTGATTTCATTTAAATTTGGCAAGCATTATATGAACTTTTCGCATATGGAAAAACCTTTTAAGGTGCATGCTTAGTTGAAAGGATATTATGTGCATTTAAAAACTTAAATGTTATGTGTTAACTGTTAATTTCGATTTGGTGACCCTTTACAACTATTGTGGAAATCTGGGCTTTGCCCTCATATGAGAGTCAGGATGATCCTACCGGTTCGTACCCTACGAATGGGAATGTAGCTGGGAATGCTTGATTGGAGCTACGTTAGGAGGATATCACGGGGCGCGTGGAGATCACTCAGGGTGTTTAGTTGTTTTGTAGAATGATCAGACTAGGTTGACACAGAGGGAACAAATGACTTTCTTTTGGGTTGCTTTTATTTTTGAACTGGAAGACTGTACCATTTTTGTTATGTAAATATTTTGAATTCATATTTTGAGAACTTTTTCCGCTGCTTGTAAATTATAATGACTTAATTATTTATCCAAAGGTGTTACAAAATGCTAGCCAGAAAATTCAAAAAGTTTTTGAAAAAGAAATCAATGATGTTGATGTTGAATTCCGCTGCTTGGAATGACAATGATGTTGAATTCTCAGAATCTTTAGAAGAAGAAGAAATCAATCTTTGTTTAATGGCTAACACGGATTCATATTCTAACAGTGAGGTAAGTTCTACATCCAATCCTTCTTATGATGAATTACATGAAGCATTCAATGAACTGCATGATGAATATGTTAATTCAATCAAACAATTAATGAGTACGAAGAAAATTCTTGAAAAACAACATATGATATGTGAACAATATAAAAAGGATCATAAGGAGATTGAAGTCTTGAATGAAAATTTGAAAAAAGAATCACATGATAAATCTGCTAGGTGCATTGAACTTGAAAGCACTGTTGCATCCTTAAAATCTGATTTAGTAAAGTTCACTAGTAGTAAAAATCTACTGAATGTTAAACTCAGCAACCAGAGAAATGTAAATGTAAAAACTGGACTTGGTTATAGAAAAAACAGAAATGCTAACAAGAATCAGACATTTGTTAGATCAAGGAATATGCATGACATCTTTACTAAACCAAATCAGAATTCATCCTCTGCTGTTTCATATCACTTTTGTTGTAGAGACGGACATTTTGTTTCTAATTGTAAACTAAAAAAACTTGCCAACAAAGGATGGAAACAAATTTGGAAAGTAAAGACACCAATATTAGAAACTAACCCCCCAGGACCTAGTCTAAATTGGGTACCAAAAACCAAAGGTTTATTCTGTTTGCAGGTATGCTTGACATCAAAGACTCACTCATGGTACCTATATAGTGGATGTTCCAAGCATATGACAGGAGACAAATCAAAACTCTTGTCTCTCAATCTAAAATTGGTGGATATATAGAGTATGATGACAACATAAAAGGTTTGAAAAGCAATTTACTAAGTATTAGGTAGCTATGTGATAAAGGATTCCATGTAAATTTTACAACTCAGTCTTGTAAACTCGAGCACAAGGAGAATAAAGGCATAAAACTGGTAGGTGAAAGAGTCAATAACATATACATGCTTGATTTTAATGCCATGCTTGCTAGTACTATTTGTTGTTTATTATTCAATGCTAATGAAAACTAGTTGTGACATAAGAGAGTAGCTCATATACATATAGATAAAACTGAAGTAAAAGTCATGTGAAACATCTACCGAGACATCAATTATCCTGTGACAAACTAGTAAATTAGCTTTAGGAAATCAATTGCACAATCGATTTATGTCATACAGTGCCTTAATTATCAAATTAAGAAACACGAACATCGATTGCATAATCAATTTGTACTCCCAGACTTCTGTCATTGGTGAAGTAGTCTTCCAATCATTCGAATGGTAAATCGATTGCATATTTGGATAATAGTTTAAAGAATCGATTGAATAATCGATTCATTTTTCCCCAGATCTCAAAATAGAGAAATTTTTTTAAAACACTAGCATGAGCGTCGATTTGGAAATCGATTGGAACAAATTTTGTAAAACCTGCACTTAACTGAATCGATTTGGAAATCGATGTTGAGATGATCACTTTTCTGAACTGATATGGAAATCGATTGGGCCATTGATTTAGTAATAAATGCCAATCGATTAGGAAATCTATTTGAAACATGACCGTTGTATATTTTTACTAGTAGTTAGAGGCAATAATGACTAAATCGATTTCACTTCCCCAGCAATGGTAATATAATTGATTTGGGAATTGATTTGTACTGGGCAAATTCTTAAGTCAATCGATTTGTGCCATTGATATAACATTGAGATCGTTTTTCTCCTCCCAAAGCTTATTTTAGTCAAATTAGAGTTTCATACCAATCTTGTGCATCCAAAAAGTTCATTTGTCTCATTGGATTAATATTTAGGTCATTTTCGTCCTCCCTAGGTTTAATGTTGTCAAATTAGTGTTTTTAACCAATCTTGTGCATCCAATGGGAGTATTTGTGTCATTGGATTAGCATTCAGGTCATTTTCGTCTTCCCTAGGCTTATTCTTGTCCAACTAGGGTTTTTGTACAATCTTGGGCATCCAATAAGTTCAATTGTGTCATTGGACTAATATATACGGCAATTTCATCCTCCATAGGCTTATTCATGTCCAATTAGGGTTTATAACAAATCAATTGCATTCAATATGTTCATTTGTGTCATTGGATTAACATTTAAGTTATTTTCGACATCCCTAGGGTTATTCTTTTCCAATTAGGTGTTTGAACCAATCTTGTGCATCCAATAGGTAAATTTGTGTCATTGGATTAACATTTAGGTCATTTTCTTCTTCCCTAGGCTTATTCTTGTCCAATAAAGAAATTTAACAAATATTGTGCATCCACAAAGTAATTTTCCTTGAATTTTTCTACTCCAATTTGGGTTTTTAACCAATGTGTTATTGGCTTCACATTTAGGTCATTTTCGTCCCCCCTAGGGTTATTCTAGTCCAATTAGGGTTTTTGATTAATCTTATGCATCCAATAGGTGCATTTGTGTCATTGGATTAACATTTAGGTAATTTTCGTTCGCCATAGGCTTATTTGAGTCCAAGTAGGGTTTTTTAACAAATCTTCTACATCCAATAGATGTGTTGTTTTTATTGGATTAACATATAGGTCATTTTCATCCTCGCTACGCTTTTTCTAGTCCAATTAGGGTTTTTAACCAATCTTGTGCACCCAATACGTCGTTTTGTGTCATTCGATTAATATTTAGGTCATCTACTTCGTCCCATGGCTTATTCTAGTCCAATTATGGTTTTTAAGCATTCTAGTGTATCCAATAGGTATGTTTCTTTAATTGGATTAAAATTTACGTAATATTCGTCCTCCTCTTGGATTATTCTAGTCCAATTAGGGTTTTTAACAAATCTTGAGCATCTAATAGGTGTGTTAGTGTCATTTGATTAACATTTATGTCATTTTCGTCCTCCCTCAGCTTGTTCTAGTCCAATTAGGGTTTTTAACCAATCTTGTACATCCAATAAGTTCATCTGTGATATTGGATTAACATTTAGGTCATTTACGTCCTCCGTAGGCTTATTCTAATCGAATTAGTATTTTTAAACAATCTTGGGCAATCAATTGGTGTGTTTTGACATTGGATTAACATTTAGGTATTTTTTGCATCCCTTAGCTAATTATAGTCCATTCACGATTTTTAACCAATCTTGTACATGCAATAAGTTCATTTGTGTAATTTGATTAACAGTTAGGTCATTTTCATCCTCCCTAGGCATATTCTAGTCCAATTAAGGATTTCAACTAATCATGTGCATCCAATAGGTGTGTTTGTGACATTCGATTAACATTTATGTAATTTTTGTCCCCGCCAGACTTTTTCTAGTCCAATTATGGTTTTATACCATTCTTGTGCATCTAATATGTTCATTTGTGTCATTGTATTCACTTTTTTGTCCCCCCCCTATGCTTATTCTAGTCGAATTAGGATTTTTAACAAATCTTGTGCATCTAATAGGTGCATTTGTGTCATTGGATTGTTATTTACGTCATTTTGGTCCTCCCTAGGCTTATTCTAGTCGAACTAGGGTTTATAACCAATCTTGTGCCATCATTAAGTTCATTTGTGCCATTGGATTAACAATTAGGTCATTTTCAACTTCCCTAGGGTATTTATCAAATCTTGTGAATCCAAATGGTGTGTTTGTATCATTGGATTAACATTTAGGTCATTTTCGTCTGTCGTAGGCTTAATCGACTCTAATTAGGATTTTTAACAAATATTGTGCATTTTATAAGTGTATTTGTGTCATTGCATTATTATTTAGGTCATTTTCGTCCTCCCTAGGCTTATTCAAGTCCAATTAGGGTTTTTAACCAATCTTGTGCATCCTAAAAGTTCATTTGTGTCATTGGATTAACATTTAGGTCATTTTTCTCCTCCCTAGGCTTATTCTAGTCAAATTTGGGTTCTATACCAATCTTGTGCATCCAAAAAGTTAATTTGTCTCATAGGATTAATATTTAGGCCATTTTCGTCCCCCCTATGCTTATTCTAGTCAAATTAGTGTTTTAACCAATCTTGTGCATACAATATGTTCATTGTATTTTCATTTATGTCATCTTCGTCCTCGCTAGGTTTATTATAGTCAAATTATTGTAGTCCAATTAGAATTTTTAACTAATCTTTTGCATCTAATAGGTGTATTTGTGTCATTAGATTATTATTTAGGTCATTTTCGTCCTCCTTAAGCTTATTCTAGTCCAAATAGGGTTTTTAACCAATCTTGTGCTACCAAAAAGTTCATTTATGTCATTGGATTAACATTGAGGTCATTTTTCTCCTTCCTATGCTTATTCTAGTCAAATTATGGTTGGTTTGCCAATCTTGTGTATTTAAAAATTTCATATGTCTAATGGATTAACACTTACATCATTGTTGTCCTCCTTAGGTTTATTCAAGTCAAATAAGTGTTTTTAACCAATCTTGTGCATGCAATATGTTTATTTGTGTCATTGTATTCATATTTAGGTCATTTTCGTCCTCACTAGGTTTATTATAGTCCAATTAGGGTTTTGAACCTATCTTGTGCATCCGATTGGTGTGTTTGTGTCATTGGATTAGCATTAGGTCATTTTCATCTTCCTTAGGTTTATTCTTGTCCAACTAGGATTTTCGACCTATCATGTTCATCCAAGAAGTTCATTTGTGTCATAGGATTAACATTGAGGTCAATTTCAATCTCCGTAGACTTATTCTAGTCCAATTACGATTTTTAACCAATCTAGTGCATCAAGTAAGTTCATTTGTGTCATTGGATTAACACTTAGGTCAATTTCGTCTTCTCTAGGCTTATTTTACTCCAATTTGGGTTTTTAACAAATCTTATGCATCCAATGAGTTTTTTTGTGTCCTTCGATTAACATTTATGTCATTTTCATCATTTGTAGGCTTATTGTTGTCCAACTAGAGTTTTTAACCAATCTTATGCATCCAATAGGTCTGTTTGTATCATTGGATTAAAATTTAGGTCATTTTCTTCGTCCCATGGTTTATTCTAGTTCAATTAGAGTTTTTAACCTATCTAGTGTATTCAATAGGTATGTTTGTGTAATTGGATTTACATTTAGGTAATTTTCGTCCTCCTCTTGTTTGTGCTTTTGTCATTGGATTACCATTTATATCATTTTCGTCCTCCCTCGGCTTGTTTTAGTCCAATTAGGGTTTTTAACCATTGTTGTACATCCAATAAGTTCATTTGTGATATCTGATTAACGTTTAGGTCATTTACATCCCCCATAGGCTTATTCTAATCCGATTAGTATTTTGAAACTATCTTGTACATTCAATAGGTGTGTTTGTTTCATTGGATTATTCTAGTCCAATTAGGTTATTATACCAATATTGTGCATCCAAAAAGTATATTTGTGTCATTGGATTAAGATTGATGTCATGTTCCTCATCCTTGGCTAATTCTAGTAAAAATTAGGGTTTTTAAGAAATTTTGTGCATCCAATAAGTTCATTTGTGTCGTTGAATTAATTTGTGGGTCATTTTCGTGCTCCCTAGGCTTATTCTAGTCCAATTAGGGTAGGGTTTTTAACCAAAGGTGTACATATAATAAGTTCATTTGTGTCATAGGATTAACATTTATCTCATTTACGTCCTCCCTAGGCTAATTCGAGTCCGATTAGGAATTTTTACCAATCTTGTCCATCCAATAGGTGTGTTTGTATCATTAGATTAACATTTAGGACATTTTCGTCCTCCCTAGGCTTATTCTTGTCCAATTAGGGTTTGATATCAATCTTGTGCATCCAATATATTCATTTGTGTCTTTGGATTAACATTTAGGTCATTTTCTTCGCTCCGTGGTTTATTCTAGTCCAATTTGGGTTTTTAACCTATATTGTGCATCCAATAGGTGCGTTTGTTTTAGGGAATTAACATTTAGGTCATTTTCGTCCCCCCCTTTGCTTATTCTATTCCAATTAGAGGTTTTCACAAATCTTGTGCATCCACTTCGTGTGTTTAAGTCACTGGATTAAGATTTAGGTCATTTTCATCATCCGTAGGCTTAATCTAGTCCAATTAGGGTTTTAATCCAATCTTGTGCATCCAATCTTGTGCATCCCGTCTTTTGCATCGAATTGGTGTGTTTGAGAGATTGGATTAAGATTTAGAAAAATTTCATCATCCCTAAGCTTATTCTAGTCCATTTAGGGGTTTTCACCAGTCTTGTGCGTCCAATAAGTTCATTCGTGTCATTGGATTAATATTTAGGTCATTTTCATCCTCCCTAGGCTTATTCTACTCCAGTTATGACTTTTCACAAATCTTGAGCATTAGTTGGTGTTTGTGTCAATGCATTAAGATTTGGGTCATTTTCGTCCTCCGTAGGCTTATTCTAGGCCAATTATGGTTTTTAACCAATCTTATGCATCCTATCATGTGCATCCAATCTTGTGCATTTGGTCTTGTGCATCGAATGTGTGTGTTTGTGACATTGGATTAACATTTAGGTCATTTTCGTCATCCCTAAGCTTATTCTAGTCGATTTAGGGTTTTTAACCAGTCTTGTGTATCAAATAAATACATTGTTGTCATTGTATTAACATTAAGGTTATTTTTGTCCTCCCAACGATTGTTCTAGTCCAATTAGGGTTTCTAATCAATCTTGTGCATCCAATAGGCTTATTCTAGTCAAATTTGGGTTTTTTAACCAATCTATGCATCCATTTGGTGTGTTTGTGACATTGGATTAACTTTTAGGTCATTTTCGTCATCGGTAAACTTATTCTAAACCTTTTAGTGTTTTTAATTAGTGTTGTGCATCCATTAAGTTTATTTGGGTTATTGGATTAACATTTAGGTTATTTTCGTCCTCCCTAGGCCTATTCTAGTCAATTAGGGTATTAAACCAATCTTGTGCATCCAATAGGTGAGTTTGTGTAATGGGATTAACATTTAGGTCATTTTCTTCATCCCTAGGCTTATTCTAGTCCAATTAGAGTTTTTAACCAATCTTTGTTGGTTATTTGACCTCTGTGCTTAGGATGTTTTAAACAGTGTTACTAGCAAAGTTATCTAATTTTTCCTAAGTATTGAAATTAATATCGAAACCAACGTAATCAATATGATCCCAGTTCTGCAGTGATAAATTCAACCTTTAACAAGACAAAGATTTACAAAATTTATTCAGGAACAAAGATTGCATGTATTATCAATACAAGAGAACTGAAACTGATACAATACTAATTTCACAGATTAATCAAGACAAAACTTTATCAATGCAAACATTCACGATTAATCATTCATGCAATATTATAGAGAAGTGAAAATATAAGAAGATTGTGCACCGAGATTTATACTGGTTCAGCTGGCAGTATGACAGCCTACATCGAGTCCTGAAATCAAATAAATTTCATCCTTTTTCCATAAGAATCGACTTGAGAATGTTTTACAGATTGTCCAGCTCCCACAAGCTCTATCTATCCAACTCACTCGCTTCTATTACACAGCCATCTTATCCCTGTAGTTAATCACCAAACTCACACGAGATAACGATGAGACTTCTTCTTGATGAACACCTTCATCAACATAGATAGCCACCACTTTTCATACTAGGTTTTTCGCGTTCTTTACAGATTGTTGTTTACAGAAATGATAAAAGATCAAAGATCTAACAATAGTGACTCAATCACACTATGAATTACACACAATAAGGATTTGCCAAAATGAGTAATTTGTGTGTGTTTACAATTATTTCTTTCAAAGTGTTTTTCTTGGTTTTAATGTTATTAAAACGTGTAATGAATAATTGTTTCAAGTGTGTGTCTTAGTTTTTTAAAAGTTCTCAAATTTGTGAGAAAAAGTGATTTGAGTCAGTTTATATATGTTAAGAAAAACAACAGTTCAATCGATTCCTCAATCAATTGTATAAAGGTTTTAAAACAGCATAATCGATTGTCCAATCGATTATCGCGTTCTTGTTTATCTTGATTCTTGAAAACATAAGAATGAATCGATTTGCCAATCGATTCTTTTAATTCATAAATCAAAAACCGAAGAAAGTTCATATCTGAATCGATTGAGTAATCGATTGAAAGTGTTTTGTTCCAACAACGAGATCAAAACAATCGATTACTCATTCGACTCATATTTATTCATATAATCGATTTGGCAATAGGTTGTAACTCAAACAATTACTCCAATCGATTTGTCAATCGATTGGACTGATCACAATGACTCCAGTATTCTGCTCCAATCGATTCGTCAATTGATTTGCCTGGTCACAATGATTCAACTGTTTTATTCCAATCGATTTACCAATCGATTCGGATTGTTACAGTGGCTTAGCTATTTAGAAAACATCGATGTGCCAATCGACTAGGAACATGTTTCTGATATATGATTAAGCATTTCATTTTGCCAATCGATTACCTAATTGATTAGTATATCTGTTGCAATTTAAGAAACTATTTTGAATTGATTGTCCAATCGATTTGATTCATCACAGAGGCTAAGTTTGATGAAAAACTTTTTCACAATCGATTTGCCAATCGATTGATTCAGTAATTGGTTGGCTCTATCATTCACAAACTTGATTACTCAATTGATGTCCTAATCGATTGTCCAATCGATTAGTTTAAACCCAGAGTTCTAGTTTCACTTAAATCCTTTAAGTAATCGATTTCCAAATCGATGTACTTAGTGAAAACTCTAATTATGAGTCAAGAAATCGATTGCCCAATGGATTCATCAATTGACTTGCTAACCAATTTATTTACTTGTTTATTTTAAGATTTCATTTTTAATTTGGCAAATACTTAAGCATGAAATCATATGGACGAGTCTACTAAATAACTATTATAGACACTAATAACACTAGACAGAATTGCATCTTTCTTCAAACACTATAGTGTTTGCTTGTTTTTCCTGAAATCCAACGCAGTTCAAACTATTAGTTTTATCAGATGATGCATGAACATTGTATGTTAGTTAATTATGTCAAAATCATGATCAAGAGGACTTATGTCTTACAATATCTCCCTTTTTGCTTAAGTGACAAACATACAATTTTAACTTGAGTTTTTCATTCCAAGGTTTAACATTATAATTACAATTATTTTGAAAGCTCCCCTGATGACTCTTCATCATATACATAATTTTTATTGATTTTAGTCTTATTTATCTTTAATCATTAGTTAATTTAATGAGCTATTTAATATATTTTGTTGATTTTAGTTATTCGATTTAATGAAATGTTTTTGTTCTTATTTGCTTGACATTTTGAAATTTAAACTATATTTATTTGCTCATATCATTGCTCAATTCGATAAGTTTCACTAATTCATACATTGTTGATTACTGCTTGGTTGTTGAAGTCTAACTCGCATTAAAAAAAAACACTAAAAAAATTTTGTAGTGGCATGTTTGGCATCATTTAGATAATTCATACTCTTTCTTATTATCCTAGCTGTGAGCTTTTGAGCCTAAACACTTAAATTCCTTGTTGTGTGATTATCTAGACGTGTATTATCCCTTCAGAACTTGCACTAATTCTCACTTGCATCACTTATAATTTATGCATACATTGAGGCAATTTTATTTGGTCGTTTGAGCCTTTCTAACTACCCTATGAAAATGTTATCCTTTGCTAGCCCCTTTGAGCCTTGCCCCTTTATTTCGGTTACTAGCCACATTACAAAAAAAAAAAACCCTACTTCAATTACATCACCTTACTTGGAGTTAGGTAGAAAATTTTTGTCTTGTCTTGATCAAATTCTAAGTTTGGGGTTGCTCATGGGATAGCAACCTTTTAATTTTTGGGGTGGTGATTCTCACAAAAAGAAAAAAAAGAAAAAAAAAAGAAAAAGAAAAAGAAACAAGAAGAAAGAAGAAAGAAGAAAAGAAGAAAAGAAGAAAAAAAAAACGATAAATAATATCTTCTTGGTTCTTTTGTCAATGTTTGAGAATCTCCAGAATAAAAAGGTGAAGAAAAAAAAAATGGTAGAATAATTTGGAAATATATGCCTAACTCCAAGTAGTAAAGCCTACTATCCCAAAGTGTCCTACCCTTACCTAAGCCCCATTACAACCCGGAAGTCCTCCAAAAATGTATGTGTTTGCTGCATTGTGATTGCTAACTAGAATTTTTTCAAGCCTATGGTAGCGTGATGCATGCTCTAGGACTTGATTGATAAATTCATAACCCTTCTAAACACTTGAGAGAAATTTTGGTGAGATTGTGTGAAGAGAGAGTTGAATTTGATAAATGAATGCCAAGGTGTACAAACCTCGTTATTTTTGTAAGCAACCATAGAGTATGATGGATGTTTTGTAGTAGCTGAAACTTTGAGAATTGAGTTTGATTTGAATTGAGAAATTGATTTTAAGTTTTCTTTTAACTGCACCAAATATGAAGTTAATTGTTGCTTGGGGACAAGCAATAGATTAAGTTTGGGGTTGTGATGACTCTTCATCATATGCATAATTTTTATTGATTTTAGTCTTATTTATCTTTATTCCTTAGTTAATTTAATGAGTTATTTAATATATTTTGTTGATTTTAGTTATTTGATTTAATGAAATGTTTTGGTTCTTATTTGCTTAATTAAGTAGAGATTTTTCGTAGTTTTGCGTTGTTACATTGTTTTAGTGCAGTGCTGAATTTTGGTGAGAAATCAACATGACCTATATGGAGTATTTCAGCCATATCTTGAGTTTTAGATGTCCAATTAGAGTCAAACCAAATGCAAATGAAAGCTAAGATACATAGCTACCACTTTCATGCAGACACCGGGACCTAATTCAAACTCAAATGATGAGCAAAATGCAAAATACGTAAGACAGCAGATGTTGTGGGCCTAGAGCGCGCCCTACGCGCCTGAAGCGCATTTCCAGCCATTGTTCACTGCCAATACACGCGCAGAGCGCAAATCCTGTGCCTGGGGCGCGTGACGCGCATCAGCAATCATAAAAACGCAATTTTTTACTGTTTAGGTATCTTTTTGACTTTTGGGAACTTGGGAGACTTGTGCCCTAACATAGAAACTCAAAGACGACCGTTTCTAACGCCATTGGAGCAGTTTTATCAAGAATCATTCATGAATCCTTCTTGTAGCTCTTCTCTAATCCCTATCTTTTGTATCTCTGTCATGAGTAACTAAACCCTATTTGTTATGGATGAGTGTAACCAGATGAAACCCTTATTTTTCTGATTTGATTTCCAATTATATGAATGAGTTTATTGAATTATTTTTCTCATCTATGTGCTTAATGCTTTTTATTGCTTGATCAACATGAAAATGTTCTACGATTTATATTTTGAAACGGAAGTGGACTTTACGAATGCTTGAGATGAGAAATTCATGAATTTGTAGTGTAGGGATAGATGCAGGTCATGAAACCAATTAAATTAGTTGCAAAGCAAAAATTTACAAGAGAATTTCTATACGGTAATGCTTAATTCTAATCTTAAATCTACTAAGGAATTAGGGGTTACTTTGGAATTAAAGGTTCTGTCACTAAGACATTAGGGCAAGAATAATAAAGAGAATTCGGTAATAATTCAATAAAGGAATTTAGTAACTAGGATCAAATTAGACACCAAGGTTGGATTCGAAGTGAAACTCATCCTTGACATTTTTCTCATTACAAAAGATCAATTTTATTACTTTTGTTAATTTCAAATATTATTCCAATCAACTTGGGAACCTTTTGTTCAATTTTAGTAATTAAATATAATTCAATAGTAAAACGCAATCCTTGAGTTCGACACTCGGTACTACCATTTTATTGTTACTTGCAACGATTCAGTACACTTGCTAAAACGCTATCATCCCCCAAAATTTAAGCATACATGATTCACTTCAGTAGCACCAGCAAAATTATGGTCTTAGAACTTAAAACAAATACAAAATAATATCATCAGAGTACTATAATCAATTTTAGAGTATCAGAGCTATGACAATTATCACTTTAGTGATGCAGTATCAGAGCTATAAAAGTTATAGTAACATCAGATTTAGTTACAATGTACAATATCAGAGTTATTTCAACCAAAGCAATCAGAGCTAACTATCACATAGTACAGTATCATAGTTATCACAAAATTTAACAGATTAGCAGCAGATTAGTAGTGGTATCAGCACATGATTGGTATTAGAACATGCAATTCATAAACTGGTATCAGAACAGAAATAACTGGTATCAGAACAAATAGTACATAGCAATTGGTATCAGAACATGAATAAGCACATGGTATCAGAATAGAACTCAATTTTGTAGCACATGGTATAAGAATTAGCATTAGAACATAGCAGGAAACACAAGTTTATATTCGTAACATTTTCTCCCCCTTTGTCATTGAATGCAAAAAGGTATAACAGGAGAGAATAGTGAAAAAAAATTATCCATTTAAAACAGAATAGTACAAAGCAATATCAGAACATTACAAAACAACAAAGAAACTAAAATCCAAAACACCTAATCTAGGACTGTTCCTCATTATTATCTATGGGGGATGTTGAGACCGCTGTATTAGCCTCAGCAGGTGTCTCTTCAACATGAGGTTCAGCTATATCTATGTTGATTTGATTTAGCTCTTATGTTGCTTGTCGGCCTATATCAGCAACATCTTCAAACGACAACTTAAGGCCTAGGTGTTCCTGTATCGCAGCGACATCCTACGCAACTGTGTTCATATTTTCCTGAAGCTTACTCAGAGCGGCTTCTATTATTACATTGGAAGCTTCCATTTTAGTGTTGTGAGCCGCCTAAGTTTCCATAAACTCAAGCTGCTTGGTTAAAAACTCATAATTGGCTGCAACTAGCTCAGCTGGTTCCGCATTTGGCTGAGCTTGTTCAGCATTTGGCTGAGGTCTTGTCCAAATGCTGTTCACCCTTTTCAATTGCATTTGATTCACAATTGATTCTCCAATAGTGAGGGTGCTTTTGGAAGATTCTTCATTGACAACGGAAACTTTAAAATGTCTCAGAAACTTTGTGAACAGCTGTGGGTAGGGGAGCACCAGCTTGTCCTGTGCTGCTTCCATCATGTATTTCAGCACAATCCATGCCCAGCTCATCCTGAGCTCCTTGCATAGACCCCAAAGTAGAAGAATCTCCAGCTTCTGGACCACAACATGGTTGCCGGATCTTGGTACTAGCATCCGGGTTAGTGCGTACATTAGCATTCGCTGTTCGACCCTCATTTGACTTGTCAGAAGTGAATGCTTTTCCACAAAGCCTTCGATCATCATGTCTTGCACAATAGTGTGCATGTCTACTGATGCTTCCCATGCTTCATCAGTAGACTCAGCTTCATCGCTGCCATCAATGGTTTTGTCATGAAAAGGCAGTCTTGACAGATTTGAGAATTCTTCAAAAGTCATGGAAATTTTCTTGCTTTTGACTTCAGCCTTGAATCCGGTAACAGTGAGGCTGAATGTTGAGTAGAAGGCTCTAATTAACCTTGGGTAGATTTCCAATGAGCAGGAAAGAAAATCTACTAGTCCCTGAAATTTTAAATGGTTTCGGAAGCTAAAACCATTTGAATCAAAATGGCTAAAATCCAGAGTTCTTGCCTCGTGGATTTTCCTTTTGAGAAATGAGGAAGGAATGATCATATCTTCAACAGGTTTGCTGTGAGATTTCTTTGTCTGAGGGGAAGAAGTAGGTTTCTTCTTCTTTTGAGCTGGTTCGTTCATTGTGCAGCCATCAGTTT
The DNA here is from genome assembly GCA_037974875.1 of Cicer bijugum. NCBI lineage: Eukaryota > Viridiplantae > Streptophyta > Magnoliopsida > Fabales > Fabaceae > Cicer > Cicer bijugum. Next base: position 723,496 of record JBBPBT010001350.1, on the reverse strand, counting down.
TTCAGATTGAAGCTCTTTTCTCTTTTTAATCTTTCCTTGATATGTAGCAATGCCTTTGCCTTTGTCTTTAGCCAATATTTTGTGGGTTGGTATTGAGACACTTTTAGAGGTGGGTGGAGGTGATGGAGTTTTCCCACTAGATGAAGATGAAGGTGATGGAGATTTGTAAGAAGTTTGTTTTACTCTAGCCATGGCAAGATTAAAGACGTTTAGAAATGTTTCAGAGTATGAAAGGGATGTTTGGGTTGTAGAGAAAGGCAGTAAACTGTGAGAGGTTTGAGAAAATCTGGAAAAATCTGATAGGAAATCGATTTAGGGTTTTAATAGGGTTTAAGTACTCCTGTTCCAAATCGATTTGTCAATCGATGTTCTTAAGTTCTTTGCGCGTGCTACATCGACTGTCAATCGATTGAGTTACCGTTAGTGGGAAAGTGAAATCGATTTAGTCATTATTGTCTCTAACGGATAGTAAAAATTTTGCAACGATCATACTTTTAAATCGATTCCCCAATCGATTGTTTTTAATTACTAAATCGATGTCCCAATCGATTCCCTTATCAGTTCAGGAAACTACTAATCTCAGCATCGATTTCCAAATCGATTCATTTAAGTTCATGTTTTAAAATTTGGAATAAATCGATTTCCCAATCGATGCTCAGGTTAGATAGAGTTTTGAAAATTTTCTCATTTTTGAAGTCTGGGGAAAATAAATCGATTATTCAATCGATTCTTTAAACTGTTTTCCAATCCATCAATAGATTTATCATTCGATTGATTTGATGACTACTTCAGCAATTACTGATGTCTGGGTGTACAAATCAATTATGCAATCGATGTTCATGTTTCTTAATTTGACAATTCAGACACTATGTGTCATAAATCGATTATGAAATCGATTTTGTAATGTTGATTTCCTAGTTTGTCATAGGATAATCGATGTCTCCATCGATGTTTCACATGGATAATAAACTGCAACTTGTATTAGCAGGCAAAGCAATAAAATCAATCATATATATGTTATTGATTCTTTCACCTACCAGTTTTAGGTCTTTATTCTCCTTGTGCTCAAGTATACAAGACTGAGATGTAAAATTTACATGAAATCCTTTATCATACAACTACCTAAATCAGAGGAAGGTAAAGCTCCTTTAGCACCGACTGGATATCAAATACTTGAAAAAGTAAAAGGTTTGACCAATAAATTTGGCAAACCTTTTGCGGGAGAGCTGGTCAAAAATGGGTGGAAGAAAAATTAAATTTTCTTTGAATGTCTAAAGATGGCATCAACGCAAGATTGGACTTGGTCGATATGGGAATAAGAAATGAATTGGGTCCCGTAAAGAAAGGAAATCGCACATATGTACCTCCAGCCGCTTATACTCTATTTAGAAAGGAAAAAATTGTTATATGTAAATTTCTACATGAGGTTAACGTTCCAGAAGGATACTCTTCAAACACCAATAATTTGGTTTGTATGAAAGACCTCAAGTTAAAAGGTTTGAAGACCCATGATTGTCATATTCTAATGGAGCATTTCCTACCAATAAGTATACGTTCCATTTTACCTGAAAATTTTGATGAGCCTTAACTTGATTATGTTTCTTCTTCAGGGAAATTTTTATTAAAGTGATCGACCCTCAGAAATTATCGACATTGCAGAGGGAAATTGTTGTTACTTTGTGTGAGATTGAAATGTATTTCCCACCCTCATTTTTTGATATAATGGTTCACCTTACTGTTCATCTGGTTACGGAGACACAACTTTGTGCGCTAGCTTATATGAGATGGATGTATCCGATAGAACGGTATATGAAAATATTAAAAGGGTACGTAAAAAGTAGAAGTCGACCAAAAGGTTGTATTGATGAACGGTACATTGTTGAAAAGGCTGCTGAATTTTGTACTGAATATTTGTCCAATGTTGAGTCCATACGGCTTCCCATGTCTCGTCATTGGTTAAGAATATCAGGAGAAGGGATAATTGGAAGGAGACTACTGACTATATCAAGGACATAATGGGAGCAAGCACAATTGTATGTTCTGCACAATGATGATGTGGTTCAACCGTATGTTACAATACACATGGATCAGTTATCTTGTTTGAACATGAATAGGAATCAAAATTGGATAACTCGAGTGCACAATCGAAGTTTTATAACATGGTTAAAAAATCACATAAAGTCTAAAGTTTGATATAGACCCCAGATCAATTTCGCAGAGATTGAGGTGGCTAGCAAATGGTCCGAGTTTACATGTCTTTTCTTACACTGCTTAGGTTATTAATGGCTACACATTTTATACCAAAGAACAAGATGATCAGACCACTATACAAAATAGTGGAGTCACTCTCGTAGCTGAAGTGATGCATGTCTCAAGTGCAAAAGACAAAAACCCATATGGGAGTTAGACTACACAATGTTTCGTGTCCCCATATTTGGTTCGGATTGATGAGTCAAGGTTCTTGCTCGTCGATTTTAATAGGGTGGGATACAAAGAAGAGCCTTTTATTTTAGCGTCGCAAGCTCAACAAGTGTTTTATGTCATTGATCCTTCTGATGATAAATGGTATGTTGTCCTGTCGACCAATAAAATAAGTGATGATAACAATAATGATGAAGATGTTGGTAATGATCTTTTATTTGCATCATCACAACAACCACATGAAATTGATTCAACTGATGACGACTTATATCATAGAGATGATCATGATGAGGGAATTTGGATTAATCCATTGTTTCGTATTGTAAATGGACAAACAAATGTGAATCCCACCAGGAAAAGAAGAAGGGCATCTTAATGTACATGTTTAATTGTTTTATATAAGCCATGTAATAGGAACTGAGTTAATGAAAATTTAATTGTTTGAACATTTGTTTTATATAAACAACCATGTATTTGATTTTCTGATTAATTTATTTTCTACTTATATTTAGCTTGATTAGAGTGTTTTATACTAAGTTCATGTAATTTAATATAAACTAGTAATTGACATGAACTGAACTGAATATAAATTAGTAATTTTCATGAACTAAACTGAACTGAATTGAAATGGAGCCTTAAATATTAAAATAAAACAAGGAGGCCTTTTACGGCGCTTATTTGAAAAAGCGTTGTAAAAGACCCTTTTAAAAATAAAATAAGAGGCCTTTTAAATCGCTTATTTGAAAAAGCATTGTAAAAGGCTTTAAAAAAAACATTCATATAACATAAGAAAACAAGGAGGTCTTTTACAGCGTTTTTTCAACAAAGCGTTGTAAAAGAGCCTTTTTAAAAAAACATAACGAGGCCTTTTAGATCGCTTTTCCAACAAGCGCTGTAAAAGGTTTTAAAAAAAAACATTCAAATAATATTAGAAAACAAGGAGGTCTTTTACAGTGCTTATTGGAAAAAGCGTTGTAAAAGAGCCTTTTTAAAAATTAAATAAAGAGTCCTTTTAGAGCGCTTTTCAAACAAGCGTTGTAAAAGGCTTATAAAAAAGCACTGTAAAAGGGTTTTATATATAACAGTAAACCGCTTCATTTTCTCTTCATTACGTAAACTTCACTATCATCTCAACCATTATCGTTCTTCTCTTCCTTTGCAAACCCTATCATCTCTTCCATTACGAACCTTATTTCCACGATCATCTCCTTCATTTTGAACCTTATTTCCATCCATGATCATCTCTCCCATTACAAACAATATCTTTTCATCTAAATACGTAACACTCATTACATATTTCTTCAAACCATAATTGCGTACCGTATTTCTGTGAACCCTCTTTTCTTCGCATAACGTATTTCTTCGAATCCACATTATTTAGGTATTGATGATATTAATTTTTTGTAATCACTAAAATGCATGTTGACCTTGTTTAAGATATACTGATACTGATATGTACTTAGAATATTGCATGTTGTGCTTGTTGAAGTTATACTAAATAGCATGTTGAACTTGTTGTAGATAAATGGATACCACCAAAGATTTAGAATTTCAAAATGAAGAAGTTGTCAACACTAATACTTACGAAAATGAAGTCAATCGTGGTGCAACTATAATGCAAAAAGTCATTAAAGCAAGGAGCAACGGCATTAAATTTGAGGTATACTTTACTCTGTTAGCTGTTTATTTTTTATCTTTTTTTAATAGCATGTACTTATTATATGAGTTTATTAGGTTGGATGGAATGAGAATGGTGAGCCAGTTGACCCCAACAGCTCCATATTTGTAAGTTACATTGGGGCTGTCGTTCGTCAACATATCCCAATTACGATTGATGATTGGAGAGATAAGGTGTGGAAGGATGCCAAAGATATACTATGGAATGACATTCAAGTAACTTTTTTGATCCACTCTTTTGTCATTTATAATTTTTTTCATTGAAATACTTTTCTCAAACTATATCTTTATTTAGCTTGCCGACTTCTTTTGTTCTTGATGAGGGGAGAAAGAGTTATGTATTCAGAGTTGCTGGGAAAATCCACCAGGGATTTAGATCTCACCTCTCTAATTTCTATCTAAAAGATAGAGAAGGAAATACAAATGTTGAAGCTCCAAGAATATATATACATTATATAACAAACGATGAATGGAGTGCATTTGTATCCAAATGTTCGGACCCTGCGTTTGTCGTAAGTGATTAATTTATTAGCATTTGTGTTTTATTATTCATATTCGTTGTGTATTTTAAATTTTTACACGATTACTATTTTTTATATATATAATAAAAATAAGGAAAATCGCGAAAGGGCAAGAAATCTAACAGACCCATACAAAAAATCACGTATGGGATATGCACGTCTTGAGCAAAAACTTGTAAGTAATTAAACATTACTTTTACATAATGAAGTAATTTGTATTATAAACTATAGTTTCTAACTAATATTTTGTTTATGATCTTAATGAATAGCGACAAGACACCCAATGCGATCAACCGTTGGGTCATCATATATTGTGGAAGGAAGCTCGTTTAAATAAGGACGAAGTGGTTGACAATGAAAATGTCCAAAAAGTAATAGAACTTTGTGTAAGTATATTATCCTTTTAATATTGTATTTTATCACTTCAATACTTTTTAAAATTGTATTTTAAAAATGATATTGAACTTAGCCTTTTTATCCTATGTAAGCAATAAGCTTCCCGGATAATGTTTTGATTTATGTACCAAACATACAAGTGCACATTAAATAGTTGCTTGATCTAATGTTTTGAATGAGGAAACATTTCAGGCACACATGAAGACACTACAACACTTGGAACAAAAGTTTGCAACTCAAGGAATCAACCATAGTTGGAGGATGCACTTGAGGAAGATGCAGTCTTAGTATAGTTGTATTTAGTGTCTAGGTATCAAAGTTAAGTAATCAATCACTAGAGTCTCACACAAAACATGCCAATGAGTTTGTATCATTCATTCATGTGTTATGAAACTTAAAACTGCAAACACTCGATTGAACAATCGACTGCATGGGTTATCAATCGAGTGGCACATAAACTGTCTTAAACAACTGAAGTCTGTAACAAGATCATTCGATTGTCCAGTCGATTGCACAATAGACTGACAACTCAATTGATGCTCAAATTCAAGTTACAGAGAGCACTCAGTCTGTGCCCACTCGATTGACCACTCGATTGTTCACTCGATTGGCAACTTGATTGTCTGCATTATCTGAGTCATCTTGACCACGATACTCGATTGACCAATCGATTGATGCAATATTTCATATCACAGTGAGCACCCAGGATTGAACAACTCGATTGCTCATTCGAGTGAAATGAAATTATGGCATCAGGTCTGAATCAGTGGATCACGACAATCGATTGAACAATCGATTGATGCAACATTTCATATCACAGTGAGCACCCAGTTTTGCTCAACTCGATTGCTCACTCGATTGAAAGATTTTCATAGTATCAGGTCTGATTCAGAAACTTGATCAATCGATTGACCAATCAAGTGAAGCCTATATAATTCAAGATTCCAGAAACACAGAATACTCGACACTCGATGCAGCAATCGATTGTATCCTTACAAATTCGATTGGGCAATCGATTGTCCTGTGTCTATCTTGAATATATATATGTGGTGACTCAAAACTTTTTAAATATACAACCACAACAAGAAAATATACTAGCATAAAAACTTTTCACATTTTCAGAACCTCTTGCTCTCAATCTTGCATATCTCTGAAAACACTTTGAAAGAAAAGTTTTTCCAACACACAAAAATATTCATTGGCAAATCAAATCTTTTGTGTGGTGCTAGAATGATTGAATACATTTCTTGATACTACTTTTCTTTGTTTGTGACAAAGACAATTCTTTGTAATTGAAGCTGTAACAAATCCAGTTTAGAAACTGGTGGCTATCCTTGTTGGTGTGGGATCATTAAGAGGAAGTCTACTTTGATCTTGTGTGAGTTTGGGGATAAACTACAAGGATCAAAGGGGTGACAAGATAGAAGTGAAGGGAGTTAGATTGATAGGTCGTGTAGAAGACTGGAAAATCTGTAAAAGTACTCGAATTCATTCTATACTGGAAAAAAGCTGGAATCATGATTATGATTACAGGACTGGATGTAGGCCGTTGGATCAACGGCTGGACCAGGATAAATCTTGGTGCAATCTTTCCTATCCCTCTTTTCTTTAATATTCAACATTGTTAAATTGCCTGTTTTGCATGCTCCTTGAACAAATCTTGTATGTGATATTAAGTTTCCGCTGTGTTTGTAAATTGTATGATTAATGCATAATTGGAATTGGGAATTATGTTTAACTAGTTGGAGTTGATCTTAATTCTCTTGTTATTAATCAAAAGAAGTCATAGTTTTCCAACAATTGGCATCTGAGCCTGACTTTTTTTTAGAGAAAAACTCATAAAAGAAAATGACTTCTTTGGATTTTCTAGGAGAAGGAGCATCTCTAACCAGACCCCCTGCCTTTAATGGTACAGCATACATGTACTGGAAAGAAAGAATGCTTATCTTTCTAGAAGCATGTGGGCTGGACATTTTAGATGCAGTGGAAAATGGTCCTTACATTCCTAAAATTGCAGGTATTGATGGATCATCATGCATTATCAAACCAAGAGCTGACTGGTCTGATGATGACAAAAAGAAAGTTGGTTACAATGCTAAAGCAAAGAATATCATAACATCAGCTTTAAGTGCAGAAGAATTCTTCCGAGTGTCAAACTGCAAGACTGCAAAGGAAATGTGGGACACTTTGCAAGAAACACATGAAGGTACCACAGATGTCAAACGGGCAAGAACAAATACACTTATGCACGAGTATGAACTTTTCTGCATGAAGAAAGATGAATCTATAAATGATCTACAAACTAGATTCACCCACATTATCAACAATCTACATGCCTTGGGAAAAAGTGTGGATAATGAACAGCAGATAGGAAAAGTCATGAGGTGTTTGTCAAGAGAATGGCAACCCAAAATAACTGCCATTGCTGAGTCTAAAGATCTTGCCAACATGACTATAGCAACACTGTTTGGAAAGCTTCGTGAACATGAGATGGAACTACATAGATTAAATGAGACAGAGCAATCAAACAGAAAAAGCAAAGGAATTGCACTGAAAGCTCAAACTCAAACAACAAAAATTGAACAAGATTCAGAAAGCTCAGAAAGTGAATCAAGTGAAGAACCTGAGATAGGTATGTTGGTCAGAAAATTTAAGAAGTTTCTGAAAAAGAAAGGAAGCCAGTCAAGGAAACCACAGAATTCCAAAACAAAAGGCTCCAGCAAGGGTGACACCAGTGATAGCAAAGCTATAACTTGCTATGAATGTGGGAAAACAGGCCACATCAGATCTGAGTGTTACAAGCTGCAAAACAGAAACAAGCCTTCTAAGACTAAGGGCAAAGATCAGCAACCTTCAAACAGGAAAGCATACATTGCCTGGAATGACAATGATGAAGATTCATCTGAAGAATCAGAAAATGAAGAAGCTAACTTGTGTCTCATGGCTAATACTGATTCAGAATCTGACAGTGAGGTAAGTACTACATCTAATCCATCTTATGATGAACTTCATGATGCCTTTAATGAACTGCATTCTGAACATGTTAGTGTACTTAAACAACTGATTAGTACTAAGAAACAGCTAGAAGAAAAATGCATACAATTTGATGAAGTTAATTTGAAACTCGAATCTCTTATAGACATAAATGAAAAACTGAAAAGAGAAACTCATGAACTGAAATGTGATGTAGCTAAGTTCAACAGTGGTAAAAACAATTTAGAAAGACTTCTTAGAAATCAGAGAAATCTAGATGTTAAAACTGGACTTGGTTATAAGCGAAACATGCATATGAAAAGGCATCAGAAATCTGTTCAATCTAAACAAATGTATGATAACTTTACTAGACCAAATCAGAAGCCATCCCCTGCTGTTACATGTCACTTTTGCTGTAAAAAAGGACATAAAGTGTTCAACTGCAAACAAAAAAAACGTGCCAACAGAGGATGGAAACAAATCTGGAAAGTTAAGGAATCATCATTTGAAACTAACCCCCCAGGACCCAATTTAAATTGGGTACCTAAATCCAAAACCTGATTATTTTATGCAGATATGCTTGGCATCCGGAAATCAGTCTTGGTATCTGGACAGTGGATGCTCCAGGCATATGACCGGAGACAAGTCCAAATTCTTGTCTCTGAACTTAAAAAGTGGTGGCTTTGTCAAATACGGAGACAACAACAAAGGAAAGATCCTTGGCGTTGGAGATATAGGAAATAGCTCAACTGCTAAGCATTAGTCAGCTGTGTGACAAAGGGTTTAAGGTAAACTTTACTTCCATATCCTGCACACTTGAGCATAAGGAAGTTGAAGGTATGAAACTGACAGGTAAAAGAACTAATAATATTTACATGATAGATTTTGATTCGTTGCCTGTAAATGATTTCTGTTGCTTGTTGTCTAGTGCTGATGAGAGCTGGCTGTGGCACAAACGAGTGGCTCATATTCATATGGACCACTTGAACAAGCTTGTCAGCAAGCAACTAGTCCTAGGTCTCCCAAATAGGAAGTTCTCTAAGGACAGACTATGTGACTCCTGCGAGAGGAGTAAGCTAGTCAAATCTTCCTTCCCTCCTATAGACTTGGTTCAAACCAAGAAAGTTTTAGAGTTGGTGCATATGGACCTCTTTGGTCCATCTCAGGTTAGAAGTTTTGGAGGAAACCTATATGGCTATGTTTTGGTAGATGATTACACAAGGTTCACATGGACATATTTTCTAACTCAAAAGAGTGAGGCATTCTCAGCTTTCAAAAAATTTGCTGCTTTGACTCAAAATGAGAATAATACGAAAATCATATCCATAAAAAGTGATCATGGAGGTGAATTCCAAAATGATGCTTTTCAAACCTTCTGTGAAAATCATGGTATCAAACATATCTTCTCAGCCCCTAGAACTCCGCAGCAGAATGGAGTAGTAGAAAGGAAGAACAGATCTTTAGTAGAGCTTGCTAGGACAATGCTCAAAGATTCTAATCTTCCCAAGTACTTTTGGACTCCCTATGAGTTATACAAAGGGAGAAAGCCTAACATCTCCTACTTTAGGATTTTTGGGTGTAAGTGCTTTGTGTTAAACAATGGGAAGGGACCTTTAGGTAAATTTGATCCTAAGTCAGATGAGGGTATCTTCCTAGGGTATTCCCAAGTTAGTAAGGCCTATAGAATCTACAATAAAAGGAAAAAAACTATAGAGGAGTCTGTACATGTCAAATTTGATGAAAACTTGAACAGCACTCTTTCTATAGTTGAAAAGTCATTGGATGATGTTGTGGATTCTGAATCCATAGAAACCAGTGAGCCTGAACCTCCAACCAACCTTGACTGTGTGGAACCTATTAGGGAAGTTGACCTACCTAAAGAGTGGAAGTTTGCCAAAAACCATCCAATAGATAACATTATTGGAGAGATTTCAAAAGGTGTTTCAACCAGAAAATCCCTTAGAGAATTTTGCAACCTTACAGCTTTTGTTTCACAAGTAGAACCCAAAAACATTAAAGAAGCCCTTTTGGAACCTGACTGGATAGTAGCCATGCAAGAAGAGCTAAATCAGTTTGAGAGAAACCAAGTGTGGACTCTTGTTCCTAGACCAGAGGGTAAACATGTCATAGGAACTAGGTGGGTTTTCAGAAACAAAATGGATGAGAATGGTGTGATTACCAGGAACAAGGCTAGGTTAGTGGCCAAAGGTTACAACCAGGAAGAAGGTATAGACTTTGATGAGACTTATGCCCCAGTAGCCAGACTAGAAGCTATCAGGATTTTGTTGGCATATGCTTGTATAATGGATTTCAAATTATTTCAAATGGATGTTAAAAGTGCTTTTTTAAATGGAGACATTAAGGAGGAAGTCTTTGTAAGTCAAACTCCTGGTTTTGAAGATCCTAAGCTTCCAAATCATGTGTTTAAACTTACAAAAGCCCTCTATGGCTTGAAACAAGCTCCAAGAGCTTGGTATGATAAGCTGAGCAATTTCCTTTTACAAGAAAATTTTTCAAGGGGAAATGTAGATAAAACACTTTTTATCAAAAGACAAGGAAAAGACATTTTGTTGGTACAAATTTATGTTGATGACATAATATTTGGATCAACAAATGACAAGCTTTGTAAAGATTTTGAAAATACTATGAAAGGCAGATTTGAAATGTCCATGATGGGAGAATTGACTTACTTCCAGGGATTTCAAATCAAACAAAGCAAAAATGGAATATTCCTTAGTCAATCAAAATATTGCAGTGATCTTTTAAAGAAATTTAATTTTGAAAAATTTAAATCCATTGACACGCCTATGAGTCAATCCTGCTACTTAGATAAGGATGAATCGGGTAAAGCTGTAGATGTGACTGTGTTTAGAAGCCTAATAGGATCTCTTCTCTACCTAACCGCTAGCAGACCGGACATCATGTTTAGTGTGTGTATGTGTGCTAGATACCAGGCCAATCCTAAGGAGTCTCACCTCAGTGCTGTCAAGAGAATCTTCAGATATCTCTTGGGAACCAAAGATCTTGGTTTATGGTATCCTAAGGGATCCACTTGCACTCTAGTTGGTTACTCTGATTCTGACTTTGCTGGATGCAAATTGGACAGAAAAAGTACCTCAGGCACTTGCCAACTTCTAGGCAACTCGCTTGTTTCTTGGCATAGCAAGAAACAAAACAGCGTAGCACTCTCAACTGCGGAAGCTGAGTATGTTGCTGCTGGTAGTTGCTGCGCTCAAATTCTTTGGATGCAGCAACACCTCTCTGATTTTGGGGTGGACCTAGGGACTGTGCCTATTTTATGTGATAATACTAGTGCTATTAACATTACTAAGAATCCTGTCATGCATTATAGAACCAAGCACATTGAAATAAGGCATCACTTCATTCGAGATCAATATCAACAGGGCAAGATTAAGTTGGAATATGTCAATACAACTGAGCAGTTGGCTGACATTTTCACCAAGGCCTTGCCTAAGGACAGTTTCTTCTTTATAAGAATGAAACTGGGCATTATTGATCCCAATGAAATCTGATCCTTATACCCAATTCGACTGCACAATCGAGTGTCCTGTGGCCAAAGTGGCATTAATTCATTCCCTAGTCGATTGTGAAATCGACTAATTGATGAAAACTGCCTTAGTTTGTCAATCTGGAAATTCGATATTCGATTGCACAATCGAATGGATGGGTCTCAGTTTCATTTTGTTTATGTCTGTTTTATTTTATGTTTGCTTCAATCGAATGGGGATTCGATTGATAGTTTCTCAGAAAGGTGTCTGTTAAAATTCTCATCACGTCAATCGAATGGCGAATCGAGTGTTCATGTATCTGGAACCAAGTTTTCTGATTTTTTGTTTCGATATTCGACTGGGTAATCGAGTGATGCACTGAAAGTTGGTTAAAACTCGATTGGACACGCGACTGTTTGGATTAAGTGAACCACAAGTCAGAGAACATTTGGGAATCAATAACCCGAGCATCGATTGGGTAATCGATTGACAAGTATCCGTTGAGGAAATTATAGCCGTTGGATGAGTGTAACGGTCATATTTTAAACCCAGATATGCAGACAGGCGATTGGGCAATCGGATTTCAACAGTAGTATATAAATCTGGACTTCACTACTCGATTTCTCAATCCAAAACTGCATTCTGCTATCATCTTCTTCATCAAACTACAAACTGTTCTTCATCCAATCAACTTCTAATTCATATTACTCCATGGCTAGAGTTAAACGCACCGGTAGGAAACCAGTTGTTACCTCTGCTGGTCCTTCATCCAGTGATATTCAACCATCCAGCTCATCTTCATATTCTTCTACCTCTAGTGGAAGAACTCCCTCACCATCACCTCCTCCACCTTCTTCACCTCCAGCAAAAAGGGTCTCAATCCCTACTCAAAAGGTACAAGCGAAGGACAAAGGCAAAGGTATTGCCACTACTCCTGATGCTAGCAAAAAGAGGAAGGTTCCTCCGTCGGAAAAACTGCTGGGAGACGCAATGAAAGAGCTGAAGAAGAAGAAGAAGAATAAGCCTTCATCTCCACCTAAAAAGGCTAAGCCTTCACAAGAGAAGGTTACTGAAGGGAAGGCTGTCCCAGATTCTTTTGCCAAACGAAAAATCCAAGATGCTAGAACTCTGGATTTTCCTTATTTTGATCAAAATGGTTTTTCCTTTCAAAACCATTTAAGATTCCATGGTTTGGAAAACCTCCTTACCTGTTCTTTGGATGTCTATCCAAAACTGGTAAGAGCCTTCTATTCCACTTTCATCCTCACCAAAACTGGTTTTGCTGCTGAAGTCAAAGGTAAACGAATGGCAATGACCTTTGAAGAGTTTTCAAAGTTGACTGGTTTGCCGTTCTGTGGATATACCATCGATGGCCGAGCACAAGACGCTCCTGAAGATGAAGGTTGGGAAAACACCATCAACAAACATGCTACCTTACAAGAGTTGATGATGGAAGGATTTGTTGAAAAAGGAACCATTCAAGCTGGTCAAATGAAGGTTGAGCACAGGCTGCTCATGTATGTGCTAACACGAATGTTAGTACCTAGAGCCGGAAATTACGCAGTTGTACAGAGGCTGGACGTTGTCCTGCTATGGGGACTGTACAAGGAACTCAAATGAGTTGGGCTTGGATTGTGCTGCTGAACATGCATGAATCAGCACAAGGGAAACACATCCTGCCCTATCCCCAATTGGTTATGAGGATTCTGAGGCATTTCAAGGTGTCTCTAGCCAATGAAGAATCACTCACAACCACTCATACATTTGGTGAAGCTATTGTCAACCAAATGCAGATAAGAAGGATCAACAATGTTTGGACAAGGACTCCAACACCTGCTGATCATGCACAACCAAGTGCTGATCAAGCCCAGACAAGTGCCCAAGCACCTACATCAGCTGAAGGATCGTCTGAGATCATGGCAAAACTGATGGAAATTCTGCAACACCAGACTGAACACTGTGAGAGGATAAAAGCTTCTCTTCTAAAGCTTCAAACAGCCTTGGAATCAGTTCAGAAGGATGTTTCAGACATCCAGGAGCACTTGGGTCTCAAGATGTCATTCGAAGACATTGCAGAGATTGGGAGGCAATCAACTGCTGAACCAAACCAGAACACTGAGATTGGTTCTGATTCTCATGGGGAGAAGACACCTGCTGAGGGTAATACAGCGGTCTCTCCTCCTCCTGCTGGTGATAATGAGAATCAAGCCTGAGTTTTTTAGTGGTCTAGTTTATTTTGATGCTTTTTGCTTGTCTCTGGTTGTTTGCTTGTTCTTACATATGTTGCCCATTAATTTCCTCTTATATTTTGTCGTATGTCTTTTTGTATTAATGACAAAAAGGGGGAGATTATTCAAATTAATATGAGATTGATTAATATGAGATTAAGTTGTATTTGATTCGTTGTTGTATGCGTTGTATCTGATGATATATATGGATTAACATTATGCTGATATTAACTGATCTGATAGTGCAAAATGCCGATGTTGTACTGCTGCTTCATTTTGCTGATATCTGATAATGCATTACATGTCCTGAATAATGCACATTCATCATCTGATACATACTAAGCTCTGATGCTTCATTTTTCCATCTGAATCTAATACATGATGTACAAATTCGTTCACTCCCTGGTCATGCACTAAATTGTTTGCATCATGCATTCCAAAACTCAGGGGGAGATTTTGTTTATATATAGAATCTCAATATTAATTGTATGTTTGTCATTAAATCAAAAAGGGGGAGATTGTAAGCAATAAGCTTCCCTGATAATGTTTTGATTTATGTACCAAACATACAAGTGCACATTAAATAGTTGCTTGATCTAATGTTTTGAATGAGGAAACATTTCAGGCACACATGAAGACACTACAACACTTGGAACAAAAGTTTGCAACTCAAGGAATCAACCATAGTTGGAGGATGCACTTGAGGAAGATGCAGTCTTAGTATAGTTGTATTTAGTGTCTAGGTATCAAAGTTAAGTAATCAATCACTAGAGTCTCACACAAAACATGCCAATGAGTTTGTATCATTCATTCATGTGTTATGAAACTTAAAACTGCAAACACTCGATTGAACAATCGACTGCATGGGTTATCAATCGAGTGGCACATAAACTGTCTTAAACAACTGAAGTCTGTAACAAGATCATTCGATTGTCCAGTCGATTGCCCAATAGACTGACAACTCGATTGATGCTCAAATTCAAGTTACAGAGAGCACTCAGTCTGTGCCCACTCGATTGACCACTCGATTGTTCACTCGATTGGCAACTTGATTGTCTGCATTATCTGAGTCATCTTGACCACGATACTCGATTGACCAATCGATTGATGCAATATTTCATATCACAGTGAGCACCCAGGATTGAACAACTCGATTGCTCATTCGAGTGGAATGAAATTATGGCATCAGGTCTGAATCAGTGGATCACGACAATCGATTGAACAATCGATTGATGCAACATTTCATATCACAGTGAGCACCCAGTTTTGCTCAACTCGATTGCTCACTCGATTGAAAGATTTTCATAGTATCAGGTCTGATTCAGAAACTTGATCAATCGATTGACCAATCAAGTGAAGCCTATATAATTCAAGATTCCAGAAACACAGAATACTCGACACTCGATGCAGCAATCGATTGTATCCTTACAAATTCGATTGGGCAATCGATTGTCCTGTGTCTATCTTGAATATATATATGTGGTGACTCAAAACTTTTTAAATATACAACCACAACAAGAAAATATACTTGCATAAAAACTTTTCACATTTTCAGAACCTCTTGCTCTCAATCTTGCATATCTCTGAAAACACTTTGAAAGAAAAGTTTTTCCAACACACAAAAATATTCATTGGCAAATCAAATCTTTTGTGTGGTGCTAGAATGATTGAATACATTTCTTGATACTACTTTTCTTTGTTTGTGACAAAGACAATTCTTTGTAATTGAAGCTGTAACAAATCCTGTTTAGAAACTGGTGGCTATCCTTGTTGGTGTGGGATCATCAAGAGGAAGTCTACTTTGATCTTGTGTGAGTTTGGGGATAAACTACAAGGATCAAAGGGGTGACAAGATAGAAGTGAAGGGAGTTAGATTGATAGGTCGTGTAGAAGACTGGAAAATCTGTAAAAGTACTCGAATTCATTCTATAGTGGAAAAAAGCTGGAATCATGATTATGATTACAGGACTGGATGTAGGCCGTTGGATCAACGGCTGAACCAGGATAAATCTTGGTGCAATCTTTCCTATCCCTCTTTTCTTTAATATTCAGCATTGTTAAATTGCCTGTTTTGCATGCTCCTTGAACAAATCTTGTATGTGATATTAAGTTTCCGCTGTGTTTGTAAATTGTATGATTAATGCATAATTGGAATTGGGAATTATGTTTAACTAGTTGGAGTTGATCTTAATTCTCTTGTTATTAATCAAAAGAAGTCATAGTTTTCCAACAATTGGCATCTGAGCCTGACTTTTTTTTAGAGAAAAACTCATAAAAGAAAATGACTTCTTTGGATTTTCTAGGAGAAGGAGCATCTCTAACCAGACCCCCTGCCTTTAATGGTACAGCATACATGTACTGGAAAGAAAGAATGCTTATCTTTCTAGAAGCATGTGGGCTGGACATTTTAGATGCAGTGGAAAATGGTCCTTACATTCCTAAAATTGCAGGTATTGATGGATCATCATGCATTATCAAACCAAGAGCTGACTGGTCTGATGATGACAAAAAGAAAGTTGGTTACAATGCTAAAGCAAAGAATATCATAACATCAGCTTTAAGTGCAGAAGAATTCTTCCGAGTGTCAAACTGCAAGACTGCAAAGGAAATGTGGGACACTTTGCAAGAAACACATGAAGGTACCACAGATGTCAAACGGGCAAGAACAAATACACTTATGCACGAGTATGAACTTTTCTGCATGAAGAAAGATGAATCTATAAATGATCTACAAACTAGATTCACCCACATTATCAACAATCTACATGCCTTGGGAAAAAGTGTGGATAATGAACAGCAGATAGGAAAAGTCATGAGGTGTTTGTCAAGAGAATGGCAACCCAAAATAACTGCCATTGCTGAGTCTAAAGATCTTGCCAACATGACTATAGCAACACTGTTTGGAAAGCTTCGTGAACATGAGATGGAACTACATAGATTAAATGAGACAGAGCAATCAAACAGAAAAAGCAAAGGAATTGCACTGAAAGCTCAAACTCAAACAACAAAAATTGAACAAGATTCAGAAAGCTCAGAAAGTGAATCAAGTGAAGAACCTGAGATAGGTATGTTGGTTAGAAAATTTAAGAAGTTTCTGAAAAAGAAAGGAAGCCAGTCAAGGAAACCACAGAATTCCAAAACAAAAGGCTCCAGCAAGGGTGACACCAGTGATAGCAAAGCTATAACTTGCTATGAATGTGGGAAAACAGGCCACATCAGATCTGAGTGTTACAAGCTGCAAAACAGAAACAAGCCTTCTAAGACTAAGGGCAAAGATCAGCAACCTTCAAACAGGAAAGCATACATTGCCTGGAATGACAATGATGAAGATTCATCTGAAGAATCAGAAAATGAAGAAGCTAACTTGTGTCTCATGGCTAATACTGATTCAGAATCTGACAGTGAGGTAAGTACTACATCTAATCCATCTTATGATGAACTTCATGATGCCTTTAATGAACTGCATTCTGAACATGTTAGTGTACTTAAACAACTGATTAGTACTAAGAAACAGCTAGAAGAAAAATGCATACAATTTGATGAAGTTAATTTGAAACTCGAATCTCTTATAGACATAAATGAAAAACTGAAAAGAGAAACTCATGAACTGAAATGTGATGTAGCTAAGTTCAACAGTGGTAAAAACAATTTAGAAAGACTTCTTAGAAATCAGAGAAATCTAGATGTTAAAACTGGACTTGGTTATAAGCGAAACATGCATATGAAAAGGCATCAGAAATCTGTTCAATCTAAACAAATGTATGATAACTTTACTAGACCAAATCAGAAGCCATCCCCTGCTGTTACATGTCACTTTTGCTGTAAAAAAGGACATAAAGTGTTCAACTGCAAACAAAAAAAACGTGCCAACAGAGGATGGAAACAAATCTGGAAAGTTAAGGAATCATCATTTGAAACTAACCCCCCAGGACCCAATTTAAATTGGGTACCTAAATCCAAAACCTGATTATTTTATGCAGATATGCTTGGCATCCGGAAATCAGTCTTGGTATCTGGACAGTGGATGCTCCAGGCATATGACCGGAGACAAGTCCAAATTCTTGTCTCTGAACTTAAAAAGTGGTGGCTTTGTTAAATACGGAGACAACAACAAAGGAAAGATCCTTGGCATTGGAGATATAGGAAATAGCTCAACTGCTGTTATCAAGGATGTTTTATTTGTTGAAGGCCTGAAACACAATCTTACATATCTCTGAAAACACTTTGAAAGAAAAGTTTTTCCAACACACAAAAATATTCATTGGCAAATCAAATCTTTTGTGTCGTGCTAGAATGATTGAATACATTTCTTGATACTACTTTTCTTTGCTTGTGACAAAGACAATTCTTTGTAATTGAAGCTGTAACAAATCCAGTTTGGAAACTGGTGGCTATCCTTGTTGGTGTGGGATCATCAAGAGGAAGTCTACTTTGATCTTGTGTGAGTTTGGGGATAAACTACAAGGATCAAAGGGGTGACAAGATAGAAGTGAAGGGAGTTAGATTGATAGGTCGTGTAGAAGACTGGAAAATCTGTAAAAGTACTCGAATTCATTCTATAGTGGAAAAAAGCTGGAATCATGATTATGATTACAGGACTGGATGTAGGCCGTTGGATCAACGGCTGAACCAGGATAAATCTTGGTGCAATCTTTCCTATCCCTCTTTTCTTTAATATTCAGCATTGTTAAATTGCTTGTTTTGCATGCTCCTTGAACAAATCTTGTATGTGATTTTAAGTTTCCGCTGTGTTTGTAAATTGTATGATTAGTGCATAATTGGAATTGGGAATTATGTTTAACTAGTTGGAGTTGATCTTAATTCTCTTGTTATTAATCAAAAAGAAGTCATAGTTTTCCAACAATTGGTATCAGAGCCTGACTTTTTTAGAGAAAAACTCATAAAAGAAAATGACTTCTTTGGATTTTCTAGGAGAAGGAGCATCTCTAACCAGACCCCCTGCCTTTAATGGTACAGCATACATGTACTGGAAAGAAAGAATGCTTATCTTTCTAGAAGCATGTGGGCTGGACATTTTAGATGCAGTGGAAAATGGTCCTTACATTCCTAAAATTGCAGGTATTGATGGATCATCATGCATTATCAAACCAAGAGCTGACTGGTCTGATGATGACAAAAAGAAAGTTGGTTACAATGCTAAAGCAAAGAATATCATAACATCAGCTTTAAGTGCAGAAGAATTCTTCCGAGTGTCAAACTGCAAGACTGCAAAGGAAATGTGGGACACTTTGCAAGAAACACATGAAGGTACCACAGATGTCAAACGGGCAAGAACAAATACACTTATGCACGAGTATGAACTTTTCTGCATGAAGAAAGATGAATCTATAAATGATCTACAAACTAGATTCACCCACATTATCAACAATCTACATGCCTTGGGAAAAAGTGTGGATAATGAACAGCAGATAGGAAAAGTCATGAGGTGTTTGTCAAGAGAATGGCAACCCAAAATAACTGCCATTGCTGAGTCTAAAGATCTTGCCAACATGACTATAGCAACACTGTTTGGAAAGCTTCGTGAACATGAGATGGAACTACATAGATTAAATGAGACAGAGCAATCAAACAGAAAAAGCAAAGGAATTGCACTGAAAGCTCAAACTCAAACAACAAAAATTGAACAAGATTCAGAAAGCTCAGAAAGTGAATCAAGTGAAGAACCTGAGATAGGTATGTTGGTTAGAAAATTTAAGAAGTTTCTGAAAAAGAAAGGAAGCCAGTCAAGGAAACCACAGAATTCCAAAACAAAAGGCTCCAGCAAGGGTGACACCAGTGATAGCAAAGCTATAACTTGCTATGAATGTGGGAAAACAGGCCACATCAGATCTGAGTGTTACAAGCTGCAAAACAGAAACAAGCCTTCTAAGACTAAGGGCAAAGATCAGCAACCTTCAAACAGGAAAGCATACATTGCCTGGAATGACAATGATGAAGATTCATCTGAAGAATCAGAAAATGAAGAAGCTAACTTGTGTCTCATGGCTAATACTGATTCAGAATCTGACAGTGAGGTAAGTACTACATCTAATCCATCTTATGATGAACTTCATGATGCCTTTAATGAACTGCATTCTGAACATGTTAGTGTACTTAAACAACTGATTAGTACTAAGAAACAGCTAGAAGAAAAATGCATACAATTTGATGAAGTTAATTTGAAACTCGAATCTCTTATAGACATAAATGAAAAACTGAAAAGAGAAACTCATGAACTGAAATGTGATGTAGCTAAGTTCAACAGTGGTAAAAACAATTTAGAAAGACTTCTTAGAAATCAGAGAAATCTAGATGTTAAAACTGGACTTGGTTATAAGCGAAACATGCATATGAAAAGGCATCAGAAATCTGTTCAATCTAAACAAATGTATGATAACTTTACTAGACCAAATCAGAAGCCATCCCCTGCTGTTACATGTCACTTTTGCTGTAAAAAAGGACATAAAGTGTTCAACTGCAAACAAAAAAAACGTGCCAACAGAGGATGGAAACAAATCTGGAAAGTTAAGGAATCATCATTTGAAACTAACCCCCCAGGACCCAATTTAAATTGGGTACCTAAATCCAAAACCTGATTATTTTATGCAGATATGCTTGGCATCCGGAAATCAGTCTTGGTATCTGGACAGTGGATGCTCCAGGCATATGACCGGAGACAAGTCCAAATTCTTGTCTCTGAACTTAAAAAGTGGTGGCTTTGTCAAATACGGAGACAACAACAAAGGAAAGATCCTTGGCGTTGGAGATATAGGAAATAGCTGAACTGCTGTTATCAAGGATGTTTTATTTGTTGAAGGCCTGAAACACAACTTACTAAGCATTAGTCAGCTGTGTGACAAAGGGTTTAAGGTAAACTTTACTTCCATATCCTGCACACTTGAGCATAAGGAAGTTGAAGGTATGAAACTGACAGGTAAAAGAACTAATAATATTTACATGATAGATTTTGATTCGTTGCCTGTAAATGATTTCTGTTGCTTGTTGTCTAGTGCTGATGAGAGCTGGCTGTGGCATAAACGAGTGGCTCATATTCATATGGACCACTTGAACAAGCTTGTCAGCAAGCAACTAGTCCTAGGTCTCCCAAATAGGAAGTTCTCTAAGGACAGACTATGTGACTCTTGCGAGAGGAGTAAGCTAGTCAAATCTTCCTTCCCTCCTATAGACTTGGTTCAAACCAAGAAAGTTTTAGAGTTGGTGCATATGGACCTCTTTGGTCCATCTCAAGTTAGAAGTTTTGGAGGAAACCTATATGGCTATGTTTTGGTAGATGATTACACAAGGTTCACATGGACATATTTTCTAACTCAAAAGAGTGAGGCATTCTCAGCTTTCAAAAAATTTGCTGCTTTGACTCAAAATGAGAATAATACGAAAATCATATCCATAAAAAGTGATCATGGAGGTGAATTCCAAAATGATGCTTTTCAAACCTTCTGTGAAAATCATGGTATCAAACATATCTTCTCAGCCCCTAGAACTCCGCAGCAGAATGGAGTAGTAGAAAGGAAGAACAGATCTTTAGTAGAGCTTGCTAGGACAATGCTCAAAGATTCTAATCTTCCCAAGTACTTTTGGGCTGATGCCATTAACACTGCAGCTCATGTAGTGAATAGGGTTCTCATTAGACCTTATCTTAGAAAGACTCCCTATGAGTTATACAAAGGGAGAAAGCCTAACATCTCCTACTTTAGGATTTTTGGGTGTAAGTGCTTTGTGTTAAACAATGGGAAGGAACCTTTAGGTAAATTTGATCCTAAGTCAGATGAGGGTATCTTCCTAGGGTATTCCCAAGTTAGTAAGGCCTATAGAATCTACAATAAAAGGACAAAAACTATAGAGGAGTCTGTACATGTCAAATTTGATGAAAACTTGAACAGCACTCTTTCTATAGTTGAAAAGTCATTGGATGATGTTGTGGATTCTGAATCCATAGAAACCAGTGAGCCTGAACCTCCAACCAACCTTGACTGTGTGGAACCTATTAGGGAAGTTGACCTACCTAAAGAGTGGAAGTTTGCCAAAAACCATCCCATAGATAACATTATTGGAGAGATTTCAAAAGGTGTTTCAACCAGAAAATCCCTTAGAGAATTTTGCAACCTTACAGCTTTTGTTTCACAAGTAGAACCCAAAAACATTAAAGAAGCCCTTTTGGAACCTGACTGGATAGTAGCCATGCAAGAAGAGCTAAATCAGTTTGAGAGAAACCAAGTGTGGACTCTTGTTCCTAGACCAGAGGGTAAACATGTCATAGGAACTAGGTGGGTTTTCAGAAACAAAATGGATGAGAATGGTGTGATTACCAGGAACAAGGCTAGGTTAGTGGCCAAAGGTTACAACCAGGAAGAAGGTATAGACTTTGATGAGACTTATGCCCCAGTAGCCAGACTAGAAGCTATCAGGATTTTGTTGGCATATGCTTGTATAATGGATTTCAAATTATTTCAAATGGATGTTAAAAGTGCTTTTTTAAATGGAGACATTAAGGAGGAAGTCTTTGTAAGTCAAACTCCTGGTTTTGAAGATCCTAAGCTTCCAAATCATGTGTTTAAACTTACAAAAGCCCTCTATGGCTTGAAACAAGCTCCAAGAGCTTGGTATGATAAGCTGAGCAATTTCCTTTTACAAGAAAATTTTTCAAGGGGAAGTCTACTTTGATCTTGTGTGAGTTTGAGGATAAACTACAAGGATCAAAGGGGTGACAAGATGGAAGTGAAGGGAGTTAGATTGATAGGTCGTGTAGAAGACTGGAAAATCTGTAAAAGTACTCGAATTCATTCTATAGTGAAAAAGGCTGGAATCATGATTATGATTTCAGGACTGGATGTAGGTCGTTGGATCAACGGCTGAACCAAGATAAATCTTGGTGCAATCTTTCCTAACCCTTCTCTTTAATATTCAGCATTGTTTAATTGCTTATTCTTGTATGCTCATTGAATAATCTTGTATGTGATTTTAAGTTTCCGCTGTGTGTGTAAATTGTATGATTGTTGCATGATAGATATGGGAATTATGTCTAACTAGTTGGAGTTGATCTTAATTATCTTGTTCTTAATCATAAAAAAAGTCATAGTTTCCCAACAATTGGCATCAAGAGCCTGACTTTTTTAGAGAAAAACTCATCAAAAGAAAATGACTTCTTTGGATTTCCTAGGAGAAGGAGCATCTCTAACCAGACCCCCTGCCTTTAATGGTACATCATACATGTACTGGAAAGAAAGAATGCTTATCTTTCTGGAAGCATGTGGGCTGGATATTTTAGATGCAGTGGAAAATGGTCCTTACGTTCCTAAAATTGCAGGTACTGAAGGATCATCATGCATTATCAAACCAAGAGCTGATTGGTCTGATGATGACAAAAAGAAAGTTGGTTACAATGCTAAAGCAAAGAATATCATAACATCAGCCTTAAGTGCAGAAGAATTCTTCAGAGTGTCAAACTGCAAGACTGCAAAGGAAATGTGGGACACTTTGCAAGAAACACATGAAGGTACTACAAATGTCAAACGGGCAAGAACAAATACACTTATGCACGAGTATGAACTTTTCTGCATGAAGAAAGATGAATCTATAAATGATCTACAAACAAGATTCACTCACATTATCAACAATCTACATGCCTTGGGAAAAGTTGTGGATAATGAACAGCAGATAGGAAAAGTTATGAGGTGTTTGTCAAGGGAATGGCAGCCCAAGATAACTGCTATTGCTGAGTCTAAAGATCTTGCCAATATGACTATAGCAACACTGTTTGGAAAGCTTCGTGAACATGAGATGGAATTACACAAATTAAATGAGACAGAGCAATCAAACAGAAAAAGCAAAGGACTTGCACTGAAGACTCAAACTCACAAAACAAAATCTGAACCAGATTCAGAAAGTGAATCAAGTGAAGAACCTGAGATAGGTGTGTTGTTCAGAAAATTTAAGAAGTTTCTGAAAAAGAAAGGAGGCCAGTCAAGAAAACCACAGAATTCCAAGACAAAAGGCTCCAGCAAGGGTGATGCCAGTGATAGCAAAGTCATAACTTGCTATGAATGTGGGAAAACAGGCCACATCAGATCTGAGTGTTACAAGCTGCAAAACAGAAACAAGCCTACGAAGACTAAGGGCAAGGATCAACAACCTTCAAACAGAAAAGCTTACATTGCCTGGAACGACAATGATGAAGATTCATCTGATGATTCTGAAAATGAAGAAGCTAACTTGTGTCTTATGGCTAACACTGATTCAGAATCTGACAATGAGATATGCTTGGCATCCAGGAATCAATCATGGTATCTGGACAGTGGATGCTCCAAGCATATGACTGGAGACAAGTCCAAGTTCTTGTCTCTGAACTTAAAAAGTGGTGGCTTTGTCAAATACGGAGATAACAACAAAGGAAAGATCCTAGGCATTGGAGATATAGGAAATAACTCAACTGCTGTTATCAAGGATGTTTTATTTGTTGAAGGCCTGAAACACAACTTACTAAGCATTAGTCAGCTGTGTGACAAAGGGTTTAAGGTAAACTTTACTTCCATATCCTGCACACTTGAGCATAAGGAAGTTGAAGGTATGAAACTGACAGGTAAAAGAATTAATAATATTTACATGATAGATTTTGATTCGTTGCCTGCAAATGATTTCTGTTGCTTGTTGTCTAGTGCTGATGAGAGCTGGCTGTGGCACAAACGAGTGGCTCATATTCATATGGACCACTTGAACAAGCTTGTCAGCAAGCAGCTAGTCCTAGGTCTCCCAAATAGGAAGTTCTCTAAGGACAGACTATGTGACTCCTGCGAAAGGAGTAAGCTAGTCAAATCTTCCTTCCCCCCTATAGACTTGGTTCAAACCAAGAAAGTTTTAGAGTTGGTGCATATGGACCTCTTTGGTCCATCTCAGGTTAGAAGTTTTGGAGGAAACCTATATGGCTATGTTTTGGTAGATGATTACACAAGGTTCACATGGACATATTTTCTAACTCACAAGAGTGAGGCATTCTCAGCTTTCAAAAAATTTGCTGCTTTGACTCAAAATGAGAATAATACGAAAATCATATCCATAAAAAGTGATCATGGAGGTGAATTCCAAAATGATGCTTTTCAAACCTTCTGTGAAAATCATGGTATCAAACATATCTTCTCAGCCCCTAGAACTCCACAGCAGAATGGAGTAGTAGAAAGGAAGAATAGATCGTTAGTAGAGCTTGCTAGGACAATGCTCAAAGATTCTAATCTTCCCAAGTACTTTTGGGCTGATGCCATTAACACTGCAGCTCATGTAGTGAATAGGGTTCTCATTAGACCTTATCTTAGAAAGACTCCCTATGAGTTATACAAAGGGAGAAAGCCTAACATCTCCTACTTTAGGATTTTTGGGTGTAAGTGCTTTGTGTTAAACAATGGGAAGGGACCTTTAGGTAAATTTGATCCTAAGTCAGATGAGGGTATCTTCCTAGGGTATTCCCAAGTTAGTAAGGCCTATAGAATCTACAATAAAAGGACCAAAACTATAGAGGAGTCTGTACATGTCAAATTTGATGAAAACTTGAACAGCACTCTTTCTATAGTTGAAAAGTCATTGGATGATGTTGTGGATTCTGAATCCATAGAAACCAGTGAGCCTGAACCTCCAACCAACCTTGACTGTGTGGAACCTATTAGGGAAGTTGACCTACCTAAAGAGTGGAAGTTTGCCAAAAACCATCCCATAGATAACATTATTGGAGAGATTTCAAAAGGTGTTTCAACCAGAAAATCCCTTAGAGAATTTTGCAACCTTACAGCTTTTGTTTCACAAGTAGAACCCAAAAACATTAAAGAAGCCCTTTTGGAACCTGACTGGATAGTAGCCATGCAAGAAGAGCTAAATCAGTTTGAGAGAAACCAAGTGTGGACTCTTGTTCCTAGACCAGAGGGTAAACATGTCATAGGAACTAGGTGGGTTTTCAGAAACAAAATGGATGAGAATGGTGTGATTACCAGGAACAAGGCTAGGTTAGTGGCCAAAGGTTACAACCAGGAAGAAGGTATAGACTTTGATGAGACTTATGCCCCAGTAGCCAGACTAGAAGCTATCAGGATTTTGTTGGCATATGCTTGTATAATGGATTTCAAATTATTTCAAATGGATGTTAAAAGTGCTTTTTTAAATGGAGACATTAAGGAGGAAGTCTTTGTAAGTCAAACTCCTGGTTTTGAAGATCCTAAGCTTCCAAATCATGTGTTTAAACTTACAAAAGCCCTCTATGGCTTGAAACAAGCTCCAAGAGCTTGGTATGATAAGCTGAGCAATTTCCTTTTACAAGAAAATTTTTCAAGGGCAAATGTAGATAAAACACTTTTTATCAAAAGACAAGGAAAAGACATTTTGTTGGTACAAATTTATGTTGATGACATAATATTTGGATCAACAAATGACAAGCTTTGTAAAGATTTTGAAAATACTATGAAAGGTAGATTTGAAATGTCCATGATGGGAGAATTGACTTACTTCCTGGGATTTCAAATCAAACAAAGCAAAAATGGAATATTCCTTAGTCAATCAAAATATTGCAGTGATCTTTTAAAGAAATTTAATTTTGAAAAATTTAAATCCATTGACACGCCTATGAGTCAATCCTGCTACTTAGATAAGGATGAATCGGGTAAAGCTGTAGATGTGACTGTGTTTAGAAGCCTAATAGGATCTCTTCTCTACCTAACCGCTAGCAGACCGGACATCATGTTTAGTGTGTGTATGTGTGCTAGATACCAGGCCAATCCTAAGGAGTCTCACCTCAGTGCTGTCAAGAGAATCTTCAGATATCTCTTGGGAACCAAAGATCTTGGTTTATGGTATCCTAAGGGATCCACTTGCACTCTAGTTGGTTACTCTGATTCTGACTTTGCTGGATGCAAATTGGACAGAAAAAGTACCTCAGGCACTTGCCAACTTCTAGGCAACTCGCTTGTTTCTTGGCATAGCAAGAAACAAAACAGCGTAGCACTCTCAACTGCGGAAGCTGAGTATGTTGCTGCTGGTAGTTGTTGCGCTCAAATTCTTTGGATGCAGCAACACCTCTCTGATTTTGGGGTGGACCTAAGGACTGTGCCTATTTTATGTGATAATACTAGTGCTATTAACATTACTAAGAATCCTGTCATGCATTATAGAACCAAGCACATTGAAATAAGGCATCACTTCATTCGAGATCAATATCAACAGGGCAAGATTAAGTTGGAATATGTCAATACAACTGAGCAGTTGGCTGACATTTTCACCAAGGCCTTGCCTAAGGACAGTTTCTTCTTTATAAGAATGAAACTGGGCATTATTGATCCCAATGAAATCTGATCCTTATACCCAATTCGACTGCACAATCGAGTGTCCTGTGGCAAAATTGGCATTAATTCATTCCCTAGTCGATTGTGAAATCGACTAATTGATGAAAACTGCCTTAGTTTGTCAATCTGGAAATTCGATATTCGATTGCACAATTGAATGGATGGGTCTCAGTTTCATTTTGTTTATGTCTGTTTTATTTTATGTTTGCTTCAATCGAATGGGGATTCGATTGATAGTTTCTCAGAAAGGTGTCTGTTAAAATTCTCATCACGTCAATCGAATGGCAAATCGAGTGTTCATGTATCTGGAACCAAGTTTTCTGATTTTTTGTTTCGATATTCGACTGGGTAATCGAGTGATGCACTGAAAGTTGGTTAAAACTCGATTGGACACGCGACTGTTTGGATTAAGTGAACCACCAGTCAGAGAACATTTGGGAATCAATAACCCGAGCATCGATTGGGTAATCGATTGACAAGTATCCGTTGAGGAAATTATAGCCGTTGAATGAGTGTAACGGTCATATTTTAAACCCAGATATGCAGACAGGCGATTGGGCAATCGGATTTCAACAGTAGTATATAAATCTGGACTTCACTACTTGATTTCTCAATCCAATACTGCATTCTGCTATCATCTTCTTCATCAAACTACAAACTGTTCTTCATCCAATCAACTTCTAATTCGTATTACTCCATGGCTAGAGTTAAACGCACCGGTAGGAAACCAGTTGTTACCTCTGCTGGTCCTTCATCCAGAGATATTCAACAATCCAGCTCATCTTCATATTCTTCTACCTCTAGTGGAAGAACTCCCTCACCATCACCTCCTCCACCTTCTTCACCTCCAGCAAAAAGGGTCTCAATCCCTACTCATAAGGTACAAGCGAAGGACAAAGGCAAAGGTATTGCCACTACTCCTGATGCTAGCAAAAAGAGGAAGGTTCCTCCGTCGGAAAAACTGCTGGGAGACACAATGAAAGAGCTGAAGAAGAAGAAGAAGAAGAATAAGCCTTCATCTCCACCTAAAAAGGCTAAGCCTTCACAAGAGAAGGTTACTGAAGGGAAGGCTGTCCCAGATTCTTTTGCCAAACGAAAAATCCAAGATGCTAGAACTCTGGATTTTCCTTATTTTGATCAAAATGGTTTTTCCTTTCAAAACCATTTAAGATTCCATGGTTTGGAAAACCTCCTTACCTGTTCTTTGGATGTCTATCCAAAACTGGTAAGAGCCTTCTATTCCACTTTCATCCTCACCAAAACTGGTTTTGCTGCTGAAGTCAAAGGTAAACGAATGGCAATGACCTTTGAAGAGTTTTCAAAGTTGACTGGTTTGCCGTTCTGTGGATATACCATCGATGGCCGAGCACAAGACGCTCCTGAAGATGAAGGTTGAGAAAACACCATCAACAAACATGCTGCCTTACAAGAGTTGATGATGGAAGGATTTGTTGAAAAAGGAACCATTCAAGCTGGTCAAATGAAGGTTGAGCACAGGCTGCTCATGTATGTGCTAACACGAATGTTAGTACCTAGAGCCGGAAATCACGCAGTTGTACAGAGGCTGGACGTTGTCCTGCTCTGGGGACTGTACAAGGAACTCAAAATGAGTTGGGCTTGGATTGTGCTGCTGAACATGCATGAATCAGCACAAGGGAAACACATCCTGCCCTATCCCCAATTGGTTATGAGGATTCTGAGGCATTTCAAGGTGTCTCTAGCCAATGAAGAATCACTCACAACCACTCATACATTTGGTGAAGCTATTGTCAACCAAATGCAGATAAGAAGGATCAACAATGTTTGGACAAGGACTCCAACACCTGCTGATCATGCACAACCAAGTGCTGATCAAGCCCAGACAAGTGCCCAAGCACCTACATCAGCTGAAGGATCGTCTGAGATCATGGCAAAACTGATGGAAATTCTGCAACACCAGACTGAACACTGTGAGAGGATAGAAGCTTCTCTTCTAAAGCTTCAAACAGCCTTGGAATCAGTTCAGAAGGATGTTTCAGACATGCAGGAGCACTTGGGTCTCAAGATGTCATTCGAAGACATTGCAGAGATTGGGAGGCAATCAACTGCTGAACCAAACCAGAACACTGAGATTGGTTCTGATTCTCATGGGGAGAAGACACCTGCTGAGGGTAATACAGCGGTCTCTCCTCCTGCTGGTGATAATGAGAATCAAGCCTGAGTTTTTTAGTGGTCTAGTTTATTTTGATGCTCTTTGCTTGTCTCTGGTTGTTTGCTTGTTCTTACATATGTTGCCCATTAATTTCCTCTTATATTTTGTCGTATGTCTTTTTGTATTAATGACAAAAAGGGGGAGATTATTCAAATTAATATGAGATTGATTAATATGAGATTAAGTTGTATTTGATTCGTTGTTGTATGCGTTGTATCTGATGATATATATGGATTAACATTATGCTGATATTAACTGATCTGATAGTGCAAAATGCTGATGTTGTACTGCTGCTTCATTTTGCTGATATCTGATAATGCATTACATGTCCTGAATAATGCACATTCATCATCTGATACATACTAAGCTCTGATGCTTCATTTTTCCATCTGAATCTAATACATGATGTACAAATTCGTTCACTCCCTGGTCATGCACTAAATTGTTTGCATCATGCATTCCAAAACTCAGGGGGAGATTTTGTTTATATATAGAATCTCAATATTAATTGTATGTTTGTCATTAAATCAAAAAGGGGGAGATTGTAAGCAATAAGCTTCCCTGATAATGTATTGATTTATGTACCAAACATACAAGTGCACATTAAATAGTTGCTTGATCTAATGTTTTGAATGAGGAAACATTTCAGGCACACATGAAGACACTACAACACTTGGAACAAAAGTTTGCAACTCAAGGAATCAACCATAGTTGGAGGATGCACTTGAGGAAGATGCAGTCTTAGTATAGTTGTATTTAGTGTCTAGGTATCAAAGTTAAGTAATCAATCACTAGAGTCTCACACAAAACATGCCAATGAGTTTGTATCATTCATTCATGTGTTATGAAACTTAAAACTGCAAACACTCGATTGAACAATCGACTGCATGGGTTATCAATCGAGTGGCACATAAACTGTCTTAAACAACTGAAGTCTGTAACAAGATCATTCGATTGTCCAGTCGATTGCCCAATAGACTGACAACTCGATTGATGCTCAAATTCAAGTTACAGAGAGCACTCAGTCTGTGCCCACTCGATTGACCACTCGATTGTTCACTCGATTGGCAACTTGATTGTCTGCATTATCTGAGTCATCTTGACCACGATACTCGATTGACCAATCGATTGATGCAATATTTCATATCACAGTGAGCACCCAGGATTGAACAACTCGATTGCTCATTCGAGTGAAATGAAATTATGGCATCAGGTCTGAATCAGTGGATCACGACAATCGATTGAACAATCGATTGATGCAACATTTCATATCACAGTGAGCACCCAGTTTTGCCCAACTCGATTGCTCACTTGATTGAAAGATTTTCATAGTATCAGGTCTGATTCAGAAACTTGATCAATCGATTGACCAATCAAGTGAAGCCTATATAATTCAAGATTCCAGAAACACAGAATACTCGACACTCGATGCAGCAATCGATTGTATCCTTACAAATTCGATTGGGCAATCGATTGTCCTGTGTCTGTCTTGAATATATATATGTGGTGACTCAAAACCTTTTAAAAATATACACAACCACAACAAGAAAGAATACTGGCATAAAAACTTTTCACATTTTCAGAACCTCTTGCTCTCAATCTTGCATATCTCTGGAAACACTTTGAAAGAAAAGTTTTTCCAACACACAAAAATATTCATTGGCAAATCAAATCTTTTGTGTGGTGCTAGAATGATTGAATACATTTCTTGATACTACTTTTCTTTGTTTGTAACAAAGACAATTCTTTGTAATTGAAGCTGTAACAAATCCAGTTTGGAAACTGGTGGCTATCCTTGTTGGTGTGGGATCATCAAGAGGAAGTCTACTTTGATCTTGTGTGAGTTTGAGGATAAACTACAAGGATCAAGGGGGTGACAAGATAGAAGTGAAGGGAGTAAGATTGATAGGTCGTGTAGAAGACTGGAAAATCTGTAAAAGTACTCGAATTCATTCTATAGTGGGAAAAGCTGGAATCATGATTATGATTACAGGACTGGATGTAGGCCGTTGGATCAACGGCTGAACCAGGATAAATCTTGGTGCAATCTTTCCTATCCCTCTTTTCTTTAATATTCAGCATTGTTAAATTGCCTGTTTTGCATGCTCCTTGAACAAATCTTGTATGCTCCTTGATTTCATTTACATTTGGCAAGCATTATATGAACTTTTAGCATATGGAAAATCCTTTTAAGGTGCATGCTTAGTTCAGAGGATATTTTGTGCATTTAAAAACTTAAATGTTTTGTGTGGTTTGTGTGGAAAATGATTTGGAGTGAAGTATGGATTGAATGTCAAAGTATGTTTGAGTTTGTTTTGTGTAGTTTGTGTGGAAAATGATTTGGAGTGAAGTATGGATTGAATGTGAAAGTTGGTTTTGTGTGGAATCTGAAAACCATTAAGTTAAACGAGTATTAAGAATGGGGAATCTCTTAATGTCTTGTTTACTTAATGTGAGTTTGTGAAAATCGTCTAAGTTAACTGAGCGTTAAGAATGGGGAATCTCTTAATGTCTTGGTTACTTAATGTTTGCTTTTTGAAAATGGTTTCAGTGAAATGAGTGTTAAGAATGGGGAATCTCTTAATGACTTGTTTACTGAATGTTTTGTTGTGGAAACCGTTTAAGTCAAAAGTATATTAAGAATGGGGAATCTCTTAATATGTCTGTTTGCTTAATGTTTGGTGTGAAAATCGGTTAAGTAAACGAGTATTAAAAATGGGGAATCTTTTAATATCTGCATTTACTTTACGCTTGTTGTGAATGGAGTTAGTGTATGCTCATGCATTTCATTTGGTAAATTGTGCTGACCTGTGATAGGTGGCACCTCGGTAAACTGTACTGACCCGTGATAGGTGGTACGTTTACGATTTACTTTTTGGTAAGTTGTGCTGACCCGTGATAGGTGGCACCTCGGTAAGTAGTACTTTGGCCTGTGATAGGTGGTACCCTTACGACTTACGCTTTTCTTTTGGTAAATCATGCTGACCCGTGATAGGTGGCACCTCGGTAAACAGTACTGACCCGTGATAGGTGGTACGTTTATGATTTACGCTTTTTAGTAAATCGTGCTGACCCGTGATAGGTGGCACCTCGGTAATTGGTACTTTGGCCTGCGATAGGCAGTACAATTATGATTTACGGCCTGCGATACCCATTTCATTAGGGTGCTTGGCACACGAGTTGTGATTGATGCAAATTATGATTGTG
Source organism: Cicer bijugum (assembly GCA_037974875.1). Taxonomy (NCBI): domain Eukaryota; kingdom Viridiplantae; phylum Streptophyta; class Magnoliopsida; order Fabales; family Fabaceae; genus Cicer; species Cicer bijugum. The sequence continues at coordinate 691,039 of JBBPBT010001350.1, read as the reverse complement.
TTGATTTTGCTAAGTGTTATGGTTTGAAACTATGTGTAAGTGCGTTTGATTCAAATTGTGATTGTGTTGAAAATGCTAAGTGTTAAGATGTAGATTTGTGTATGAATGTGATTGAGTTAGTTTATGTATTTTTGGAAGAATATGCAGGGAAATCGATTTCCCAATCGATTGGCTTTAAGTCAGTGGCTTAGCTATGCTCTCAATCAATTGCCCAATCAATTGCCCAATCGATTGAATTAAGCCCAGAGTTCAAATTTCACTAAAAACCTTCAGGAAATCGATTTGGAAGTCGATTGGCATTAAGTCAGTGGCTCAGCTATGCTGTCACTCGATTGCTCAATCAATTGCCCAATCAATTGCCCAATCGATTGAATTAAGCCCAGAGTTCAAATTTCACAAAAAACCTTCAGGAAATCGATTTGGAAGTCGATTGGCATTAAGTCAGTGGCTCAGCTATGTTGTCACTCGATTGCCCAATCAATTGCCCAATCAATTGCCCAATTGATTGAATTAAGCCCAGAGTTCAAACTTCACTAAAAACCTTTAGGAAATCGATTTGGAAATCGATTGGCTTTAATACAGGGGCTCAATTATCCATTTAATCAATTTCCCAATCGATTGGCTTAGTGGAAATTCTTATTTTGAGTTAGATAATCGATTGCTCAATTAATTTATCAATGTTTTGTTCAGTTGTGTATTACTTGATGGATTGAGACCTCTATTTGATTTCATTTACATTTGGCAAGCATTGTATGAACTTTTAGCATATGGAAAATCCTTTTAAGGTGCATGCTAAGTTGAAAAGGTATTTTGTGCATTTAAAAACTAAAATGTTATGTGTTAACTGTTAATTTCGGTTGGTGACCCTTTACAACTATTGTGGAAATCTGGGCTTTTCCCTCATATGAGAGTCAGGATGATCCCACCGGTTCGTACCCTCCGGACGAGAATGTGGATGGGAGTGCTTGATTGGAGCTACGTTAGGAGAATCTCACGCGGCGCGTGGAGATTACTCAAGGCGTATAGTTTTTTGTTATGTATAGAATGAACAGACTAGGTTGTCACTCAGGACACATATGTATTTCTTTTGTGCTACCTTTATGTTAAGCTGAAAGGATGTACCTGTACTATTGTGGACATCAGGACATGCTTTGGATTTATATTTTGAAAAACTTTTCCGCTGCTTGTAAATTTTAATGAGTTAATTATTTATCCAAAGGTTTTACCTTATTTATTTCTCTGTTGTATTTTAATTTCATTTGAAAAAAAAATACACCCTCGCTTTGAAAAACGGGGTGTTACAAAAATCGTTTAAGTGAACTGGGTATTAAGAATTGGGAATCTCTTAATGTCTTGGTTACTTAATGTTGTTTTGAAAATGGTTTAAGTGAATTGGGCATTAAGAATGGGGAATCTCTTAATGTCTTGGTTACTTAATGTTGTTTTGAAAATTGTTTAAGTGAACTGGGCATTAAGAATGGGGAATCTCTTAATGTCTTGGTAACTTAAGGTTGTTTTGAAAATCGTTTAAGTTAGCTGGGCGTTATGAATGGGGAATCTGTTAATGTCTCGGTTACTTAATGTTGTTTTGAAAATCGTTTAAGTTAATTGGGCACTAAGAATGGGGAATCTCTTAATGTCTTGGTTACTTAATGTTTGTTTTGGAAAACCGTTTAAGAAGAGTATTAAGAATGGGGAATCTCTTAATACATCAGTTTGCTTAATGTTTTGTTTTGGAAAACCGTTTAAGTTAAAAGAGTATTAAGAATAGGGAATCTCTTAATACTTCAGTTTGCTTAATGTTTTGTTTTTGAAAATCGTTAAGTTAAATGAGTATTAAGAATGGGGAATCTCTTAATATATGCGTTTACTTAATGTCGTCGTGAAAATGATTTTGTGGAGAAATGAATTGTTGGGTTTTGGTGTGATTCGTGTAATAAATTTGTGATACGGTTGAATTTGTTATGTGTGGAATTTGAAAACCATTAGGGTTAAACGAGTATTAAGAATGGGGAATCTCTTAATGTCTTGCTTACTTAATGTGTGTTTGGTTTTGAAAATCGCTTAAGTCAAATGAGTATTAAGAATGGGGAATCTCTTAATGTCTTGTTTACTTAATGTTTGTTTTAGCAAACCGTGCAGACCCGTGATAGGTGGCACCTTGGTAAACGGTACGGGCCCGTGATAGGCAATACGTTTATGGTTTATGCTTTTTGGTAAGTTGTGCTGACCCGTGATAGGTGGCACCTCGGTAAACAGTACTGAACCGTGATAGGTGGTACGTTTACGACTTACGTTTCTTGGTGAATTGTGTTTGTCCGTGAGAGACTGCACATGTGTTTGTCCGTGAGAGACTACTCCCTGGTAAATTGTTTTTGTCTGTGGGAGACTGCATAGGGCTTTGTCCGGGAGAGACTACGCCCTGGTGAATTGTGTTTGTCCGTGAGAGATTGCACAGGTGTTTGTCCGTGAGAGACTACACCCTAGTAAATTGTGAATTGTTGGTTCATTTGGTCTGTGTGGGTATTGTGTTATATGTGTTAAGTGTTATGTTTTGGAATTTGGTGATAACATGTTTGTTTGCAATACCATTTCGAAATTTATGATGTTGTAGTAATTGTGTTATAAGTGTTAAGTGTTACGTTTTGGAATTTGGTGATAACATGTTTGATGGAAAAACCATTTCGAAACTCATGATGTTGTAGTAATTGTGTTATAAGTGTTAAGTGTTATGTTTTGGAATTTGGTGATAGCATGTTTGATTTCAATACTATTTAGAAGCTCATGATGTTGTAGCGATTGCGTTATCAGTGCTAAGTGTAAAGATTTGGGATTATGCACGAATGTGATTGAGTTAGTTTATGAATTTTTGAAATAATACACAGGGAAATCGATTTACCAAATCGATTTGATGAGTTACAGGGGCCCTGTCTTTCACGCAATCGATTTACCCAATCGATTTTGTAATATGTTTTTCAAAACCATTTAAGAAAATTGATTTGTCAAATCGATTGGATTCATTACAGGGGCTCTGTCTTCCACGAAATCGATTTGCCCAATCGATTGGCCAATACAGGGGCTCAGTCTTTCTCGAAATCGATTGCCCCAATCGATTGATGCAAGTCCAGAGTTCAATTTTCACTAAAAACTTTCAGGAAATCGATTTGCCCAATCGATTGGCTCAGTGGAAAATCTTATTTTAAGTTAGATAATTGATTGCTCAATTGATTTATCAATGTTTTGGTCAGTTATGTATTACTTGATGGATTGAGAACTTTATTTGATTTCATTTACATTTGGCAAGCATTATATGAACTTTTAGCATATGGAAAATCCTTTTAAGGTGCATGCTTAGTTCAGAGGATATTTTGTGCATTTAAAAACTTAAATGTTATGTGTTAACAGTTAATTTCGGTTGGTGACCCTTTACAACTATTGTGGAAATCTGGGCTTTGCCCTCAGATGAGAGCCTAGATGATCCTACCTGTTCGTACCCTACGGATGGGAATGTAGATGGGAATGCTTGATTTGGAGCTACGTTTGGAGGATCTCACGGGGCGCGTGGAGATCACTCAGGGTGTTTAGTTGTTTTTTAAAATGATCAGACTAGGTTGACACCGAGGGAACAGATGTCTTTCTTTTGGGTTGCCTTTATTTTTAAACTGGAAGACTGTTCCACTTTTGTTATGTAAATATTTTGAATTCATATTTTGAGAACCTATCATCTCTTCCTTTGCAAACCCTATCATCTCTTCCATTACGAACCTTATTTCCACGATCATCTCCTTCATTTCGAACCTTATTTCCATCCATGATCATCTCTCCCATTGCACACAATATCTTTTCATCTAAATACGTAACCCTCATTACGTATTTCTTCAAACCATAATTGCATACAGTATTTCTGTGAACCCTCTTTTCTTCGCATAACGTATTTCTTCGAATCCTCATTATTCAGGTATTGATGATATTAATTTTTTGTAATCACTAAAATGCATGTTGAATTGATATCTACTTAGAATACTGCATGTTGTGCTTGTTGAAGTTATACTAAACAGCATGTTGAACTTGTTGTAGATAAATGGATACCACCAAAGATTTAGAATTTCAAAATGAAGAAGTTGTCAACACTAATACTTACGAAAATGAAGTCAATCGTGGTGCAACTATAATGCAAAAAGTCATTAAAGCAAGGAGCAATGGCATTAAATTTGAGGTATACTTTACTCTGTTAGCTGTTTATTTTTAATCTTTTTTTAATAGCATGTACTTATTATATGAGTTTATTAGGTTGGATGGAATGAGAATGGTGAGCCAGTTGACCCCAATAGCTCCATATTTGTAAGTTACATTGGGGCTGTCGTTCGTCAACATATCCCAATTACGATTGATGATTGGAGAGATAAGGTGTGGAAGGATGCCAAAGATATACTATGGAATGACATTCAAGTAACTTTTTTGATCCACTCTTTTGTCATTTATAATTTTTTTCATTGAAATACTTTTCTCAAACTATATCTTTATTTAGCTTGCCGACTTCTTTTGTTCTTGATGAGGGGAGAAAGAGTTATGTATTCAGAGTTGCTGGGAAAATCCACCAGGGATTTAGATCTCACCTCTCTAATTTCTATCTAAAAGATAGAGAAGGAAATACAAATGTTGAAGCTCCAAGAATATATATACATTATATAACAAACGATGAATGGAGTGCATTTGTATCCAAATGTTCGGACCCTGCGTTTGTCGTAAGTGATTAATTTATTAGCATTTGTGTTTTATTATTCATATTCGTTGTGTATTTTAAATTTTTACACCATTACTATTTTTTATATATATAATAAAAATAAGGAAAATCACGAAAGGGCAAGAAATTTGTATTATAAACTATAGTTTCTAACTAATATCTTGTTTATGATCTTAATGAATAGCGACAAGACACCCAATCCGATCAACCGTTGGGTCATCATATATTGTGGAAGGAAGCTCGTTTAAATAAGGACGGAGTGGTTGACAATGAAAATGTCCAAAAAGTAATAGAACTTTGTGTAAGTATATTATCCTTTTAATATTGTATTTTATCACTTCAATACTTTTTAAAATTGTATTTTAAAAATGATATTGAACTTAGCCTTTTTATCCTACATGTATTTTACGAGACTATCGAACAAAGTTCTGAAAATCAAGAAGGCAACAAAGCTATTTGTAGGGACATCCTGGGTAAAGTGTTTAATGTTCCTGAGTATTCCGGTCGGGTTAGGGGGAAAGGATTTGGCTTAACTCCTAAAAGCCATTTTTCCCAAGAGAAGCGCCAAAATCCATCAAATGAGGAAGTATTGTAGAAGCTTAAACTCCTTATAGAGCAAGTGGCACTTTTGGTGAAGACGAATATAGACAAGCAACTCCCAGATCAGCTCCAACTTGAAATAAAAATGGAGAGTGAAAATGCGAGTTGCAACATCGGTCTCAGAAGTCTTCCCGAGGTAATTAATTATTTACTTATGTAATTTATTATGTATTAAATATACTTATATATTAACCATACTTATGTTTTAACCATTGATTTAGGGTGTCACTCTATGTGTATTGTACTTATCCTCCCCTACTCATAGGAAGGTCGGAAAGGGAAAATTGTACAATACTTTGGGAAAAGTATTGCACAACACATCAGTCCCTGTGGGCCATGTCAAAGTATCACCAATTATTGCTTTGGAACAAACTGCATTGTTGTCGATACCAGACAACGATGGAGATATGAAGATTTTGGGCGAAGCAATTGGCAGTTACGTGGCATGACCAAAAAGGTTTGTCACATTTATTCCCTAAGGTTTGTCATTTTTTCAAATTCTATAAAGTAACATTTAACCTCATTTTTTCAGATTCAATCAAATAAGCCACCCGCAAAGCAAAATAAAGCTGGAAAGCTTCAAAAATTTGAGGGTAATAGAGATGGCAAACTACAAAAGCTGGAGGGTAATAAAGCTGCCAAAGTAGCAGCTAGAAAACTGGATCGGGGACAATCGGCCGTTGCTGCTGCTGCTCCTAAAATTAGTCAGCCATGCCTTGCTAAATACGGGGCGTGTCTTGATATCCAAGTAAAAAGGAATATGGGCAGCAACGATGATTCACGCAACATAACCATGAATAAAGCTATATTCGAAGATGAGTATGAAGAATTTCTCGAAAAGGAGCACATATACGAACTTCACAACCATAAGGAGCTGAGTGTTATTGTCATCAGCTTGTACATAAGGTAAAAAAATACTTTTTATTGCATTTATTGGTAATTAATTAAATTTATTGGTTATTAATTTAGTTTGAAATTTTCATTGAAGGTTTTTGTATGAGAAGGTTGTGTGCACGTGTAAATTGTGAAATAAATACTCATTCTGGTCTCTGCATAAGTTGTCGATGTGTAAACTTGTTCCAGTAAATGTAAAGAATTACATTTTAGATATGTTATTAGGAAATATAGAAAAGGATAAATTGTTCTTCGCACCATATAATTCAAGGTACGTAATTATATATTATTTATTTATATCTTTTTTAATTTATTAGTTGTGTAAACAAAATTGTTTAACCGAATTTTTGTTGTTGTAGGGCACATTGGATGCTATTTGCAATCAATGCGACCTTTGAAGTTATATACTATTTGGATCCCTTGCATGGAAATTACAACAATCATTCCGAAATAAAGACTATGTTCGACACGTAAGTAATATTCATTTATTTCTTAAATATATATATATATATATAATGTGTTTGTTAATGCTATAATAATCACATTTATTTATTCGATAGTGCTTTACAAGTTTTTCGAGCTCAAAGAGGTGCTACAGTGTCGAAGCAAAAGTCTAATAACATCACATGGATTCCAATAAAGGTTTGGAATATATGCCTTCAAATTTTTATTTACAAATATATGCCTTTACGATCAATACACAAATATTTTATTAACTTATATGTTTTATTTTACAATGCTCTCGTCAAGCAAACAATATCGATTGTGGGTACTATGTATTGCGATTCATGAAGGAGATTGTTGACAGGAATAAAACTATTATCCCATAAATGGTACAATATTTTCATTAAATGATTTTCCTATATAAATTATCTATATATTTGACTCTAACTTAATATGGTCAATTTTTATGTTGTCCAATATTTCACAATTCCAGTCCAACATACTATGCGAATGATCTAATGGAATTAAAGGAAGACTGGTGTTAGTATGTGCTTGAAATGAACATTATTTAATTTTCTGTGAAATAGCATGTTGCAAGGGATCTGAATATTATATGGTAGCTAGTTATATTAAGTGTATTATGTTAGTTATACGTATATGAATGTGTGTTGTTGTACAATATTTGTCCAATGTATATGTAGTTAATTAAGTTATATATATGTATATGAATGTTCTGTTGTAAATTAATATATAAAGTAAAGTTATATAGTTCTGTTTTTGTGTACTGATTGTGTGAACTGATTCTGAATATGTATTTTAATATGTTTTGTTGTTGTGTGAACTGATTCTTGATGAAAATAATTTTGGAAAAAAAAATAAAAGACATCGCTTTCTAAAAAAACGCCATAAAAAACTATAAAGCGCTTTTCAAAAATTTAATTTACAAAGTTTAAAAAAAAATTGCACCTTTTACAGCGTTTTTTTGAAAAAGTGCTATAAAATATGCACCTATAATGCATATATTGGATGCACATTTTACACCGCTTTTTCAAAAAAACGCTATAAAATGTGCACCATAATACATATATTTGGTGCACATTTTACAGCGCTTATTTGAAAAAACACTATAAAAGGTGCATAATAATGCCTATAATGTGTGCGCATTTTACAGCGTTTTTTCAAATAAGCGCTGTAAAATGTGCATAACAAGCGCGCAATATACATACATGTTTTATAGTGTTTTTTGGTTTTAAAAAAGCACTGTTATATCTTTAACAGTGCTCATTTCCACAACGCTTTTTTTTTAAAAAAAAACGCTGTAAATTGGTTAAAAAAAGTGCTGTAAAATCCTATTTTTTGCATAGTGATAGATTGAATCTCGAACTTTATCAATCTCTTCTTTTTTCTTTTTCTCGTTTGTCTTTTCCTCTTGCTTATCTTCTTCTACAACAACAATGAAATTATCTTCAATCTTCACCTTCTCCTCCATTTTCTTAAACTTAGCCACTTGCTTTGTAAGACCCATAATTTTAAAGTGTACCTTATGTATTTTGGAGTTTATATGACCAATAAGATATTTTGATGCCGATTAGAATTACTCGTCGATAAATAAATTAAATTAACTACGGTGAATCTTATACGAAGAGTTTAATGCGTTATGGGTGAAAGGGTAATTTAATAAATATCTAACTATTTTGAGATGTTTGTTAGTTATAATTAATATATATATATATATATATATGTTTATATATAAAGAAGAGGAAGGGAAGGAAATAGAAAGAAAAGAAATAGAAAGTAAAGAAAAAGAAAGAAAGGAAAAGAAAAGGAAAGAAAGAAAAACATTTCCCTTCTTCTTCCTCTGCCCGCGCTCACCCCTTATTCCCCCTTCCTCCATTGTTGCTCGTTTTTGCTTTCTTTTCTTTCCTTTGAGTTCGAAAATTGATAGTGGGTGATTGGACAAGGATTTCTCAACTTCACTCTTCCTCTTTGATTCGAAAATGGAGAAAAACGGTATTTGGGATTCAGACACAAACCTCCCTGTTTCACCTAGATCTAAGCTTCGTTTCAAGAAGTGATAGAAGGGAAGGTTGCCACCTCCGTGCTACGGTGCTAGTGTACCAACTTTGGAAGCGGCATTGTGAGCGGAGAATTTATCGGATTTATTCGCGGTACCGTAATCGAACGTTAAAGTTAACGTGAAGGGAAATGCTCCTTCCAATCTTTTAGTTTGCATTTAGGGACTTACTTGTGGTTGTGTGGAAAAGAATTTGTTAGGGTTGAAGCGTTGATTTGGGGAAAAACGAATTAATGCTTTATGGGTGAAATTCTAATGTGGGGTTTTGGTGATATTGATGGATGTTTCGTGGAAAACGACTTTACCTCATGTAGGTATGATTTTGAATAAATGAAATTGATTGTGTTGATTTGTGTTGTCGTACTCGACGTGTTCCTAATTGATAACTATAGAATTTTGAGATGTGTTTTGTGTGGTTTGTGTGGAAAAATGATTTGATGTGTTTTGGTGTAAATTATGGATTGAATGTGAAAGTGTGTTTGAGTTTGTGTTTTGTGGAATTTGAAAACCATTAAGTTAAACGAGAATTAAGAATGGGGAATCTCTTAATGTCTTGTTTATTTAATGTGAGTTTGTGAAAATCGTTTAAGTTAAATGAGAATTAAGAATGAGGAATCACTTAATGTCTCGTTTACTTAATGTTGTTTGAAAATCGTTTAAGTTAACTGGGCGTTAAGAATGGGGAATCTCTTAATGTCTTAGTTACTTAATGTTGTTTGAAAATCGTTTAAGTTAACTGGGCGTTAAGAATGGGGAATCTCTTAATGTCTTAGTTACTTAATGTTGTTTGAAAATCGTTTAAGTTAACTGGGCGTTAAGAACGGGGAATCTCTTAATGTCTTGGTTACTTAATGTTTGTTTTTGAAATATCATTTCTGTTATATGAGTATTAAGAATGGGGTATCTCTTAATGACTTGTTTACTGAATGTTTGTTTGGAAATCGTTTAAGTCAACAGTATATTAAGAATGGGGAATCTCTTAATATGTCTGTTTGCTTAATGTTTTGGTGTGAAAATCGGTTAAGTAAATGAGTATTAAAAATGGTGAATCTTTTAATATATGCATTTACTTAACGATTGTTAAGAATGGAGTTAGTGTATGCTCATGTATTTCATTCGGTAAATTTTGCTGACCCGTGATATGTGGCACCTCGGTAAACTGTACTGACCCGTGATTGGTGGTACGTTTACGATTTACTTTTTGGTAAGTTATGCTGACCCGTGATAGGTGGCACCTCGGTAAGTAGTACTTTGGCCTGTGATAGGCGGTACACTTACGACTTACGCTTTTTCTTTTGGTAAATCGTGCTGACTCGTGATAGGTGGCACCTCGGTAAACAGTACTGACCCGTGATAGGTGGTACGTTTACGATTTACGCTTTTTAGTAAATTGTGCTGACCCGTGATAGGTGGCACCTCGGTAATTGGTACTTTGGCCAGCGATAGGCGGTACAATTATGATTTATGGCCCTTCGAGGAGGGTTTTGGTTTGGAATTCCCAGTCCATGCATTTTGGCATATACACATTGCATTAGGGTGCTTGGCACACGAGTCGTGGTTGATTCAAATTATGATTGTGTTGATTTATCTAAGTGTTATGTTTTGAAATTATGTGTAAGTGTGTTTGATTCAAATTATGATTGTGTTGATTTTACTAAGAGTTATGTTTTGGAATTTGTGCGATAGTATGTTAGATTTTAAAACGATTTCGAAACTCATATTGTCGTGGTGATTGTATGGGTATTGTTAAGTGTTATGGTTTGGAGTGGTGTTTGAATATGATTGAGTTAGTTTATGTATTTTTTAAAGAATATACAGGGAAATCGATTTGCCCAATTGATTTGATGAGTTACAGGGGCTTCCCTTGCCAAAAATCGATTTACCCAATTGATTTTGTAATATGTTTTTCAAAACCACTTAAGAAAATCGATTTGGTAAATCGATTGGATTCATTACAGGGGCTCTGTCTTTCACGCAATCGATTTTCCCAATTGATTGGCTTCAATACAAGGGCTCTGTCTTTCACGAAATCGATTTGCCCAATCGATTTGCATTTAAAAACATAAATGTTACGTGTTAATTGTTAATTTCGGTTGGTGACACTTTACCACTATTGTGGAAATCTGGGCTTTGCCCTCAGATGAGAGCTAGGATGACCCTATCGGTTCGTGCCATGGGAATGCTTGATTGGAGCTACGTTAGGAGGATCTCACGGGGCGCGTGGAGATCACTCAGGATGTTTAGTTGTTTTGTATAATGATCAGACTAGGTTGACACCGAGGGAACAAATGTCTTTCTTTTGGGTTGCTTTTAAATTTTAAACTCGAAGACTGTACCACTTTTGTTATGTAAATCTTTTGAATACATATTTTGTGAACTTTTTCCGCTGCTTGTAAATTATAATGACTTAATTATTTATCCGAAGGTGTTACCTTATTTATTTCTCTGTTTTACTTTAATTTCTTTTGAAAAAAAAATACACCCTTGCATTGAAAAACGGGGTGTTACATGCTCAAATAACCTCTCACATTGATTTTCAAATCATTCAATTAAAACCATGTTTTTCTTCATGAACTCAACCATAACATTTGTAACGTGAAAGTATTTGTCATCTGATTCTTTGGATATAATTTTAAGAGGTAGAATTTGTTCCCAATTTATCTTTTTAATGTAACACTCGTCATTTTCTGCAGCTTTGATAAAAAAATCTTCATATTCTACTAGTTATGCAAGTTCATCAGAACAATTTCCATTCTTATGTGCTTCTCCGCAAAAGTCACACCTAAGAGGTTGCATTGGAGGGATCTGAGGGTGATATTTTAAAAATGTATAGCTCAAGATTTGCCCCTCAATCATGCGACATATACCCGATCTAAGACAAGTGTCACACTCTTCCATGGTCTTTAACGAATAGTTATCTCAAACAAAGAAGAGATCCACCACTAGACATGACATTAGGAAGTTCAACAAATAAAAAAAATAAAAGTATTTTTTGTTTCAAAAAAATATATAGAAAAAAAAAATTTATTGCAGAGCAAAAATTTTCTATTAAGTAAATAAATTAAATTCAATAGTGATATGGCAATCTCCGGCAAGGGCGCCAAAATCTTGATAGCTTTTTAGCAAGTGTACTGAATCGTTACAAGTAATGATAAAACGGTAGTACCAAATGTCGAACTCAAGGATTGTTTTTTACTATTAAATTATATTTAATTACTATAATTGGACAAAAGATTCCCAAATTGATTGGAATAATATTTAAAATTAACAATAGTAATAAAATTGATTCTATTTAATGAGAAAAATGTTAAGGACGAGTTTCACTTCGAATCCAACCTTGGTGCCTAATTTGATCCTAGTTATTGAATTCCTTTATTGAATTATTACCGAATTCTCTTTATTATTGTTGCCCTAATGTCATAGTGACAGAACCTTTAATTCCAAAGTAACCCCTAATTCCTTAGTAGATTTAAGATTAGAATTAAGCATCACCTTACAAGAATTCTCTTGTTAAACTATTGCCTTTGCAACTAATTTAATTGATTTCATGACCTATATCAATCCCTAGACTACAAATTCATGAATTTCTCATTTTAATGTTGATCAAGCAAAGCACAGAGATGAGTAAAATAATTCAATAAACTCATTCATATAACTGGAAATCAAATCAGAAAAATAAGGGTTTCATCTGGTTACACTCATCCCTAAAAAATAGGGTTTAGTTACTCATGACTGAGATAGAAAAGATAGGGATTAAAGAAGATTTACAAAATTGATTCATGAAAGATTCTTGTTAAAACTACTCCAATGATGTTAGAAACGGCCGTCTTTGAGTTTCTATGCATTGGAACAAGTCTCCACACTTCCCAATAGTCAAAAAGATACCTAGAAATTAAAAAATATTCTTTTTAATAAATGATGATTCGTGTCGCCCGCCCCACGTGCAGGATTTGCGCTCTGGGCGCGCTTTGACAGCGTCACTAGTCAGAAATTGCGCCCCAGGCGCAACTTTTACTATTCAAGCGCACAACTTCTCCTAGTTGATGTTTTCTGCATTGATCACCTCTTTAGAGTCTAAATTTCGTTCCAGTAACTTCAAAAAAGATGTAGCTATCGATCTTAGCTTTCATGTTCACTTGGTGTGACTCCAAATGGACATAGGTCATGTTGATTTCTCACAAATTCAGCACCACACTAAAACAAAGTAACAACGCAACACTCCAAAAAATCTCTACTTAATGAAGGAAACAAGATAATAAACATTTCATTAAATCAAAAAAAAAAATTAACAAAATTTATCAAATCAATCCTTAAATTTACTAATGAATAAAAGATACATTAGACTAAAAATAATTAAAAATTATCTATATGATGAAGAGTCATTAGCATCGAGTAGGTGCGCTTGTGTCATTGGATTAACATTTAAGTCATTTTCTTCCTCCTTAGGCTTATTATAGTCCAATTATAATTTTTAACAAATCATTAACATCTATTAGGTGTGTTTGTGTCATTCGATTAACTTTAAGGTGATTTTCTTGCTTCCTAGGTTTATTCTAGTCCAATTAGGGTTTTTAACAAATCTTGTGCATCCAATGGGTGATTTTAGTGTTTTTATAGTAGTCCAATCTGGGTTTTTAACTAATCTTTTGCGTCCAATTGGTGTGTTTGTGACATTGGATTAACATTTAAGTCATTTTAGTTATCCATAAGCTTATTCTAGTCCATTTAGTGGTTTTAACTATTCTTGTACATCCAATAGTTCATTTGTGTCATTGGATTAACATTTAGGTCACTTTCGTCCTCCATATGCTTATTCTAGTCCAATAAGGATTTTTAACCAATCTTGTGCACCAAATAAGTTCATTTGTGTCACTGGATTAACATTCAGGTCATTTTCGTCCATCCTAGGATAATTATAGTCCGCATAGGGTATATAACACATCTTGTGCATCCAATACGTGTGTTTGTGTAATGGGATTCACATATTGGTCATTTTCATGCTCCCTTGTCTTATTCTAGTCCAATTAGGGTTTTTAACCAATCTTCTATGTCCAATCTTGTGAATCGAAATTGTGTGCTTGACACTTTGGATTAACATTTATGTCTTTTTCAGCATCCCTAAGCTTATTCTAGTCCATTTAGGGTTTTTAGCATGTCTTGTGCATCCAATAAGTTCATTTGTATCGTTTGATTAACATTTATGTCATTTTTCATCCTCTGTAGGCTTATTCTAGTTTAGTTAGGGTTTTTAACCAATCTTGTGCATCTGATAGGTGTTTTGTGTAACACCCCGTTTTTCAAAGCGAGGGTGTATTTTTTTTTTCAAAAGAGAAGTTAAAATACAACAGAGAAATAAATAAGGTAACACCTTTGGATACATATTTAAATTCTTATAATTTACAAGCAGCGGAAGAAGTTCACAAAATATGTATTCAAAAGGTTTACATAACAAAAGTGGTACAATCTTCCAGTTTAAAATTTAAAAGCAACCCACAAGAAAGACATTTGTTCCCTCTGTGTCAACCTAGTCTGATCATTCTATACATAACAAAAAAAACTATACGCCTTGAGTAATCTCCACGCGCCCCGTGAGATTCTCCTAACGTTGCTCCAATCAAACACTCCCGTCCACATTCCCGCCCGGAGGGTATGAACCGGTAGGATCCTCCTGACTCTCATCTGAGGGCAAAGCCCAGATTTCCACAATAGTTGTAAAGGGTCACCAACCGAAATTAACAGTTAACACATAACATTTAAGCTTTTCAATGCACAAAACCTTTTCAATTTTTCATACATCTTATAAGGGTTTTCCACATGCTAAAAGTTCATGTAATGCTTGCCAAATGTAAATGAAATCAAAAGGAAGTTCTCAATCCCTCAAGTAATACATAACTGAACAAACCATTGATAAATCAATTATCAAACTCAAAATAAGATTTTCCCCTGAGCCAATCGATTGGGTAAATCAATTTCCTGAAAGTTTTTAGTGAAAACTGAATTCTTGGCTTAAATCAATCGATTGGGTAAATCGATTGACTCAATCGATTGGGTAAATCGATTGACAGACAGAGCCCCTGTATTGAATCCAATCGATTGAGCAAATCGATTTCGTGAAAGACAGAGCCCCTGTAATGAATCCAATCGATTTGGCAAATCGATTTCTTAAATGGTTTTGAAAAGCATATTACAAAATCGATTGGGTAAATCGATTTCATGAGAGACAGGGCCCCTGTAACTCATCAAATTGATTGGGTAAACCGATTTCCCTGTGTATTCTTCCAAAAATTCATAAACTAACTCAATCACATTCATACATAATCCCAAATCTTAACACTTAGCACTGATAACACAATCGCTACAACACCATGAGTTTCGAAATAGTATTGCAATGAAACATGCTATCACCAAATTCCAAAAACATAACATTTAACACTTATGACACAATTACTACAACATCAGGAGTTTTGAAATGGTATTGCAATCAACATGTTATCACCAAATTCCAAAATATAACACTTAACACTTATAATACAATTACTACAACATCATGAATTTCGAAATGGTATTGCAATCAACATGTTCTGACCAAATTCCAAAAATATAATACTTAACACTTATAACACAATACCCACACGAACAAAATGTACCAACAACTCACAATTTACCAGGGTGTAGTCTCTCATGGACAAACACAATTCACCAAGAAACGTAAGTCGTAAATGTACCACCTATCACAGGTCAGTACTGTTTACCGAGGTGCCACCTATCACGGGTCAGCACAACTTACCAAACGTAAATCGTAAATGTACCACCTATCACGGGTCAGTACTGTTTACCGAGGTGCCACCTATCACGGGTCAACACAATTTACCAAACGAAAAAGCGTAAATCGTAAGGGTACCACCTATCACGGGTCAGCACTGCTTACCGAGGTGCCACCTATCACGGGTCAGCACAACTTACCAAACGTAAATCATAAACGTACCACCTATCCCGGGTCAGTACTGTTTACCGAGGTGCCACCTATCACAGGTCAGCACAATTTACCAAACGAAAAAGCGTAAGTCGTAAGGGTACCACCTATCACGGGTCAGCACTGCTTACCGAGGTGCCACCTATCACGAGTCAGCACAACTTACCAAACGTAAATCGTAAACGTACCACCTATCCCGGGTCAGTACTGTTTACCGAGGTGCCACCTATCACGGGTCAGCACAATTTACCAAACGAAAAAGCGTAAGTCGTAAGGGTACCACCTATCACGGGTCAGCACTGCTTACCGTGGTGCCACCTATCACGGGTCAACACAACTTACCAAACGTAAATCGTAAACGTACCACCTATCTCGGGTTAGTACTGTTTACCGAGGTGCCACCTATCACGGGTCAGCACAATTTACCAAACGAAAAATCGTAAGTCGTAAGGGTACCACCTATCACGGGTCAACACTGCCTACCGAGGTGCCACCTATCACGGGTCAGCACAACTTACCAAACGTAAATCGTAAACGTACCACCTATCCCGGGTCAGTACAGTTTACCGAGGTGCCACCTATCACGGGTCAACACGATTTACCATAACAACCAATAAGTAACCAAGACATTAAGAGATTCCCCATTCTTAACGCCCAGTTAACTTAAACAATTTTAAAAACAACATTAAGTAAATAAGTCATTAAGAGATTCCCCATTCTTAATACTTATTTAACTTAAACGATTTTCAAAACAAATATCAAGTAAACGAGACATTAAGAGATTCCCCATTCTTAATTCTCATTTAACTTAAACGATTTTCCAAAAACAAACATTAAGTGAACGAGACATTAAGAGATTCCCCGTTCTTAATTCTCATTTAACTTAAACGATTTTTCAAAACAAACATTAAGTAACCAAGACATTAAGAGATTCCCCATTCTTAACGCCTAGTTAACTTAAACAATTTTCAAACAAACAAACACACATTAAGTAAACAAGATATTAAGAGATTCCCCATTCTTAATACTTATTTAACTTAATGGTTTTCAAATCCCACATAGAACAAACTCAAACATATTCACGAATTTAATACACAATTCACGCCAAAACACAACAATTCATTTCCCCACGAAAATCATTTTTTACGACGACATTAAGTAAATGCGGATATTAAGAGATTCCCCATTCTTAATACTCGTTTCCCTGAAACCATTTTCAAAAACAAACATTAAGTAACCGAGACATTAAGAGATTCCCCATTCTTAACGCTCAGTTAACTTAAACGATTTTCAACAACATTAAGTAACTAAGACATTAAGAGATTCCCCATTCTTAACGCCCAGTTAACTTAATGATTTTCACAAACTCACATTAAGTAAACAAGACATTAAGAGATTCCCCATTCTTAATACTCGTTTAACTTAATGGTTTTCAAATTCCACACAAAACCAACTTTCACATACTTTCACATTCAATCCCTACTTCATTCCAAATCATTTTCCACACAAACCATACAAAACAAACTCAAATTTCATCAGTTATCAATTTAGAATACGTCAAAACAACGAACACAAATCAACATAATCCATCACTCAAACACAACAAGTTTCATATACTCAAAATCATACATAAATGAGTTTAAATTCATTTTCCACGAAGCATTCATCAATATAACCAAAGACTAACTCTAAGCTTTTACCCGTAAAGCCTTAGATACATTTTCCCAAATCAATACTCGAACCCTAACAAAATTCTTTTCCACACAACTACAGATAAGGCCCTAAATGCAAACTAAAAGTTTGGAAGGAGCCCTTACCTTCACTTTAGCTTTTACGTTCGATTACGGTACCGTGAGCAAATCCGGTAAAATCTCCGCTCGCAACGCCGCTTCCAAAGTTAGCTCACTAGCACCGTAGTGTAGTGGTGAGCAAATTTCCCTTCTATCACTTCTTGAAACGACGCTTAGATCTAGATGAAACTAGGAGATTTGAGTTTGAATCACTAATACCGTTTTTCTTCATTTTCGAATCAAAGGTGAAGAGTGAAGTTGAGAAATCCTTGTCCTATAACCCACTATCAATTTCGAGCTCTATGGAAAGAAAAGGAAGCAAAAACGAGCAACAATGGAGGAAGGAGGAATTTGAGTATGCGTGAGGCAGAGAGAGGAAGGAGACGGAAAATTTTTCTGTTTTCCTTCAGTTTTCCTTTCTTCCTTTTTCTTTCCTTTCTATTTGCTTTCTCTCCTTATTTCCTTCCTTTCCTTTTCTTTATATAATATATATATATACATATATATATTAATTATAATTAACAAATATCTCCAACTCTTTAGATATTTATTAAATTACTCTTTTACCCAAAACGCATAAAACTATTCGCAAAAGATTCGCCGCAGTTAATTTAATTTATTTAACGACGAGTAATACTAATCGGACATCAAAATACCTTTTCATTATATAAACTCCAAAATATTAATAACTTTGGCTTAAAAGCCCCTGAGTTCAATACCAAAATCCATTAAAATACATAAAGTACACTTTAAAATTATGGGTCTTACATTTTGTGTCAATTGATTAACATTAAGGTTATGTTCGTCCTCCTATGCTTTTTCTAGACGAATTAGGGTTTTAAACCAATCACGTGCATCCAATTGGTGTGTCTGTGTCATTGGATTATCTTTTAGTTCATTTTCCTCCTCCCTACTTATTCTAGTCGAATTAGCGTTTTTAAACAATCTTATGCATCAAATATTGTGCATTCAGTTATAGTGTTTGTGACATTGGATTAACATTTAGGTCCTTTTAAGTAGTCATGTGCATCAAATAAGCTCGTTTTTATCATTGGATTAACTTTTAGGTAATTTTCACCCTCCCTAGACTAATTCTAGTTTAATAAGATTTTTTAACCAATTTTGTGCATCCAATAAGTTAATTTATGTCATTGGATTTGCTTCTAGGTCATTTTCGTCCTCCCTAGGCTTATTATAGTCCGTTTAGGATGTTTAACAAATCTTGTGCATCCAATAGGTGTGTTTGTGTCATGGGATTCATATTTAGATCATTTTCGTCCTCCTTTGGCTTATTCTAGTCCAATTAGGGTCTTTAAACAATCTTGTGCATCCAATCTTGTGCATCCAGTCTTGTGCATCAAAATGGTGTGTTTGTGTCATTTGATTAACATTAAGGTTGTTTTTGTCCTTCCTAGGATTATTATAGTCCAATTAGGGATTTCAAACAATCTTGTGTATCCAATTGGTGTGTTTGTGACATTGGATTAACATTTAGGTCATTTTTGCCTCCCTAGGTTTATTCTAGTTCAATTATTATTTTTAACCCATCTTGTGCATCCAATAGGTGTGTTTGTGTTATTGGACAAACATTTAATTCATTTTCGTTCTCCCTAGGCTTATTCTAGTCCAATTAGGGTTTTTAAACCAATCTTGTGCATCTAATTGGTGTGTTTCTGACATTGGATTAACTTTTAGGTCATTCAATTGGTGTGTTTGTATCATTGGATCAACATTAAGATTATGTTTGTCCTCACTATAATTATTCTTGTCCAATTCGGGGTTTTAACCATTCTTGTGCATCCAATTGGTGTGTTTGTGACATTGGATTAACATTTAGGGCATTTTTTCCTCAATAGGCTTATTCTATTCCAATTAGGATTTTTAACCAATCTTGTGCATCCCATTGGTGTGATTTTGTCATTAGATTAACATTTAATTCATTTTCGTCCTCCCTAGGCTTATTCTATTCAATTTTGGATATGTAACCAATCTTGTGCAGCAAATTCGTGTGTTTGTATCATTGGATTAACTTTTAGGTCATTTTCGTCATCCCTAGACTTACTCTAAACCATTTACGGTTTTTAACCAGTATTTTGATTCCAATAAGTTTATATGTGTCATTGGAATAATATTTATGTCATTTTCGTCCTCCATAGGCGTATTCTAGTCCAATTAAGATATTAAACCAATGTTGTGCATCCAATAGTTGTGTTTGTGTCATTAGATAAATATTTAGGTCATTTTCGTCCTCCCTAAGCTTATTCTAGTCCAATTAGGATTTTTTTTTACAAATTTTAACCATCCATTTGATGTGTTTGTGTCATTGGATTAACGTTTAGGTCAGTTTCGTCCTTACTTGGCTTATTCTAGCCCAATTAGGGTTTTTAAAAAATCTTGTACATCCAATAAGTTCATTTGTGTCATTTGATTAACATTTAGGTGATATACATCCTCCTGAGGATTATTCTTGCCGAATTAATTTTTTTAACCAATCTTGTGCATTTAATAAGTTCATTTGTGTCATTGGATTAACATTTATGTCATTTTTGTCCTCCCTAGGCTTATTCTACTTCAATTAGGGTTTTTAACAAATCTTGTGCTTCCAATAGGAGTATTTGTGTCATTGGATTAGCATCTAGGTCATTTTCGCCCTCCCTCGGCTTATTCTAGTCCAATAAGGATTTTTGACCAATTTTGTGAATCTAATAAGTCCATTTGTGTGATTGGATTAACATTTATGGCATTTTTGTCATCCCTGGGCTTATTCTAGTCCGATTAGGATTTTTGCCAATATTCTGAATCAAGTTTATTCTAGTGCATTTAAGGTTTTTAACCAGTCTTGTGCATCCAATAAGTTGATCTAAGTCATTGGTTAACATTTAGGTCAGTTTCAACCTCCGTATGCTTTTTTTAGCTGAGTTAGGATTTTTAACCAACATTGTGCATCTAATAGGTGTGTTTGTGTCATTGGATTAACATCATTGTTATTTTTGTCCTAATACGGATTATTCTATTTTAATTAGGGTTTTAACCAATCTTGTGAATCCAATTGGTGTGTTTGTGTCATCGGATTAACTTTTAGATCATTTTTGTCATCTCTAAGCTTATTCTTGTCCATTTAGGGTTTTTAACCAATCTTGTGCATCTAATAGGTTCATTTGTGTCATTTTTGCCTCCGAAGGCTTATTATAGTCCAATTAGGATTTTCAACCAAACTTGTGCATCCAACAGGTGTGCTTGGGAATTCAGGGAGGGAAAGATAGAACAGAGAGAATAGTTTAAGATTGGTGCGAAGGGCTGTGTAAAAATCTGTAAACTGATTCTAAGAAGTTCTATTGGACAGGCTAAGATCTAGTTGGATCTTGCGACTGGACGTAGGTCGTCAAGGGATGACTGAACCAGTATTAAAATCTGCGTGCACTCTTCTTTCCCTTATCTCGTTAAAATTCCTGCAATTATTACATGTATGATATTGATTGAATGCATGATAAAGATTCTATGTTAAGTGAAGTTGTTTGATTAATTGTCTTAAAATAATTGCATGAAAATCAACATCTTGCCTGTTAATTGTTTTCTGATGCATTACTCCATATATATCTTGATCCATACAGTTTGACATTTATTAGAACTGTTTATTAGGGACCTTATTCATTCTTGTGTATAGTAAATTTCAAATTTATTAAACTGTTGCGCATGTTGTTATAATAGAGATTATTCTGCATAAATCTTCCGCAAATCAGAGGTCTTATCCCCCAACATATTCTAGTCCAATTAATGGTTTTAACCAATCTTTTGCATCCGATAGGTGTGTTTAAGTCATGGGATTAACATTTACGTTATTTTCGTCCTCCCTTGGCTTATTCTAGTCCTATTTTCATTTTTAACCAATCTTGGCATCCAATAGGTGTATTTGTGTCCTTGGATTAACTTTTAGGTCATTTTCATAATTCCTAGGTTTATTCTAGTCCAATTAGGGTTTTTAACAAATCATGTCCATCCTATAGGTGTGTTTGTGTCGTGAGATAAACATTTAGGTCATTTTCTTTCTCCCTAGGCTTATTCAAGTCCAATTATGGTTTTTAACCAATCTTGTGCATCCAAGAGGTGTGTTTGTGTCATTGGATTAACATTTAGTTCATTTTCGACCTCCCTATTCTTATTCTAGTCAGATTAGGGTTTTTAACCAATTATGGGCATCCAATTGGTGTGTTTGTGACATTGGATTCACTTTTATGTCATTTTCAACATCCCTATGATTATTCTAAACTATTTAGGGTTTTTAACCAGTCTAGTGCATCTTACTAGTTTATTTGTGTCCTTTGATTAATATTTAGGTCATTTTCTTCCTCCCTAGGCTTATTCTAGTCAAAAAAAGGGTATTAAGCCAATCTTGGGAATCCAATAGGTGTGTTTGTGTCATTCGATTAACATTTAGGTCATTTTCAACCTCGCTAGCGTTATTTTTGCCCGATTAGTTTTTTTAACCAATCTTGTGCATTAAATAAGTTAATTTTTGTCAATGGATTAACATTTAGGTCCTATCCGTCCTCGCTAGGCTTATTCATATCCTATTAGGGTGATTAACCAATCTTGTGCAATCAATAGGTGTGCTTGTGTCATTGGATTAACAATAATGTTATTTTTGTCCTCCCTAGGAGTATTCTAGTTCAATTATGGTTTTGAATCAATCTAGTGCATCCAACTTGTTTGTTTGTGACATTGGATTAGCATATAGGTCATTTTTGGTTGCCTAGGCTTATTATAGTCCAATTAGGATTTTTAACCAATCTTGTGCAACCAATAGGTGTGTTTGTGTCATTGGATTAACGTTTAATTCGTTTTCGTCCTCCCAAGGCATATTGTAGTCAAATTAGTATTTTTAACCAATCTTGTGCATTAGATAAGTTTATCTGTGTCGTTGGATTAATATTTAGGACATTTTCATCCACCTTATTCATATTGTAGTCCAATTAGGGTTTTTATCCAATCTTTTACAATCATTAGGTGTGTTTATTTCATGGGTTTAACATTTAGGTCATTTCAGTCCTCCATTGGTAGGTTCTTGTCCAATTTGTGTTTTTAACCAATCTTGGCCTCCAATAGGTGTGTTTCTATAAGTGGATTAACTTTTAGGCCACTTTCAGATTTGTTCTTTAAAGAAGTAGTTAGACTTCATGGTGTACCCAGAAGCATTGTGAGTGACCGAGACGCTAAATTCATTAGTCACTTTTGGAGGACACTTTGGGGTAAGCTTGGAACTAAACTTCTCTTATCCACGACTTGCCACCCACAAACTGATGGCCAAACTGAGGTAGTAAATCAAACTCTTTCTTCTCTTCTTAGGGCTGTAATCCAAAAGAATATTAGGACATGGGAAGAGCAAGGACAAAGAAGGCGAGGGAGGTTCTAAATAACTTAATAGCCACTTTACTTGAAGCAAGTACAACTCATGAAGAATTGAAGCCCAAGATAGTCAATTGCTTTACCCAAATTGAAGAAGTTAAGGAATGAAGGCGGCATTTATGTGTTATCAAATTATAGTAATAGACTAAATTAATAAGATATTTGGGTGTAACTGTAAAAATTTCAGTTGGGCCAAATTTAGAGAACTTTTTATGAGTTGCCATTATAAAAGGCAAACCCTTATTTTTTCTTAAGCAGATTTTGAATATTAATTTTGTGAGGCTTTGCTCTCTAGAGTTCTTGAAAGAATTCATTTTGAACTTATCAAGGTTGTTAATCCTTCTGTCGTTCTTTTTGGCTTATCAATCCCTATATTGTGGCGCCATTTTGTTCTTGATTAGTTTGTTGAATAATAATTTTGAGTTTCCTTTACATCAAACCCTAATACTCCAACTCTTCCAATTTTCGTGATCAGTAACCTGTGTTGATATCTCAAGTTCTATTTATTGGTTTTCGGTGATTTAAAACCCTAACTTGCATTTCAGAATGTTATCTTCACCTCGTTTTGGAATCGGCCGAATCCGAGTTTCGCATCGTTGTTTATCACATTCTGCAGCTTTACGGGATTTTCACTCAAATTTGTCAGTTTCCGACATAGAACGATCCTGAAAGTAAACCATGACTATTAGGAACATATCACTTGTGCATCCAATAGGTGTGTTTGTGTCATTGGATAAACATTTAAGTCATTTTCGTCCTCCAAAGGCTTATTCTAGTACAATTATAGTTTTTAACGAATCATGTGCATCCAATCCTGTGCATTCAGTCTTGTGCATCGAATTTGTGTGTTTGAGACAGTGGATTAAAATTGAAGTCATTTTAGTCATCCCAAAGCTGATTCTAGTCCATTTAGGGTTTTTAACCAGTCTTGTGCATCCAATAAGTTCATTTGTGTCAATGGATTAACATTTAGGTCTTTCTCGTCTTTCTTAGGCTTATTGTAGTCCAATTTATTTTTTTAACCAATCATGGGAATGAAATAAGTTCGTTTGTGTCATTGGATTAACATTTAGGTCATTTTCATCCTTCATAGGTTTATCATTGTCGAATTAAGGTTTTTAACCAATCTTGTAATTCCATTAGGTGTGTTTGTGTCATTGGATTAACATTTGGGTCATTTTCGTCCTCTATAGGCTTATGCTAGTCCAATTAGGCTTTTATAAAAAATTTGTGCACCCAAAAGGTCATTTATGTCATTGGATTAACATTTGGGTCATTTTCATCCTCCCTAGGCATATTCAAGTCCAATTAGGGTTTTTAACTAATCTTGTGCATCCAATAGGTGTATTTGTGATATGGGATTAACATTTAGGTCATTTTTGTCCTCCCTTGGCTTATTCTAGTCCTATTAGAGTTTTTAACCAATCTTGTACATTAAATAGGTGTGTTTAAGTCATTGCATTAATTTTTAGGTCATGTTCGTCCTCCGTAGGCTTATTCTAGTCCAATTAGTGTAATGCCCCAAATTTTTTGATCTAATTATTACTTAAAAATATATATAATTTTTTTTTAAAAGAACGTAATGTAATTTACTAAAATATTATTTATTTATTCATTTACAAAATTAATATTATAGTTGTTAGATCGATATTCATTTATGTTCCAAAATAAAATAAATTATCTTTAAGTGAAATTCAAAAGAACAATATTGACTGAATTAAGAACATTCAATTGGAATAAAATCTCACTTCCACATTTCTATTAAAAGTTAATTATAACGAGTAAATAACTTTACAATGTACCACAAATTTTTTAGTAATATAAAACATTATTTTTAAATAAAAGTCCCGTTCTCCCACGCACGTGCACCAATCAAACATCATTCATGCAACTCTTTGAGATCAATAGTACCTAAATGTTGGTGTAAGGGGTCACTTCATCCCACAACAAAAATTAAACCAAATAATAAAATAACAATCATAAAATATGAATATAAAATCCTTTTGTAATAAAAGATTTAAAGAAATTGATTATTTAATAATTCTAAAAGATATATCAAAAGTCATAAAATGTATATAAATAAGTAACAACCGTAGAGCAAATAATTACATCAAAATAAAAATAGCAATAAAATGTATATAAGTTATGCATGCTCCTTAATATATATGATCCAGATATAACCAGCGACACAGGCGTCCACACAGAAGTCACCCATACCAATGGGGAAAAATTAAACCAGCCACACAGACGTCCACAAAGATGCATATGATATGTTATGAAATGATAATAATGCTCAAAAAGTACATGACACCACTCACTTAAACAATCACACAAATCATCAGTCACTTAGGCAACCACAAAGATAACAATATTTAAAACACAAATCACCCGCCACTTAGGCATCCACAAAGATAACAATTTTTGAAACACAAATCACAAGCCACCTAGGCAACCACAAAGATAATGATATTTAAAACATAAGTCACCAGCCACTTAGGCAACCACAAAGATAACAATATTTAAAACACAAATCACCAGCCACTTAGGTAACCACAAAGACAAAATATTTTAGAATAAACATTTTAATCACACAAGACATCAAATTTATATTCTCATGAATGTTCATAGTTATAGCTCAATATCTTCAACACATCAAATATGCATGTGAACAAGTATCTCAAAATCACCACTTTCATTTTAATAATCCATAAGATTCGATTTGACTACGTATTATTGATAATAATTAAAACTCATATCACCAAGACTACAATAGCAACATAAATTTCATTCCCTTCATTGTAAAGTTTTCCGCATTCTAAAAATGGACTATTCATTAACGCATTTAATAATCAATTTTCCCATATTATGAAAATTAAAGAAATGTAAAATTCTCATCAATTTCTTCAAGACACATATATTGTTCATAAAAGTCAATTTTTAATTTCAAAATATTCAAATGTCTAAACTTAAAATCAAATACACATCATAATAAACATATTACTAATTACATCATTATAAAAATTATAACTTTATAATTAAATACTCTAAAACATGTAAAGCACTAAATATTTTCACTAAAAACATATTTATCAAGGTATAATAATAAAAATAATACTCTATAATTAATTTAATCAAGATAGAGGTATATAAAAATAAAATAAAACAATCAAAGAATTATAGTTAATTTCTTTACGACGAAAATAAAAATCAATCTTTTTCTTTTAAGACATCCAGACATCATATCAATATCTTAGAATCGTTAATTTAATATCTATTCTAACTCTGCATGGGGAAAAGCCCTTACCTTGGACGCTTTCCTTCCACGTAACACTACATATCCCACGAAAAACCTCATAAAGATGAAGGAACAAAAGATTACAGCTTCCACAAGAAAGAGAGGGAATATGTGGGTGACTGTTTGAGTGACTTAGAAAATATTTAAGATAAACAAAATATAATGTTGCCAATGGAGAGTGAACTTGATTAGAGAAAGAGAATAATTTTTCTCATTCAGATTAATTGCACACATCAATAAGATATTCAATTTGAATAATATCATTCAATGACCAACCGTTATGAATTAATTTACGTACTTATTCTTGTTTGTTACACATTTGAGTAGAAGTGAAATAGAAAACACATGGTTCTATAATTAAATGCTATTAAAAATAAAATACAGTGTGAATGATTAAATTTTGACCAAAATTGACTTGGTAATTTTTCACTCTAAAATACCCCAACAACTAATTAATTAATTAATATAAATATAGTTCATCAAATAATTAAAATTAAATGTACAATTACCTTATTATTGTCACACTAAATTAATTAAATAAAATATATAAATAAAATGAAGGATTTTCACTAACTCTATTATCTCCTAGGTTAAATACTTATTTGGTTTAAAATAAAACTAATAAATGATTTTACATTTATAAATTATAATTTAATTAAATAATTTAAATAATATTTTCATCAACTAAAATAAATCAAGTAAGACAAAATTATCACTGCAGGTTACATATAAAAGTAAAGTCAATGTATCTAACACATCAATTTCATGATTAACGAAAATAATCAAATAAACAAAATACACAGTTGTACACTTAGAAAATAATTATGTCATAAACCGTTCTAATGTAATTGTCACACCAAAACAATTATGTAAAAATAAAGTTTATAACAATTCAAGTGAAATAGGAAGTAGTAAATTTTAATTTAATTTATTTACATGTAGAATAAATTATTAATTAAATAATAAATTACAAAAATTACTAAAAGATGCATATATAATATATATAAAAATATTGGGGTGTTACAATTAGGGTGTTTAACCAATCTTGTGCATACAAAGAGTGTGTTTAAGACACTGGATTAACATTTAGGTCATTTTCGTCATCCCTAGAATTATTCTTGTCCATGTAGTGTTTTAAATTAGTCTTGTGCATCCAATAAGTTCATTTTTGTCATTGTATTAACATTTAGGTCATTTTCATCCTCCCTAGGCTTATTCTAGTCCAATAAGGATTTTTAACCAATCTTGTCCATCCAATAAGTTCACTTGTGTCATTGGATTAACATTTAGGTCATTTTTTTCATCCTCCCTTTGCTTATTCTAGTACAATTAGGGTTTTTAACCAATCTTGTGCATCCAATTGGAGTGTTTGTGTCATGGGGTTAACATTTAGGTCATTTTCGTCCACTTAGGGTTTTTAACCAATCTTGTGCCATCATTAGGTGTGTTAATGTCCTTGGGTTAAGATTTATGTTATTTTTGTCCTTTGTAGGCTTATTCTAGTCCAATTATAGTTATTAACAATCATGTGCATCAAATCTTGTGCATTCAGTCTTGTGCATCGAATTTTTGTGTTTGAGACATTGAAGTAAAATTTAGCTCATTTCGTCATCCCTAAGCTTATTCTAGTCCATTTGTGGTTTTTAAATAGTCTTGTGCATCCAATAAGTTCATTTGTGTCATTCGATTAACATTTAGGTAAATTTTGTCCTTCTTAGGCATATTTAAGTCCAATTAGTGGTTTTAACTAATCTTCAGCATCCAAGATGGGAATTTGTGATATGGGATTAACATTTAGGTAATTTTCGTTCTCCCTTGGCTTATTCTAGTCAAATTAGGATTTTTAACCAATCTTGTGCATCAATTAGATGTGGTTAAGTCATTGCATTAATATTTAGGTCATTTTCATCCTCCGTAGGCTTTTTATAGTCCAACTAGGGTTTTTAACACATGTTGTGCATTAAATATTTCATTTGGTATTTTTAACCAATGTTATGCATCCAATTCGTTTGTTTGTGTCATTGGATTAACATTTAGTTGATTTTTGTCCTCCCTTGTATTATTCTGGTCAGATTAGAGTTTTTAACCAATTTTGTGGAACCAATTGATGTGTTTGTGACATTGGATTAACTTTTAGGTCCTTTTCGTAATCCCTAAGCATATGACCTAAATGTGCATCCAATGACACAAACACACCTATTGGATTCTTAATATTTGTTAAAAACCCTAATTGGACAAGAATAAGCCAAGGGATGACGAAAATGACCAAAATGTTAATCAAATGACACAAATGACCTGATGGGATGCACAAGATTGCTTAAAAATCCTAATTGGACAAAAATAAGACTTGGGATGACGAAAATGATCTAAATGTTAATCCAATGACATAAATGAACTTATTGGATGTAAAAGACTTGTGCTTTCACATAATTAAAGGACCTATTAGAGCGCTTTTTGGAAAAGCGCTGTAAAGGTTTTTAAAAAAATAAGAAGGTCTTTGACAGCGCTTTTTTGACAAGCGCTGTAAAAAAAATGGTGAATAAGACTTGTGCTTTCACATAATTAAAGGACCTATTAGAGCGCTTTTTAGAAAAGCGTTGTATAAGGCTTTTAAAAAAAAAAAAAAAGAAGGTCTTTTACATCGCTTTTTTGACAGGAGCTGTAAAAAAAGCGCTGTAAAAGACTTGTGTTTACACATAATTAAAGGACCTATTAGAGCGCTTTTTGGAAAAGTGCTGTAAAAGGCTTTTAAAAAAAAATAAGAAGGTCTTTTACAGCGCTTTTTTGACAAGCGCTGTAAAAAAAGCGCTATAAAAAGCACTATAATAGAATTTTATATATAATTAGTAAATCGCTTCAGTTTCCTCTTTTTTACATAAACTTCACAACGTTTCAGTGTCCTTCTCCTCTTCATCATCCTTCTCATTACAAACCCTACATATTTCTTCGCACACTACAATACCTGAAGAGTGGGCAGAAATACGAACAATATTGTTAGCCATCTCCATTGCAAATCATCTCCATATTTGTTACAATCCCTACGAACATTATTACGTACTCTTCTCATTGCGAACCATACGATCTGTTCTACAAACCGTTCGTATTTCTGCGCATTTTCGCCGTTCCTTCTTAAGTGAAACCGTAACTCTATGAACCCTACATATTTCTTCGCACTCTTCAGGTATTGTATTCATTTATTCATTTATTTCTTACACACACACACACATATATATATATATTTAATGTGTTTTGTTAATGCTAATAATCACATTTATTTGATAGTACTTTACATGTTTTCTAAGCTCAAATGGGTGCTACAGTGTCAAAGCAAAATTCAAATAAATCATATGGATTCCAATAAAGGTTTGAAATATATGCCTTTAAAATTTCATTAACAATCAATGCACAAATATTTATTGACTTATATGTTTTATTTTATAGTGCTCTCGTCAAACTAACAACATGGACTGCAGATACTGTATATTGCGAATTATGAAGGAGATTGTTGATATAATCTCAGAAAGAAATCTAATTGAAATAAAGGAGCTATTACAGCGCTTTATTTAAAAAGCGTTGTAAAACTAATACACCAAGCAGCGTGTTTTTAGAAGAGATTTACAGCGCTTTTTTATTTATTTTAAAGAGCGTTGTTGTATCTTTTTACAGCGCTGGATACTACAGCGCTTAATTTTTTGAGAAAGCGCTGTAAATGGCTTAAAAAAAGCGCTGTAAAATGTCATTTTTGGCGTAGTGAATTTAACCGACTTAAACATCGTAAATTCAGTATAATACATCATCTTTTTAAGTCGGATATTTTATCCAACTAACATAATAGATATAATTAAAATAATAATTTTTTTTAATTTTTTAATTATATAAATTTCTCATTTTGTTTTCATGCTACTAATCCATGCAACATTTCGTATTAAATTTTAAATAAGAGTTTTGCACTTACAATCACAATTTTATATAACCATCTATAATCAAAATATACAATATCACAATATCTCATGTTTATACAAAAAAAAATATAGAGTACAAATAAAATGTATCCCATTTCCGACTATTCTTGACAAGACAGAAAGAAATAATTAAATATTCATTAACAAAATTACAAAGCCACAATATTTGTAGCAATATTCAATATACATATATTTGTATCATCATTTTTTTCAATTTATTTCAAAATAAAATCCACACAATGTTTTTGAACTTATTCACTTTGATCCGGAGGAATTGATCTCGAGTCATCAAATATCTAGAAGAAAAAAAACACACAATCAATATCGGTTGAATCATAATTTTTTTTATCATATGAATATTAAAAAATACAATCAATAACAAGTTTTAATTTTTTATCATACAAATATAAAAAAATACAATCAATAAGAACATGTAAAAACTAACGTACTTGCATTCATGAAATAACTATGTTAAGATGTTCAACATATGTAACATGACATAATAGTCACACTCATAGATATATTATGTTTAACAAATCATCATGACATATCTGCTTTGTATAACTATGACAAATCCTATAATGATTTCTTATTTCTTAAAAATATAACCGGTTCTCTTTAAAAACTAACGACAATAAAATTTTTCTTAAAAGCTTTTTTTAAATTAAGTTGTAAAAATTTATCCATACTTGTTGGTATTCGTCTCATTTGTTATACATAACTAACTACTAAGGTAAAATAAAAATTAGTTAGTAAAGAAAATGAATTTGACATATATTTTTTTTCCTTGAAATAATATGATATTATTTAAATGCATGTATATTGATAATTTTATCAACGTCACAAAAATTATATATCAACAATATAATTATAAAAAATTATTCATATAAATTTGTTATTCAATAAATTGAAGAACCATACTTGAAATGGTGGCAATGAAATTGGCCTGAAGAAGTGGACGTCAACCAACCATGGACTTGGGCGATGGAAGTGGAAGGGAGTAAATGGAGTTGTAAATATGGTTAGAGAATATAAAATATTTATAATACAAAAGTTAATAAACTGGAAGCTAAAACGTTGCATGTAGTAAACTATGAATAAGATGGAAGATACAACACTAAGTGATTCTTTAAATTCCTTTTAAATCATATACACGTTATTTGTCTTAAATCGGTTATTAATATAACTGCATTAAACAAGTTTTAAATATTTACAAAATTGCCACTGCCTTATTTTGTTAAGTCGTTTATAAGTAACCAATTTAGCCACAACGTATCTATTAAGTTGATTCTCAATGTAACCGTGTTAACAATGTTTCACATATTTACAAAATTGCCACCGCCTCAACTTGTTAACTCGTTTATACGGTAAACCGATTTAAATATACCTCCCCCTCATTTGTTAAGTCTAATGGCGGATAAATAACTTAAATATGTCATATTAAAAGACCAATTTTCTACAAGTGTAGGGAGGACAAAAACGATCTAAATGTTAATCCAATGACACAAATGAACTTATTGGATGCACAAGACTGCTTAAAAATCCAAGTTGGACAAGAAATAGAGTAGAAAGGACGAAAATGACCTAACTGTTAATCCAAAGACACAAATGAATTGTTGGGATGCACATGATTGGTTAAAAACCCTATTTGTACAAGAATAATACTAGGGAGGACGAAAATGATCTTAATGTCCATCCAATGACATAAATGAATTTATTGGATGCACAAGATTGCTTTAAAACCATAATTGGACAAAAATAAGACTTGGGATGACGAAAATGACCTAAATGTTCATCCAATGACACAAACACACTTATTGGATGCACATGATTGCTTAAAAACCAATATTGGACAAAAATAATACTAGGGAGGACGAAAATGACCTAAATGTTCATCCAATGAAACAGACACAATTATTAGAAGCACAAGATTACTTCAAAACCCTAATTACACAAGAATAAGACTTGGGATGACAAAAATGACCTAAATGTTCATCCAATGACACAAACACACCTATTGGATGCACAAGATTGGTTAAATATCCTAATTGGACAAGAATAAGCCTCGGGAGGACGAAAATGACCAAAATGTGAATCCAATGACACAAATGAACTTATTGGATGCACAAGAATGGTTAAAAACCCTAATTCGACAAGAATAAGACTAGGGAGGACAAAAATGACCTATATATTCATCTAATTACACAAACACACCTAATGGATGCACTAGATTGGTTAAAAACCCTAATTGGAACACAATAAGCCTAAGGAGGATGGAAATCACCTAAATATTAATCCTATGACCCAAATGAACTTATTGGATGCACAAGATTGCTTAAAAACCCTAATTGGACAAGAATAAGACTAGGAGGACGAAAATGACCTATATGTTTATCCAATGACACATCCACACTTATTGGATGCACATGATTGCTTCAAAACCCTAATTAAACAACAATAAGACTTGGGAGGATGGAAATGAACTAAATGTGCCTCCAAAGACACAAACACACCTATTGGATGCATAAGATTTCTTAAAAACCATAATTGGACAGGAAAGCCTAGGGAGGATGAAAATGACCAAAATGTTAATCCAATGACACAAATGACCTTATTGGATGCACAAGATTGCTTAAAAATCCTATTTGGACAAGAATTAGACTACGGAGGACAAAAATGATCTACATGTTAATCCAATGACACAAATACACACCTATTGGATGCACCAGATTGGTTAAAAATCCTAATTGGACAAGAATAAGCCTTGGGAGGACGAAAATGACCCAAATGTGAATCCTATGACACAAATTAACTTATTGGATGCACAAGAATGGTTAAAAACCCTAATTGGACAAGCATAAGACTAGGGTGGACAAAAATGACCTATATCATCATCTAATAACACAAACACACCTATTGTATGCACACGATTGGTTAAAATCCCTTATTGGACCACAATAAGTCTACTGAGGACGAAAATTACCTAAATGTTAATCCAATGACACAAATGAACTTATTGGATGCACAAGATTGTTTAAAAACAATAATTGAACAAGAATAAAACTAGGGGGGACGAAAATGACCTCAATGTTTATCCAATGATGTAAGACCTGTAATTTTAAATTATACTTTATTTATTTTAGTGGATTTTGGTATTGAACTCTGGGGCTTTTTAGCCAAGT
The DNA here is from genome assembly GCA_037974875.1 of Cicer bijugum. Taxonomy (NCBI): domain Eukaryota; kingdom Viridiplantae; phylum Streptophyta; class Magnoliopsida; order Fabales; family Fabaceae; genus Cicer; species Cicer bijugum. Next base: position 657,678 of record JBBPBT010001350.1, on the reverse strand, counting down.
TATTAATATTTTGGGAGTTTAAATGTTGAAAAAGATATTTTGATGCCCGAATAGAATGACTCGTCGATGAATAAATTAAATTAACTGCGGTGAATCTCTTACGAAGAATTTAATGCGTTATAGGTGAAATGGTAACTTAAAAAGTATCGAGATATTTTGAGATATTTGTTAATTATTATTAATATATATATATATATATATAAAGAAAAGGAATGGAAGGAAATAGGAAGAAGAGAAATAGAAATGAAGGAAAAAGAAGGAAAGGAAAAGAGAAAGAAAGAAAGTAAGCATTTTCCATCTCCTTCCTCTCACTGGCTCGCAAGATTTTCTTGTTCTCCCTCCCTCCATTTTCGTTTTCTTTGCTTCCTTTTCCTCAAGAATAGAAACCCAAGACTTAAGGGACAAGAAAACAAGGATTTCTCTGCTTCATACTTCCTTGTTGTTTCGAAAACGAAGAAAAACAGTGTTAGGGATTTCAAAACCGTCAAACACAAACCTCCCCGTTTCATCTAGATCTAAGCCTCCTTTAAAGAAGCGATAGAAGGGAATGTTGCTCACTACCATGCTACGGTTGTAGGGGACCAACTTTGGAAGCGACATTGCATGGGAGATTTTACCGGATTTGCTCGCGGTACTGTAATCGCACGTTACAGCTAATGTGAAGGTAAGGGCTCCTTCCAAACTTTTAGTTTGCATTTAGGGACTTATCTGTGGTTGTGTGGAAAAGAAGTTGGTTAGGGTTAAAGTAATGTTTCATGGAAAATGAATTTAAACTCATTTATGTATGATTTTGAGTAAATGAAACTTGTGTGATGGAGTGGTGGATTGTGTTGATTTGTGTTAGTTGTTTTTGATGTGTTCTTAATTGATACTGATGAAACTTGAGATGTGTTTGTGTGGAAAATGAGTTGGTGCGAATTATGGATTGAATGTGAAAGTTTGTTTTGTGTGGAATTTTGAAAACCGTTAAGTTAAATGAGTATTAAGAATGGGGAATCTCTTAATGTCTTGTTTACTTAATGTAAGTTTGTGAAAATCGTTTAAGTTAAATGAGAATTAAGAATGGGGAATCTCTTAATATCTCGTTTACTTAATGTTATTTTGAAAATCGTTTAAGTTAATTGGGCGTTAAGAATGGGGAATCTCTTAATGTCTTAGTTACTTAATGTTGTTTGAAAACCATTAAGGTTAACTGGGCGATAAGAATGGGGAATCTCTTAATGTCTTGGTTACTTAATGTTTGTTTTTGAAAAATCGTTTAAGTTAAATGAGTATTAAGAATGGGGAATCTCTTAATGACTTGTTTACTTAATGTTTTGTGTCGATATCGTTTAAGTTAAAAGAGTATTAAGAATGGGGAATCTCTTAATATTTTTGTTTGCTTAAGGTTTTGTTGTGAAAATCATTAAGTTAAATGAGTATTAAGAATGGGGAATCTCTTAATATCTGCGTTTACTTAATGTCATCGTGAAAATGATTTTGTGGAGAAATGAATTGTTGTGTTTTGGCGTGAATTGTCTAATAAATTTATGAATACGTTTGAGTTCATTTTGTGTGGAATTTGAAAACCATTAGAGTTAAACGAGTATTAAGAATGGGGAATCACTTAATGTCTTGTTTGCTGAATGTTTTGTTGTGGAAAATCGTTTAAGTCAAAAGTATATTATGAATGGGGAATCTCTTAATATGTGTGTTTGCTTAATGTTTGGTGTGAAAATCAGTTAAGTAAATGAGTATTAAAAATGGGGAATCTTTTAATATCTGCATTTACTTAACGATCGTTGTCGATGGAGTCAGTGTATGCTCATGCATTTCATTTTGGTAAATTATGCTCACCCGTGATAGGTGGCACCTCGGTAAACAGTACTGACTCGTGATAGGTGGTACGTTTGCGTTTTACGTTTGGTAAGTTGTGCTGACCCGAGATAGGTGGCACCTCGGTAAACAGTACTGACCCGTGATAGGTGGTACGTTTACGACTTACGTTTCTTGGTGAATTGTTTTTGTCCTTTAGATACTACACAAGTGTTTGACCGTGAGAGACTACGCCCTGGTAAATTGTGTTTGTCCGTGAGAGACTGCACAGGTATTTGTCCGTGAGAGACTACGCCCTGGTGAATTGTGTTTGTCCGTGGGAGACTGCACAGGTGTTTGTCCGTGAGAGACTACGCCCTGGTGTATTGTGTTTGTCCGCCAGAGACTGCACAGGTGTTTGTCCGTGAGAGACTACACCCTGGTAAATTGTGAATTGTTGGTTCATTTTGTTTGTGTGGCGATTGTCGCGTCAAGATGATTCCATGTGGTTTGTTGTTTCATCTTGTCCGTGTGGGTATTGTGTTATAAGTGTTCAGTGTTATGTTTTGGAATTTGGTGATAGCATGTTTGATTACAATACTATTTCGAAACTCATGATGTTGTAGTATTGTGTTATAAGTGTTAAGTGTTATGTTTTGGAATTTGGTGATAGCATGTTTGATTGCAATACTATTTCAAAACTCATGATGTTGTACTATTGTGCTATAAGTGTTAAGTGTTATGTTTTGGAATTTGGTGATAGCATGTTTAATTGCAATACTATTTCGAAACTCATGATGTTGTAGTAATTGTGTTATAAGTGTTAAGTGTTATGTTTTGGAATTTGATGATAGCATGTTTGATTGCAATACTATTTCGAAACTCATGATGTTGTAGTAATTGTGTTATAAGTGCTAAGTGTTAAGATTTGGGATTATGTATGAATGTGATTGACTTAGTTGATGTATATTTGGAAGATTACGCAGGGAAATCGATTGCCCGAATCGATTGGATCAGTTACAGGGACTTCTCTAAATTGCTCAAATCGATTTTGTCAAATCTATTTTGTAATTTGTCCTTCAAAACCCTTTAAGAAATCGATTGAATTAATCGATTGATATGTCTCCTGTTTTCTGGAATTTGGAAAATGTATTGAAGAAATCGATTGACCAAATCGATTTGGCTATCGAGGAACTCAGCCATTTGATGAAATAGAATTGTCAAATCGATTGGCTTCAACGCAAGGGCTCTGTCTTTCATGAAATCGAATTGCCAAATCGTTTGGCTTCAATACAAGGGCTTTGTCTTTTACGAAATCGATTTGCCCAATCGATTGGCCAATACAGGGGATCAGTCTTTCACGAAATCGATTAACCCAATCGATTGATGTAAGTTCGGAGTTCAATTTTCACTAAAAAATTTTAGGAAATCGATTTGCCCAAGCGATTGGCTATGTGGAAAATGTTATTTTGAGTTAGATAATTGATTGCTCAAGTAATTTATCAATGTTTTGGTCAGTTATGTATTACTTGATGGATTAAGAACTTTATTTGATTTCATTTACCTTTGGCAAGCATTATATGAACCTTTCGCATATGGAAAATCCTTTTCAGGTGCATGCTTAGTTGAGAGGATATTTTGTGCGTTTAAAAACTTAAATGTTATGTGTTAATTGTTAATTTCGGTTGGTGACCCTTTACAACTATTGTGGAAATCTGGGATTTGCCCTCAGATAAGAGCCAGGATGATCCTACCGGTTCGTACCCTACGGATCGGAATGTAGATGGGAATGCTTGGTTGGAGCTACGTTAGGAGGATCTCACGGGGCGCGTGGAGATCACTCAGGGTGTTTAGTAGTTTTGTAAAATGATCAGACTAGGTTGACACAGAGGCAACATATGTCTTTCTTTTGGGTTGCTTTTATTTTTAAACTGGAAGATTGTACCACTTTTGTTATGTAAACATTTTGGATTCATATTTCGAGAACATTTTCCGCTGCTTGTAAATTATAATGACTTAATTATTTATCCAAAGGTGTTACCTTATTTATTTCTTTGTTTTATTTTAATTTCTTTTATAAAAAAATACACCTTCGCTTTGATAAACGGGGTGTTACATTGTGGTATCAGAGCTTTGGTGTGGTTTTCTTTGGGGGCTGTGGAACCTTAGGTTCTAGATTGGAGGTTAGGAGTTGTTGTCTGATCATGTGTCAGTTTAGGTGGTTTGAGTTGTCAAGTTCAGAATAATTATGATGTGTTGATGTGGTCGGAAGTTATTTTGGGAATTATTGAAGTAGTGTTAAGACTCTACTTGATGATGGTTTTATAGGAAAACCATGACGCCAAGGAGGAATGACGTTCCGAGAGCCAATGCCAATAGGGATGATCGAATGGCGGAGGCTATGAATAACATGGTTGCTTCTGTTGTTGCACAGACTGCTGCCAAGACTCAATGTGATCTCGAAAAGAGGTAAAGGGAGATCCGTGCTGTAGAGTCAAGAGGATTAAAACACTTTCGTTGTTACAATCCTCCCAAGTTTTAGGGGGATGAGAATTCAGAGAAAACGAATCAATGGATCCAAGAAGTGGAGAAGATCTTCGAAATGATTAACTGTCAGGCGGGAGTGAGGATCAACTATGCCACTTATATGCTACTAGGAGATGCTGAGTACTGGTGGAGGAGTACAAGGTTGTTGATGAGATCAGCTCACGAGGAGGTGGACTGGGAATCTTTCAAAAGGAAGTTTTTAGACAAATACTTTCCGATGAGTACCAGGACTAGACTGGGTGATGATTTCCTGAAACTGCATCAGGGGAACATGACCATGGGCGAATATGCTGCTAAGTTTGAATAACTATCAAGGCATTTCATATTTTTTCCGTGAAGAGATTGATGAGCCATTCTTGTGTCATTGTTTCCAAGATGGACTAAAGTATGAGATTCAAGACTCTGTTTTACCCTTGGGAATTCAACGTTTCCAAGTTCTTGTGGAAAAATGTAGGGAAGTTGAGGATATGAGGAATAAGAGGACTAGTCTACGAGAGAATTTTAGTACACGAGGGCCCAGTCGGATGAATTAACAGAACAACAAAGGGAAACAACTTGATAAACCTTATAATCGACCACATAATAACAACGGTGGGCAGAATCGCCCAGGGAACCAAGACTTTGGGAGACAAGTGGGACAAGCGATACGATGTTACCGATGTGGAGAAGAGGGACACTATGCTTATGCTTGTACCTCAAACAGTCCTACATGCTACAATTGCCATAAACCAGGGCACTTTGCAAAGAATTGCAAGGCTTCGAAGGTGGAACCAATGGTGAATGTAGCTAGGATTACTCTTCCTACTGCTAGAGGACATGTTTATTGCGTCAGCGCTGAAGTTGGAAGTTTATCTAGCAATCTGATTCAATATGACTGTGCGATTACAGGTAACCCCCTAACTACACTTTCTGATTCGGGGACAACCCATTCCTTCATTACTATGGATTGGAAGCCCTATCCTTAGGTAATGATATATTGTACTCAATGTGTCGGTGTCATACTTAGTGTTTAGGTTTGGTACTAGATGGATGTTTCGTACAAGGTGGAACATCAGCGACCTGCTGGGGTGTTGCAACCTTTTGAGATTACACGGAGTACCATCGAGTATTGTATCAGACCGTGATCTGAAGTTCACATCACATTTTTGGGGAGCATTGCACGAAGCGTTGGGAACGAAACTACGATTGAGTTAAGCTTACCATCCACCAACGGACGGACAGACTGAAAGGACGAATCAGTCCCTTGAAGATCTGTTGAGAGCATGTCTGTTAGATGATAGAGGAAGTTGGGATGATGTACTTCCGTTGATTGAGTTCACCTACAACAATAGTTTCCATGCAAGTATTGGAATGGCACCATATGAGGCTTTTTATGGGGGCAAGTGTCAAACGCCCTTGTGTTAGTATAAGGACGGTGAAAATACGATTGTCGGACCAGAGATGGTGCAACAGACTACAACTAAGGTAAGGAAGATCAAGGAGAAAATGAAGACTTCACAAGATCGTCAGAAGAGTTACGCGGACAAGCGTCGCAAACTTTTAGAATTCGAACAGGGTGACCATGTGTTTCTAAGAGTCACCCCTACTACGGGAGTTGGTAGGGCATTGAAATCGAAGAAGTTGACTCCGAAATTTTTTGGACCATATCAGATTTCTGCACGAATTGGGCCTGTTGCTTATCGGATTGCATTGCCTCCGATACTGTCCAATATTCATGGCGTGTTTGATGTGTAAATGTTTAGGAAATATCTTGCAGATCCATCTCATGTGATCGGACCAGACACAATCCCGCTAAAGGACAACCTGTCGTTTGAAGTTAAGCAATTGAGGACCCAGGATGTTTCATTGGTCAAGATGATTAAGAACCCAATTACTGGAGACGCGACCTGGGAACTGGAGAGCAAGATGAGAGAACAACACCAAGAGTTATTTATTGACGCATAGTTTCGAGGACGAAACTAATTTTAGGGGTGTAGTAATGTAAGACCCGTAATTTTTAGTTATACTTTATGTATTTTAGTGGATTTTGGTATTGAACTCAGGGGCTTTTTCGCCAAGTTATTAATATTTTGGGAGTTTTGTAACACCCCGTTTTTCAAAGCGACGGTGTATTATTATTTTGTTTTTGAAAGAAATTAAAAAAACAACAAGGAAATAAATAAAACCGAGCAAATTAATAAAATAAAACCTTTGGATATATATATAACTAAGCCATTAAAATTTATAAGCAGCGGAAAAGTTTTTCAAAATATAAATCTATAGCATGTAATGCTGTCAGCAATAGTACTGGTACATCCTTTCAACTTTACATAAGGGTAGCCCAAAAAGAAAGACATATGTGTCCTGAGTGACAACCTAGTTTGATCATTCTATACATAACAAAAAACTATACGTCTTGAGTAATCTCCACGCGCCCCGTGAGATTCTCCTATCGTAGCTCCAATCAAGCAATCCCATCCACATTCCCATCCGGAGGGTACGGACCGATAGGATCATCCAGACTCTCATATGAGGGCAAAGTCCAGATTTCCACAATAGTTGTAAAAGGTCACCAACCGAAATTAACAGTTAACACATAACATTTAAGTTTTAAAATGCAGAAAAAAAACATTTCAACTTAGCATACACCTTAAAAGGGTTTCTATATGCCAAACATGCATACACAAAGTTGAAAAATGAAGTTTTTAACAAAACAGCACTGTTGTATTCGAATACAGCATCTTTGTATTCGAATACAAGGCTATTTCAGCATTTAGCAGCAAAACAACATATCTGTTTTCGACTACAACAGTCTGTATTCGACTACACAGTAAGTCAGTGGCAAAACAGCATGTCTGTATTCGACTACAACAGTCTGTATTCGACTACACAGTAAGTCAGTGGCAAAACAACATGTCTGTATGAATACAACTTGCTGTATTCGAATACACATCAGACAGCACCAGAAAAACAGCAAAATTCAGCATTTTTCAGCTTTTCAAAGGGTTTTGAAATCAATCAACACTTACCCACAACTCCAAACAATCAAACTTAGCAATTATAGTGCAATCACCACGACATCTTGAGTTTCAAAACAATTTTGCAATCAATCAAACTTACACACAACTCCGAAACAAAACACTTAGCGACTATAACACAATTACCCCGACATCTTAAGTTTCGAAATGGTTTTGCAATCAATCACGCTATCACACAATTCCCAAACATCCACACTTGGCAATTATAACACAATCACCACAACAACTTTAGTTTCAAAATAGTTTTGCAACCAAACGCACTATCACACAATTCCAAAACATAACACTTAGCAAATAAAACCCAATTACCACCACAACTTAAGTTCAAACACTCAATCATAAACTTGAATCAAATACACTTACACACAACCTGTTCCAAAACATAGCACTTAGTAATATCATCACAATCATAAATTTGAATCAAACACGACTCGTGTGCCAAGTACCCTAATGCAATGCGTATTTGCCAAAATGCATGGACTCAGAATTCCAAACCAAAACCCTCCTTGAAGGGCCATAAATCATAATTGTACCGCCTATCGCAGGCCAAAGTACCAATTACCGAGGTGCCACCTATCACGGGTCAGCAAGATTTACTAAAAAGCGTAAATCGTAAACGTACCACCTATCACGGGTCAGCACGATTTACTAAAAGAAAAAACGTAAGTCGTAAGTGTACCGCCTATCACAGGCCAAAGTACTACTTACCTAGGTGCCACCTATCACGGGTTAACACAACTTACCAAACGTAATTCGTAAACGTACCACCTATCACGGGTCAGTACTGTTTACCGAGGTGCCACCTATCACGGGTCAGCACAATTTACCCAATGAAATGCATGAGCATACACTAACTCCATTCACAACAAGCGTTAAGTAAATGCAGATATTAAAAGATTCCCCATTTTTAATACTCATTTACTTAACCGATTTTCACACCAAAACATTAAGCAAACAGACGTATTAAGAGATTCCCCATTCTTAATATACTTTTGACTTAAACGATTTCCACAACAAAACATTCAGTAAACAAGTCATTAAGAGATTCCCCATTCTTAATACTCATTTCACTGAAAACATTTTCAAAAACAATCATTAAGTAACCAAGACATTAAGAGATTCCCCATTCTTAACGCTCCGTTAACTTAAACGATTTTCACAAACTCACATTAAGTAAACAAGACATTAAGAGATTCCCCATTCTTAATACTCGTTTAACTTAATGGTTTTCAAATTCCTCACAAAACCAAATTTCATATTCATTCCATACTTCACTCCAAATCATTTTCCACACAAACCACACAAAACAAACTCAAACATACTTTCACATTCAATCCATACTTCACTCCAAATCATTTTCCACACAAACCACACAAAACAAACTCAAACATACTTTCATTAGTTATCAATCTAGAACACGTCAAAACAACGAACACAAATCAACACAATCCGTCACTCAAACACAACAAGTTTCATATACTCAAGATCATACATAAAGGAGTTTAATTTCATTTTCCACGAAGCATTCATCAATCTAACCAAAACCTAACTCTAAGATTTTACCCATAAAGCCTTAGATACATTTTCCCAAATCAATACTCTAACCCTAACAAAATTCTTTTCCACACAACTACAGATAAGGCCCTAAATGCAAACTAAAAGTTTGGAAGGAGCCCTTACCTTCCCGTTAGCTGTAACGTCGATTTACAGCACCGCGAGCAAATCCGGTAAAATCTCCGCTCGCAACGCCGCTTCCAAAGTTGGTCCCCTAGCACCGTAGCGTGGTAGTGAGCAACTTTCCCTTCTATCTCTTCGTGAAATGAAGCTTAGATCTAGGTGAAACGGGAAGGTTTGTGTTTGACGGTTTTGAAATCCCTAAACCGTTTTTCTTCGTTTTCGGATCAAAGAGGAAGAGTGAAGTTGAGAAATCCTTGTCCCATCTCCCACCATCAAATTCGAATTCAAAGGAAAGAAAAGGAAGCAAAAACGAGCAACAATGGATGAAGGGAGAAATTGAACTTCTTGCGCGAGGCAGTGAGGAAGGAGATGGAAAATTCTGATTTTCTCTCTTTTGTATTTCCTTTCTCTCTTTTTCTTTCCTTTCTACTTCTCTTCTCCTTATTCCTTTCTTTTCCTTTTCTTTATATATAAATATAAATATATATATATATATATATATTAATAATAATTAACAAATATCTCCAACTCTTTAAGTATCTATTAAATTACTCTTTTACCCAAAACACATTAAACTATTCGTAAAAGATTCACCGCAGTTAATTTAATTTATTTATCGACGACTAACTCTAATCGGGCATCAAAATATCTTTTTGATCATATAAACTCCAAAATATTAATAACTTGGCTAAAAAGCCCCTGAGTTCAATACCAAAATCCATTAACATACATAAGGTATAATTTAAAATTTTGGGTCTTACAAGTTTAAATGACCAAAAAGATATTTTGATGCCCAAATTGAATTACTCGTCGATGAATAAATTAAATTAACTGCGGTGAATCTCTTACGAAGAATTTAATGCGTTATAGGTGAAATGGTAATTTAACAAATATCGAGATATTTTGAGATATTTGTTAATTGCTATTAATATATATATATATATTTGATATATATACATATATTTATATATATATAAAGAAAAGGGAAGGAAGGAAATAGGAAGTAGAGAAATAGAAAATAAGGAAAAAGTAAAGAAAGTAAGCATTTTCCATCTCCTTCCTCTCACTGCCTCACAAGATTTTCTTTTTCTCCCTCCCACCATTTTCGTTTTCTTTGCTTCCTTTTCCTCAAGAATAGAAACCCAAGGCTTAAGGGGCAAGAAAACAAGGATTTCTCAGCTTCATACTTCCTTGTTCTTTCGAAAACGAAGAAAAACGGTGTTAGGGATTTCAAAACCATCAAACACAAACCTCCCCGTTTCATCTAGATCTAAGCCTCCTTTCAAGAAGTGATAGAAGGGAAAGTTGCTCACTACCACGCTACGGTGCTAGGGGACCAACTTTGGAAGCGGCGTTGCGAGCGGAGATTTTACCGGATTTGCTCGCGGTAATGTAATCACACGTTACAGCTAACGTGAAGGTAAGGGCTCCTTCCAAACTTTTAGTTTGCATTTAGGGACTTATCTGTGGTTGTGTAAAAAAGAATTTGGTTAGGGCTAAAGTAATGTATCGTGGAAAATGAATTTAAACTCATTTATGTATGAATTTGAGTAAATGAAACTTGTGTGTTTGAGTGATGGATTGTGTTGATTTGTGTTCGTTGTTTTTGATGTGTTCTTAATTGATACTGAGGAAACTTGAGATGTGTTTGTGTGGTTTGTGTGGAAAATGATTTGGTGCGAATTATGGATTGAATGTGAAAGTTTGTTTTGTGTGGAAATTTGAAAACCATTAAGTTAAATGAGTATTAAGAATGGGGAATCTCTTAATGTCTTGTTTACTTGATGTGAGTTTGTAAAAATCGTTTAAGTTTAATGAGAATTAAGAATGGGGAATTTCTTATTGTCTCGTTTACTTAATGTTGTTTTGAAAATCGTTTAAGTTAACTGAGAGTTAAGAATGGGGAATCTCTTAATGTTTTTGTTACAAAATGTTGTTTGAAAATCTTATAAGTTAAATGAGAATTAAGAATGGGGAATCTCTTAATGTCTTGGTTACTGTATGTTGTTTTGAAAATCTTTTAAGTTAACTGGGAGTTAAGAATGGGGAATCTCTTAATGTCTTAGTTACTTAATGTTGTTTGAAAACCGTTTAAGTTAACTGGGCGTTAAGAATGGGTAATCTCTTAATATCTTAGTTACTTAATGTTACATTAAAACCCTAGTGACACAAGAATAAGACTTGGGAGGACGAAAATGACCTAAATATTCATCCAATGACACAAACACACCAATTGGATGTGTAAGACACCGAATTTCAAAGCGAGGGTGTATTTTTTTTTTAAAAAAAAATTAAAATAAAATAGAGAAACAAATATGGAAAATACCATTGGATAATTATATAAGTCAATATAATTGATACGCAGCGGAATAGTTTTCAATATATGAGTTCAAAGTATTTACACAACAGCCAGTGAGTGATACATGGAATCCATTAACATAAAATGTCATGCTAACAATATTAGTAAAGATACAATTTTCCAACTTAAAATAAACGCAATCCAAAATAAAGACATATGTTCCCTCTATGTCAACCTAATCTAATCATTCTACCAAAAACTATACACCCTGAGTGATCTCCACACGCCCCGTGAGATCCTCCTAACATAGCTCCAATCAAGTGTTGCCATCTACATTCCCATCCGTAGGGTACGAACCGGTAGGATTGTCCGGGCTCTCATCTGAGGGCAAAGCCCAGATTTCCACAATAGTTGTAAAAGGTCACCAACCGAAATTAACAGTTAACACATAACATTAAAGTTTTTAAATGCACAAAATACCTTTTCAACTTAGCATGCACCTTAAAAGGGTTTTCCATATGCTAAAAGTTAATATAATACTTGCCAAATAAAAATTAAATCAAAATAAAGTTCTCAATCCATCAAGTGATACATAACTGACCAAAACATTTATAAATCAATTGAGCAATCGATTATCTAACTCAAAATAAGAATTCCTACTAAGCCAAACGATTGGGAAATCGATTTCCAGAAGGTTTTTAGTGAAATCTGTACTCTGGACTTAATTCTATCGATTGGGAAATCGATCGAATGAATAAATGAGCCTCTGTATTAAAGCCAATCAATTTCCAAATCAATTTTGTCAAATTGTATGGCCAAATCGATTTCCAAATCGATTTTGTCAAACTGGCTGAGCTCATGTGATAAATCCAATCGATTGCCAAATCGATTTCGAGGAATAGTTCTTTATAGAATCGATTTCCCTGCATGTTTTTCTAAAAATACATGAACTAACTCAATCACATTCACACACAATTCCAACACATAACACTTAGCAATTTCGATACAATCACCACGACATTATGAGCTTTGATATAGTTTTGCAATCAAACATGCTATCACACAATTCCAAAACATAACTCTTAGTAAAATCAACACAATCACAATGATATCTCAAGTTCTAACACTCAATCTTAAACTTGAATCAAACACACTTACACACAATTTCAAAACATAACGCTTAACAGTTACAACGCAACACCCACACGGACAAGATGAACCAACAAATCACATGGAATCATCTTGACGTGACAATCCCCACACAGACAAGATGAACCAACAAATCACATGGAATCACCTTGACGCTACAATCCCCACAAAGACAAGATGAACCAACAAATCACATGGAATCACCTTGACGCGACCATCCCCACACAGACAAAATGAACCAACAAATCACATTTACCAAGGTGTAGTCTTTCACGGACAAACACCTGTGCAGTCTCTCACGGACAAACACAATTTACCATGGAGTAGTCTCTCACGGACAAACACCTGTCCAGTATCTCACGACCAAACACAATTTACCAGGGTGTAGTCTCTCATGGACAAACACCTGTGCAGTCTCTCACAGACAAACACAATTTAAGTAAAAGCAGATATTAAAAGATTCCCCATTTTTAATATCCCTTTAACTCTTACAATTCGAACAACAATCATTATGTAAACGTAAACATTGAGAGATTCCCCATTCTTAATGCTCATTTAGCTATAACGATTTCCACTACAAAAATTAAGTAAACCGAGATATTAAAAGATTTCCCATTCGTAATACTCGTTTAACTTAAACGATTTTCACAACAAACATTAAGTAAACAAGGATATTATGAGATTCCCGATTCTTAATACTCCTTTAACTTAAAACGATTTTCAAAACAAACATTAAGTAAACAAGACATTAAGAGATTCCCCATTCTTAATACTCATTTAACTTAAACGATTTTCAAAACAAACATTAAGTAAACAAGACATTAAGAGATTCCCCATTCTTAATACTCATTTAACTTAAACGATTTTCAAAACAAACATTAAGTAAACAAGACATTAAGAGATTCCCCGTTCTTAATACTCATTTAAATTAAACGTTTTTCAAAACAAACATTAAGTAAACAAGACATTAAGAGATTCCCCATTCTGAATACTCATTTAACTTAAACGATTTTCAAAACAAACATTAAGTAAACATGACATTAAGAGATTCCCCTTTCTTAATACTCGTTTAACTCTAATGGTTTTCAAATTCCACACAAAACGAACTCAACCATATTATCAAATTCAATCCACAACTCACACCAAAACGCAATTCACTTTTTCACAAATTCCAACCAAACACATCCCAAATTTCATAAATATCAATTAAGAACACGTCAAATACGACGAATACAAATCATCACAACATACCACTCAGACACAACAGGTTTCATTTACTAAAAATCATAAATAAATGATTTAAATTCATTTTCCACCAAACATTCATCAATATAACCAAAACCTAACTCTATGATTTTACCAATAAAGCCTTAGATTCATTTTCCCCAAATCAACACTTCAACCCTAAAAAATTCCTTTCCACACAACCACAAATAAGTCCCTAAATGTAAACTAGAAGTTTGGAAGGAGCCCTTACCTTCACGTTAGCTTTAACTTGCAATTACGGTACCGCGAGTAAATCCGGTACAATCTCCGCTCGCAACGTCGCTTCCAAAGTTGGTTCCCTAGCACCGTAGCGTGGTAGTGAGCAACTTTCCCTTCTATCTCTTTGGGAAAAGAAGCTTAGATCTAGATGAAACGGGGAGGTTTGTGTTTGACGGTTTTGAAATCCCTAATACCGTTTTTCTTCGTTTTTGAAACTACGAGGAAGTATGAAGTTGAGAAATCCTTGCTTTCTTACCCACTAATCCTGGAGTTTCTATTCTTGAAGCCAAAGAAAGAAAAAGAAAGCGAACCAAGAAGAAAAAGAGAGGGAGAGCGCGAGGTAGGGGAGGAGGAAGAAACATTTTCTTCCTTGTTTCCTTTTCTTTCCTTTTTCCTTTTCCCTTTCTTTTTCATTTTCCTTTCTTTTTCCTTTTTTCCTATTTCCCTCCAATCATATATATATATATATATATATAGATATATTACTTACAATATATACATATATATTTATATATTATAATTAAAACCAAACCAATAAATGTCTAACAATTCTTATACCCAACAATTCATTCCCATCTTAATCTAATTTAATAAAAATATCTACTCTTGTCGCAACTCAATTGACAGGTACAATTTTCAGCAACCCGAGATATTTTTAACTAAACTTTCCGGACTTATATCCATCGTAATCTAAATAAATTATTCTTCAACAAATAATTTTAATCCAATTTCCAAAAATATATTTTTGGCATTAAACTCACTAATTACCAAAAATTGGGCTAACAACCTAAGAAACTCAACTCAAAATACCCTACAATTGTATAATTTAGGATTTAAAATTAAGGATCTTACATTACTACCCCCCTAAAATTAGTTCCGTCCTCGAAACATAAAGTGCGAGTAACAATCCATACTAGGTTTGTACTCTAATTCAACATACAAGTCATAACTTGTTTCACCTGGCTTACTTGATGAAAGTGTTGCTTAACCCTTTTCAACATGATTTTGTGTACTATCAACAAGAGATTAAGAATGACAGCCTAAGAAACTCAACACAAAATACCAAAAATTGGGCTAACAGCCTAAGAAACTTAACACAAAATACACTAAAATCGTATAATTTAGGGTTTAAAGTTAAGGGTCTTACAGGATGCACAAGATTGGATAAAAATCCTAATTGGACAAGAATAAGCCTTGGGAGGACGAAAACGATCTAAATGTTAATCCAATGACACAAATGTACTTATTTGATGCACAAGATTGGTTAAAAACAATAATTGGAAAAGAATAAGACAAGGGAGGACGAAAATGACCTAAATGTTAATCCATTGACAGAAACGAACTTAATGAATGCACAAGATTGCTTAAAAACCCTAATTGGACAAGAATAAGACTAGGAAGGACGAAAATTACCTTAATGTTAATCCAATGACACAAATGAATTTATTGGACGCACATGATTGCTTAAAAACCCTAATTGGACAAGAATAAGACCAGGGAGGATGAAAATGACCTAAATGTTCATCAAATGACACAAACAAACCCAATGGATGCACAACGTTAGATAAAAACCCTAATTGGACAAGAATAAGACTAGGAAAGACGAAAATGACCTAAATGTTCATCCAATGACAAAAACACACTTATTGGATGCACTAGATTGCTTCAAAACTCTAATATCACAAGAATAAGACTATGGAGGATGGAAATGACCTAAATGTTCAACAAATGAAACAAACACACGTACCGGATGTGGAAGATTGGTTAAAAACCCAAATTGGACAAGAATAAGCCTAGGGAGGACATAAATGACATAAATGTTAATCCAATGACACAAATGAACTTATTGGATGCACAAGAATGCTTAAAAAGACTAATTGGACAAGAGTAAGACTACGGAGGATGAAAATGACCTAAATGTTAATCCAATGACACAAATAACCTTATCGGATGTACAAGATTGCTTAAAAACCCTTATTGAACTAGAATATGACTACAAAGGACAAAATTGACCTAAATGTTCATCTAATAACACAAACACACGTACTAGATGAACAATATTGCTTTAAAAACCTAATTAGACAAGAAAAAAACTAGAGAAGACAAAAATGATCTAAATGTTCATCCAATGACACAAACACACCTATTGGATACACAAGATTGATTAAAAACCATAATTGGACAAGAATAAGCTTAGGGAGGACGAAAATGAACTAAATGTTAATCCAATGACACAAATAGTTGGGGGATACGACCTCTGATTTGCGGAAGAATTATGCCGAATAATGATTATTCTAACAATATGCGTAGCAGTTTAATAAATTCGAAATTTACTAAACACAAGATTAAACAAGGTCCCTAATAAACAATTCTAATGAATGTCAAACTATATGGATCATGGTATATATGGAGAAATGCATCAGAAACAATTATTATTCAAGATGTTGATTTTCATGCAATCATGTTAAGACAATTAATCATGCAAATTCACTTAACATAAAATACTGATCATGCATTCAATCAATATCAGAAACGTAATAATTGCAGAAATTTAAACGAGATAAGGGAAAGAAAAGTGTACGCAGATTTTTACACTGGTTCAGTCGTCTCGTGACGACCTATATCCAGTCCTAAGATCTGACTAGATCTCAGTTTACAGATTTTTACACAGCGCCTCGCACCAATCTTAATCTATTCTCCCTGTTCTATCTTTCCTTCCCTAAATTCCCAAGTTTAAGTCCCATAAACTTGACCATGAATTCAATCAAGTGTCTTCTTGTTGACAACCCTCAACCCCAAAGAACACCACCAGTAACAACTGGATTTTCTCAAAGTAATTTGGTTACAGAAAATGATTTACAAAAATTGAAACATATCAATTATACAAAGTTCTTGATCTTCCTTCTTCTCAAAGCAATCTTTCTCAATTCAATCTTTTTCAATTTTCATTGATCACAAATGTTGATTGTTCATGGCTGAAAAAGATGTTCAAAGTAATATCAGCTGAGAAATAGTTAGTGGTATATTATGTGTTTTCAAAAGTAATATCAAAAGTTATGAAAGTTCTGAAAGTTCTAAAAGTTATTCTTATTCTTCTTATTAGAAGAAGAGTATGAAAGCAGTTTATATAGTTTCAGGAAAACAACATATGAATCGATTTGGCCAATCAATTCATTAAAGTTATAAATCACACTACTCAATTTATCCAATCGATTCCGCGAATCTTGTTTTTCTTGAATCTTGAAACTGCATAAACCAATCGATTTAACTAATCGATTATTTTAACAGAGTTCATCAGACTTGGATGAATGTACATAATTGAATCGATGTTCATAATCAACTTGGAGTGTTCTGTTCAAACAACGAGATCAAAACAATCGATGTACTTAAATTATTCAACCATCTCAGTCATCTCTCTTTCTATAACTTTTTGTACCAATCACTTTAGTCAATCGATTTCACTGGTTCCAGGGACACAATGATTTTCACCAATCGATTTGCCTAACCGATTGTTGATTTAAGTATGAAGCTCATTTCAACAGTTGGTCCATTCAATCGATTTACCAAGTCGATTGAAGCCAAACTTAATTCAACAGAAGTAAATTAGTAGATTGTGCTAATCGACTGTGTATGTTCCAGACCAAGGTTATTTTGAAACTTATTTTAGTAAGTCGATTTGCCAAATCGCTTTATTAAACATTGGTTTGGCTCTGGGACATTCACACTCGATTGTGTCAATTGATATAGACAAACAAAAAATAAAGATGTGATTGGATTAATCGATTTGCCAAATGATTAGCTTGCAAGGCATGCCACTGACGTAACACCCCGTTTTTCAAAGCGAGGGTGTATTTTTTTTTTCAAAAGAAATTAAAATAAAACAGAGAAATAAATAAGGTAACACCTTTGGATAAATAATTAAGTCATTATAATTTACAAGCAACGGAAAAAATTCTCAAAATATGAATTCAAAATATTTACATAACAAAAGTGTTATAGTCTTCCAGTTTAAAAATAAAAGCAACTCAAAAGAAAGACATTTGTTCCCTCCGTATCAACCTAGTCTGATCATTTTACAAAACAACTAAACACCCTGAGTGATCTCCACGCGCCCCGTGAGATCCTCCTAACGTAGGTCAAATCAAGCATTCCCATCTACATTCCCATCCGTAGGGTACGAACCGGTAGGATCATCCTGGTTCTCATCTGAGGGCAAAGCCCAGATTTCCACAATAGTTGTAAACGGTCACCAACCGAAATTAACAGTTAACACATAACATTTAAGTTTTTAAAATGCGCAAAATAACATTTCAACAAATCACATGGCATCACCTTGACTCGACAATCCCAACGCATACAAGATGAACCAACAAATCACATGGCATCACCTTGGCGCGACAATCCCAACGCATACAAGATGAACCAACAAATTACATGGCATCACCTTGGCGCGACAATCACAACACAGACAAGATGAACCAACAAATCACATGGCATCACCTTGACTCGACAATCCCAACGCATACAAGATGAACCAACAAATCACATGGCATCACCTTGGCGCGGCAATTCATTTCTCCAGAAAATCATTTTTACGACAACATTAAGTAAACGCAGATATTAAGAGATTCCCCATTCTTAATACTCATTTAACTTAATGATTTTCACAAAGAAACACACATTAAGCAAACAGAAATATTAAGAGATTCCCCATTCTTAATACTCTTTTAACTCCAACGATTTTCAAAACAAACATTAAGCAAACAGAAATATTAAGAGATTCCCCATTCTTAATTCTCATTTAACTTAAACGATTTTCAAAACAAACATTAAGTAAACAAGACATTAAGAGATTCCCCATTCTTAATTCTCATTTAACTTAAACGATTTTCACAAACACACATTAAGTAAACATGACATTAAGAGATTCTCCATTCTTAATACTCGTTTAACTTAATGGTTTTCGAATTCCAAACAAAACAAACTCAAACATATTATCAAATCCAATCCACATATCAAATTTCATCAGTGTTAATTAAGAACACGTCAAATACAACAAACACATATCAACACAACATAGCACTCAAACACGTCACATTTCATTTACTCAAAATCATACTCAAATGAGTTAAATTCATTTTCCCCCAAATCAACACTTTAACCCTAACAAAATCCTTTTCCACACAACCTCAGGTAAGTCCCTAAATGCAAACTAGAAGTTTGGAAGGAGCCCTCACTCACCAAGCCTTCGGTTTCTATTCTTGAAGCCAAAGAAAGAAAAGAAATGGAAAAAGAAAGAAAGAAGGGCGACGGGTTTGCGTAGGTGGAAGGCATGTTAGCTTCCTCTGTTTTTCTTCCGTTCCTGACATTTCAAGCCTATATATATATCTAACTTATAACATATATATATATATATATATATATATACTTATACTAATAATAATAATAATATATATGTATATACATATATATATATATAAACATTTATATTATATTTAAAACCAAACTCAAATGAATATCTACCAACTCTTACACACCTCACTTCATACATCTAATTTAATAAAATATCTATTCTCGTCGCAACTCAATTGAAAGTTTTCAGCAACGAGTGATATTTTTAACTAACTATCCGAAATTAAATTCTTCGCAACGTAAATAAATTATTCTCCGACAAATAATTTTAATCCAATTTCCAAAAATATATTTTTGGCATTTAACTCATTAAGTACCAAAAATAGGGCTAACAGCCTAAGAAACTCAACACAAAATACCCTATAATTGAGTAATTTAGGATTTTAAATTAAGTGTCTTACATTACTACCCCCCCTATAATTGTTTCGTCCTCGAAACATAAAGAATGAGTAACAATCCACACTTGGTTTGTACCCAAATTCAACATACCAGTCGCAACTAGTTTCACCCGGCCTTCTCGAAGAAAGTGTTGTCTACCCCTTTTCATAGGGTGCTTAATAACTCTGCACCCATTCATAGTCGGTAAGGCTCGTCCGTTCCATTCAACATGGTTTTGTCTACTATCGACAAGAGATTAAGGATGATCAGTCCCTCAATTTGTCAATAAATAACCAACAACCATGATAGTGGCTTAGACTATCTTAACCGAACTGTAATAGCGCTCCTTGCAACTTACAACTGAGGTTATCTTAATGTACAAGCAGTCAACAATCTTCTCAAAGTCCATTGAGTTTCCCTTCTTCCGCTATAACTTTGATCCTGTCGACGAAGTAAAATATCCCATACCTATGTCACGTAGTCTCATTTGCATCCACTTGGTACGAAACATCCATTTGGTACCAAACTGAAACACTTAGAATGACCCCAACACACTGAGCACAGAACAATCACTACATCCGAGAACTCCTAAATTTCTCCCTTGTCCACCAATCCTCGATTTTTCTTAAGTTGTACAACTATGTCAACTGTAATGTTCTTATCAGTATGTTATTCCAGTAATAAATTTAATAATTCCATCCCCACATATGCTTGGTGATCAAAGCTTCCTCAAACATTTTCGAAATCATGCCAAAGACTATATCACTTGCGACACACAAACTTCCTTCCAATTTAGTACTTCATTTCAAGAGTCACGTTTTCCATTAAAATCCAACTTGAGTTTAATTCACAGATCAAGGTCTACATTTGTCTCATGCCTAACACCTCAAATTCACGCTTCGCTAGAAAATTTCTTACGTACTTCGCAATTATGCACAACTCGAAAATAATCCTCCTACCTTTACTGCCAACATTCATTATGATACTTCTTAATTTCACTGTGTCCTTCATTTGCAACTTGATGATTATCCTTTCATTATGACCGGTCAACCGCATTGTATTCACTCCATCACTTTTCCATTTATACAAACCTTAAATTTCTACCACGAACCTTGATACATCTTCATTATAGTGATTCCAATAAATCAAGGCTTACTAATTCCCACCAAACTTTTCCATTTCATGTTCAATTGTTTCCCATCAAGTAAACATTTAACTCCTTTGATTGACGAACACAATAACAATCCCCATGACATGCACTCAAGTAATGTATTTATATCTTGGCATACCTTTATAATACTAATGTCTGAATTATAGGTGAGATAATTCCTTTCCTGAATCTTTAATCGTCATAAGCTGCATCTCTATGTGCTGCTCCCACAAATTTCTTGGCACATTTTCCAATATTTGGTTCACTCGCTGGATTCCTATTCCTTCTCAACATTCACCGAGATACAAACTGAAAGAATCCTAGCAATCGAACGTCCTAAAGAATTATTTATCAAACGTTCCTCATCAGCATTTCCTAAGAAATAATTATCTATAACTTCATCCTCATAAATTTTTGCAGTAAAATATCTCAACGCTTGATTTCCCAAGACCAACAACTAAATCATAAATCATTCATTACATCTCTTCTTTTTCACTTCCTATCATTTAATAGGATTCTAAAATTTGATCCTCAAAATCTCCAAACACTTCCATCCTTACCATGAATTATTTATCACTTGCCTATCTCAACTCCTTTGATTATGGAAGTTTTAAGCATTACTTGATCCTCCATCCAACTATGTGGATATTAAGTCATCAACTAATAACATCAACCATCTTAGGGCCCCAAATCAAATCTCACATAATCCTTCCAACCCATCAAAATATTAACGTCCTCTTAGTAATTTCCATCCTTTAATAGACTCTCCAACTTATATTACCGCAATCTCAAGTATTTTCGTACTCGATACTTCAAATTCCACTTAATGGTAACATAAAGTTCAATACATCAAGGCTTAATTCATTATGTTTTTCCGAACATCGCTCAAAATTCACACTTACGTGTCTATAGATTCATCCAATATTACTATCCATTCTTAATAATCCAAGTTGTGAATCCAGTCTAACTCGAAAGCTCGACTTTATCCCTCAAGGTAACGACTATTCCTCAAGCGTATTTTATCTAACCAAGGGAGTATTTACTCAAAATGTGCAACACTCCCTTAACTTCAATACCAGTCTCTTTCATTGACAACTAAGCACCAAATTTTATTCCAAAAGGAAGCCTTATCTTCTCAACAATTCCATGATGTTCACATCTCCTTGACAGTTGTCAAACTTCATCCAGTTTCATCCTGAAATCTACCAGGAAAACATCTAATACTTTTCTTAACAAGAGTCCTCAACTTAGATCATTACTTGAAATCCCTTATTAGTCTAATGTTATTCCATCCATACTCATCATCTTCGAGTTTACACCAACACATAGCTTCTGTGTCCTTGGAACAATTTTATAATTCCATGCTGTCATGATTTGCTTCAGGTCTGCTGGACAATTCGTTATCTCGAAGATCTTTTCCATTTCTTGAATCCACTAATCATCTCTTTCCTAAGTTCTCATCACCCTTGAACTTTGGAGGATGGTAACAACGACAATCTTTCAATCATGTTGACTTAATAGCATAAATCCATCATTTCCTCCAGATCCCGCAGAGTCTTTGTAGCAGTTAGTGCAACAACAAAACATCCATGTTATTTGTAGCTTCAACCATTTGATCATCCCTACTGACGTTCATCCTTGCAACGTCGTTCCCTCTTGGAGGTAGTGTTTTGAAAAAAACCAATATCAACAAGAAGTGTTAACACCGCTTCGAATAATTTCAAAACTAAGTTTTGAATATATCAACACATAATAACTACCTCTGATCTGACAACTCAGACCAATTACCCCGACGCATGATCAGATAACGACTCACAACCTACAGGTTGACTTATAATCTATAACCAAAGGTTCCACAGCCCCCAAAGAAATCTAAACCAAAGCTCTGATACCACAATGTAACACCCCGTTTTTCAAAGCGAGGGTGTATTTTTTTTTTCAAAAGAAATTAAAATAAAACAGAGAAATAAATAAGGTAACACCTTTGGATAAATAATTAAGTCATTATAATTTACAAGCAACGGAAAAAATTCTCAAAATATGAATTCAAAATATTTACATAACAAAAGTGGTATAGTCTTCCAGTTTAAAAATAAAAGCAACTCAAAAGAAAGACATATGTTCCCTCCGTATCAACCTAGTCTGATCATTTTACAAAACAACTAAACACCCTGAGTGATCTCCACGCGCTCCGTGAGATCCTCCTAACGTAGCTCCAATCAAGCATTCCCATCTACATTCCCATCCGTAGGGTACGAACCAGTAGGATCATCCTGGTTCTCATCTGAGGGCAAAGCCCAGATTTCCACAATAGTTGTAAAGGGTCACCAACCGAAATTAATAGTTAACACATAACATTTAAGATTTTAAATGCACAAAATAACATTTCAACTTAGCATACACCTTAAAAGGGGTTCTATATGCCAAACATGCATAAACAACATTGAAAAATGAAGTTTTTAACAAAACAACATTGTTGTATTCGACTACAACATCTTTGTATTCGAATACAAGGCTATTTCAGCATTCAGCAGCAAAACAGCATGTCTGTATTCGACTACAACAGTTTGTATTCGACTACACAGTAAGTCAGTGGCAAAACAACGTGTCTGTATTCGAATACAGCTTGCTGTATTCGAATACACATCAGACAGCAGCAGAAAAACAACAAAATTCAGCATTTTTCAGCTTTTCAAAGGGTTTCGAAATCAATCAACACTTACCCTCAACTCCAAACAATCAAACCTAGCAATTATAGCGCAATCACCACGACATCTTGAGTTTCGAAACAATTTTGCAATCAATCACACTTACACACAATTCCAAAACAAAACACTTAGCACTTATAACATAATCGCTACAACATCATGAATTTCGAAATAGTATTGCAATCAAACATGCTATCACCAACTTCCAAAACATAACGCTTAACACTTATAACACAATACTACAACATCATGAGTTTCGAAACGGTATTGCAATCAAACATGTTATCCCCATATTCCAAAACATAACACTTAACACTTATAACACAATACTACAACATCATGAGTTTCAAAATGGTATTGCAATCAATCACGCTATCACACAATTCCCAAACATCCACACTTGGCAATTATAACACAATCACCACAACAACTTTAGTTTCGAAACGCTCCAACATAAACTTGAATCAAAACACGACTCGCACACAATTTCAAAACATATTGCTTAACAGTTACAACACAATACCCACACGGACACGAGGAATCAACAAATCACATGGCATCACCTTGACTCGACAATCCCAACACGAACAAGATGAACCAACAAATCACATGACATCACCTTGACTCGACCCTAACACAGACAAGAAGAACCAACAAATCACATGGCATCACCTTGACTCGACAATCCCAACACAGACAAGATGAACCAACAAATCACATGGCATCACCTTGACTCGACAATCCCAACGCATACAAGATGAACCAACAAATCACATGGCATCACCTTGGCGCGACAATCTCAACACAGACAAGATGAACCAACAAATCACATGGCATCACCTTGACTCGACAATCCCAACGCATGCAAGATGAACCAACAAATCACATGACATCACCTTGGCGCGACAATTCATTTCTCCACCAAATCATTTTTACGACATCATTAAGTAAACACAGATATTAAGAGATTCCCCACGAACAAGATGAACCAACAAATCACATGACATCACCTTGACTCGACAATCCTAACACAGACAAGATGAACCAACAAATCACATGGCATCACCTTGACTCGACAATCCCAACGCATACAAGATGAACCAACAAATCACATGGCATCACCTTGGCGCGACAATCCCAACACAGACAAGATGAACCAACAAATCACATGGCATCACCTTGACTCGACAATCCCAACGCATACAAGATGAACCAACAAATCACATGGCATCACCTTGGCGCGACAATCTCAACACAGACAAGATGAACCCACAAATCACATGGCATCACCTTGACTCGACAATCCCAACGCATACAAGATGAACCAACAAATCACATGGCATCACCTTGGCGCGACAATCTCAACACAGACAAGATGAACCAACAAATCACATGGCATCACCTTGACTCGACAATCCCAACGCATACAAGATTAACCAACAAATCACATGGCATCACCTTGGCGCGACAATTCATTTCTCCAGAAAATCATTTTTACGACAACATTAAGTAAACACAGATATTAAGAGATTCCCCATTCTTAATACTCATTTAACTTAATGATTTTCACAAAGAAACACACATTAAGCAAACAGAAATATTAAGAGATTCCCCATTCTTAATACTCTTTTAACTCCAACGATTTTCAAAACAAACATTATGTAAACAAGACATTAAGAGATTCCCCATTCTTAATTCTCATTTAACTTAAACGATTTTCAAAACAAACATTAAATAAACAAGACATTAAGAGATTCCCCATTCTTAATTCTCATTTAACTTAAACGATTTTCACAAACACACATTAAGTAAACAAGACATTAAGAGATTCCCCATTCTTAATACTCGTTTAAACTTAATGGTTTTCGAATTCCACACAAAACAAACTCAAACATATTATCAAATCCAATCCACATATCAAATTTCATTAGTGTTAATTAAGAACACGTCAAATACAACAAACACAAATCAACACAACATACCACTCAAACACGTCACATTTCATTTACTCAAAATCATACTCAAATGAGTTAAATTCATTTTCCCCCAAATCAACACTTTAACCCTAACAAAATCCTTTTCCACACAACCTCAGGTAAGTCCCTAAATGCAAACTAGAAGTTTGGAAGGAGCCCTTACCTTCACTTTAGCTTTTTTGTTCGACTACGGTACCGTGAGCAAATCCGGTAAAATCTCCGTTCGCAACGTTGCTTCCAAAGTTGGTCCACTAGCACAGTAGCACGGAGGTGAGCAACCTTCCCTTCTGTCACTTCTTGAAACGAAGCTTGGATCTAGGTGAAACGGGGAGATTTGAGTTTGAATCCCTAATACCGTTTTTCTCCGTTTTCGAATCAAAGAGGAAGAGCGAAGTTGAGAAATACTTGTCCTATCACTCACCAAGCCTTGGGTTTCTATTCTTGAAGCCAAAGAAAGAAAAGAAATGGAAAAAGAAAGAAAGAAGGGTGATGGGTTTGCGTAGGTGGAAGGCATGTTAGCTTCCTCTGGTTTTCTTCCGTTCCTGACATTTCAAGCCTATATATATATCTAACTTATAACATATATATATATATATATATACTTATACTAATAATAATAATAATAATAATAATAATATATGTATATACATATATATATATATAAACATTTATATTATATTTAAAACCAAACTCAAATGAATATCTACCAACTCTTACACACCTCACTTCATACATCTAATTTAATAAAATATCTATTCTCGTCGCAACTCAATTGAAAGTTTTCAGCAACGAGTGATATTTTTAACTAACTATCCGAAATTAAATTCTTCGCAACGTAAATAAATTATTCTCCGACAAATAATTTTAATCGAATTTCCAAAAATATATTTTTGGCATTTAACTCATTAAGTACCCAAAATAGGGCTAACAGCCTAAGAAACTCAACACAAAATACCCTATAATTGAGTAATTTAAGATTTAAAATTAAGGGTCTTACATTACTACCCCCCTAAAATTAGTTTCGTCCTCGAAACTTAAAGTACGAGTAACAATCCACACTTGGTTTGTACCCAAATTCAACATACCAGTCACAACTAGTTTCACCCGGCCTTCTCGAAGAAAGTGTTGCCTACCCCTTTTCATAGGGTGCTTAATAACTCTGCACCCATTCATAGTCGGTAAGGCTCGTCCGTTCCATTCAACATGGTTTTGTCTACTATCGACAAGAGATTAAGGATGATCAGTACCTCAATTTGTCAATAAATAACCAACAACCATGATAGTGGCTTAGACTATCTTAACTGAACTGTAATAGCGCTCCTTGCAACTTACAACTGAGGTTATCTTAATGTACAAGCAGTCAACAATCTTCTCCAAGTCCATTGAGTTTCCCTTCTTCCCCTATAACTTTGATCCTGTCGACGAAGTAAAATATCCCATACCTATGTCACGTAGTCTCATTTGCATCCACTTGGTACGATACATCCATTTGGCACCAAACTGAAACACTTAGAATGACCCCAACACACTGAGCACAGAACAATCACTACATCCGAGAACTCCTAAATTTCTCCCTTGTCCACCAATCCTCGATTTTTCTTAAGTTGTACAACTATGTCAACTGTAGTGTTCTTATCAGTATGTTATTCCAGTTATAAATTTAATAATTCCATCCCCACATATGCTTGGTGATCAAAGCTTCCTCAAACATTTTCGAAATCATGCCAAAGACTATACCACTTGGGACACACAAACTTCCTTCCAGTTTAGTACTTCATTTCAAGAGTCACGTTTTCCATTAAAATCCAACTTGAGTTTAATTCACAGATCAAGGTCTACATTTGTCTCATGCCTAACACCTCAAATTCACGCTTCACTAGAAAATTTCTTACATACTTCGCAATTATGCACAACTCGAAAATAATCCTCCTACCTTTACTGCCAACATTCATTCTGATACTTCTTAATTTCACTGTGTCCTTCATTTGCAACATGATGATTATCCTTTAATTATGATCGGTCAACCACATTGTGTTCACTCCATCACTTTTCCATTTATACAAACCATAAATTTCTACCTCGAACCTTGATACATCTTCATTATAGTGATGCCAATAAATCAAGGCTTACTAATTCCCACCAAACTTTTCCATTTCATGTTCAATTGTTTCCTATCAAGTAAACATTTAACTCTTTGATTGACGAACACAATAACAATCCCCATGACATGCACTCAAGTAATGTCTTTATATCTTGGCATACCTTTATAATACTAATGTCTGAATTATAGGTGAGATAATTCCTTTCCTGAATCTTTAATCGTCATAAGCTGCATCTCTATGTGCTGCTCCCACAAATTTCTTGGCACATTTTTCAATATTTGGTTCACTCGCTGGATTCCTATTCCTTCTCAACCTTCACCGAGATGCAAACTGAAAGAATCCTAGCAATCGAACGTCCTAAAGAATTATTTATCAAACGTTCCTCATCAGCATTTCCTAAGAAATAATTATCTATAACTTCATCCTCGTAAATTTTTGCAGTAAAATATCTCAACGCTTGATTTCCCAAGACCAACAACTAAATCATAAATCATTCATTACATGTCTTCTTTTTCACTTCCTATCATTTAATAGGATTCTAAAATTTGATTCTCAAAATCTCCAAACACTTCCATCCTTACCATGAATTATTTATCACTTGCTTGTCTCAACTCCTTTGATTAAGGAAATTTTAAGCATTACTTGATCCTCCATCCAACTCTGTGGATATTAAATCATCAACTAATAACATCAACCATCTTAGGGCCCCAAATCAAATCTCACATAATCCTTCCAACCCATCAAAATATTAACGTCCTCTAAGTAATTTCCATCCTTTAATAGACTCTCCAACTTATATTACCGCAATCTCAAGTGTTCTCGTACTCGATACTTCAAATTCCACTTAATGGTAACATAAAGTTCAATACATAAAGGCTTAATTCATTATGTTTTTCCGAACATCGCTCAAAATTCACACTTACGTGTCTATAGATTCATCCAATATTACTATCCATTCTTAATAATCCAAGTTGTGAATCCAGTCTAACTCGAATGCTCGACTTTATCCCTCAAGGTATCGACTATTCCTCAAGCGTATTTTATCTAACCAAGGGAGTATTTACTCCTAATGTGCAACGCTCCCTTAACTTCAATACCAGTCTCTTTCATTGACACCTAAGCACCAAATTTTATTCCAAAAGGAAGCCTTATCTTCTCAACAATTCCATGATGTTCACATCTCCTTGACAGTTGTCAAACTTCATCCAGTTTCATCCTGAAATCTACCAGGAAAACATCTAATACTTTTCTTAACAAGAGTCCTCAACTTAGATCATTACTTGAAATCCCTTATTAGTCTAATGTTAATCCATCCATACTCATCATCTTCGAGTTTACACCAACACATAGCTTCTGTGTCCTTGGAACAATTTTATAATTCCATGCCGTCATGATTTGCTTCAGGTCTGCTGGACAATTCGTTATCTCGAAGATCTTTTCCATTTCTTGAATCCACTAATCATCTCTTTCCTAAGTTCTCATCACCCTTGAACTTTGGAGGATGGTAACAACGACAATCTTTCAATCCTCTTGACTTAATAGCATGAATCCCTCTTTTCCTCTTCTACAGATCCCACAGAGTCTTTGTAGCAGTTCGAGCAACAACAAAACATCCATGTTATTTGTAGCTTCAACCATTTGATCATCCCTACTGACGTTCATCCTTGCAACGTCGTTCGCTCTTGGAGGTAGTGTTTCGAAAAAAACCAATATCAAGAAGAAGTGTTAACACCACTTCGAATAATTCCAAAACTAAGTTTTGAATATATCAACACATAATAACTACCTCTGAT
Source organism: Cicer bijugum (assembly GCA_037974875.1). Classification (NCBI taxonomy): domain Eukaryota; kingdom Viridiplantae; phylum Streptophyta; class Magnoliopsida; order Fabales; family Fabaceae; genus Cicer; species Cicer bijugum. The sequence continues at coordinate 628,191 of JBBPBT010001350.1, read as the reverse complement.
CTGACAACTCAGACAAATTACCCCAACGCATGATCAGATAACGACTCACAACCTACAGGTTGACTTAGAATCTATAACCAAAGGTTCCACAGCCCCCAAAGAAATCTAAACCAAAGCTCTGAAACCACAATGTAACACCCCGTTTTTCAAAGCGAGGGTGTATTTTTTTTTTCAAAATAAATTAAAGTAAAACAGAGAAATAAATAAGGTAACACCTTTGGATAAATAATTAAGTCATTATAATTTACAAGCAACGGAAAAAATTCTCAAAATATGAATTCAAAATATTTACATAACAAAAGTGGTATAGTCTTCCAATTTAAAAATAAAAGCAACTCAAAAGAAAGACATATGTTCCCTCCGTATCAACCTAGTCTGATCATTTAACAAAACAACTAAACACCCTGAGTGATCTCCACGCGCCCCGTGAGATCCTCCTATCGTAGCTCCAATCAAGCATTCCCATCTACATTCCCATCCATAGGGTACGAACCGGTAGGATCATCCTGGTTCTCATCTGAGGGCAAAGCCCAGATTTCCACAATAGTTGTAAAGGGTCACCGACCGAAATTAACAGTTAACACATAACATTTAAGTTTTTAAATGCACAAAATAACATTTCAACTTAGCATACACCTTAAAAGGGATTCTATATGCCAAAGATGCATAAACAACATTGAAAAATGAAGTTTTTAACAAAACAGCATTGTTGTATTCGACTACAACATCTTTGTATTCGAATACAAGGCTATTTCAGCATTCAGCAGCAAAACAGCATGTCTGTATTCGACTACAACAGTCTGTATTCGACTACACAGTAAAATTCAGCATTTTCAGCTTTTCAAAGGGTTTCGAAATCAATCAACACTTACCCTCAACTCCAAACAATCAAACCTAGCAATTATAGCGCGATCACCACAACATCTTGAGTTTCGAAACAATTTTGCAATCAATCACACTTACACACAATTCCAAAACAAAACACTTAGCATCTCGACAATCCCAACGCATACAAGATGAACCAACAAATCACATGGCATCACCTTGGCGCCACAATCTCAACACAGACAAGAGGAACCAACAAATCACATGGCATCACCTTGACTCGACAATCCCAACGCATACAAGATGAACCAACAAATCACAAGGCATCACCTTGGCGCGACAATCTCAACACAGACAAGATGAACCAACAAATCACAAGGCATCACCTTGACTCGACAATCCCAATGCATACAAGATGAACCAACAAATCACATGGCATCACCTTGGCGCGACAATCTCAACACAGACAAGATGAACCAACATATCACATGGCATCACCTTGACTCGACAATCCCAACGCATACAAGATGAACCAACAAATTATATGGCATCACCTTGGCGCGGCAATTCATTTCTCCACAAAATCATTTTTACGACAACATTAAGTAAACGCAAATATTAAGAGATTCCCCATTCTTAATACTCATTTAACTTAATGATTTTCACAAACAAACACACATTAAGTAAACAGAAATATTAAGAGATTCCCCATTCTTAATACTCTTTTAACTCCAACGATTTTCAAAACAAACATTAAGTAAACAAGACTTTAAGAGATTCCCCAGTCTTAATTCTCATTTAACTTGAACAATTTTCAAAACAAACATTAAGTAAACAAGACATTAAGAGATTCCCGATTCTTAATTCTCATTTAACTTAAACGATTTTCACAAACACACATTAAGTAAACAATACATTACGAGATTCCCCATTCTTAATACTCGTTTAACTTAATGGTTTTCGAATTCCACACAAAACAAACTCAAACATATTATCAAATCCAATCCACATATCAAATTTCATCAGTGTTAATTAAGAACACGTCAAATACAACAAACACAAATCAACAAACCATACCACTCAAACACGTCACATTTCATTTACTCAGAATCACAATCAAATGAGTTAAATTCATTTTCCCCCAAATCAAAACTTTAACCTTAACAAAATCCTTTTCCACACAACCTCAGGAAAGTCCCTAAATGCAAACTAGATGTTTGGAAGGAGCCCTTACCTTCACTTTAGCTTTTTTGTTCGACTACGGTACCGTGAGCAAATCCGGTAAAATCTCCATTCGCAACGTTGCTTCCAAAGGTTGTCCACTAGCACCGTAGCACGGAGGTGAGCAACCATCCCTTCTGTCACTTCTTGAAATGAAGCTTGGATCTAGGTGAAACGGAGAGATTTGAGTTTGAATCCCTAATACCGTTTTTCTCCGTTTTCGAATCAAAGAGGAAGAGTGAAGTTGAGAAATCCTTGTCCTATCACTCACCAAGCCTTGGGTTTCTATTCTTGAAGCCAAAGAAAGAAAAGAAATGGAAAAAGAAAGAAAGAAGGGCGATGGGTTTGCGTAGGTGGAAGGCATGTTAGCTTCCTTTGTTTTTCTTCCGTTCCTGACATTTCTAGCCTATATATATATCTAACAGCCTAAGAAACTCGACACAAAATACCCTATAATTGAGTAATTTTGGATGTAAAATTAAGGGTCTTACAACTGACTTGCACATTTTTATTTAAGTAAATGTACCAATCGATTTGTCTAATCGATGTAAACAATCAATTCAGTCTTGGTGATTTAAACAATCGATCTGCCTAATCGATTTGTGGCAAACTGGCTCTCTGACTTGCACAGTTTATTTTCTAATAAGTGTACCAATCAATTTGCCTGATCGATTGATAGCCTGTTTGATTTTTCATAAGATGTGCAAATCGATTTTGCCCATCGATTGATTAATCCCAGACTGCATAATATCATTCAACTCTGTTACAGAATCGATTTTACTAATCGATTTGCTTATGGATCTTCAAGCTTTTGATGATTTCTTGAGTTCCAAGCAATTGTCAAAAACGAACATAAGTATAACAACCTCCCATATGTCTAACAATCTCCTCCCTTTTTGATTTAAGTGACAAACATGCAATTTTAACTTGAGAAACATTTCAAAGGAAAACATTGTAATAATAACAGTCCAGTGAAGCTCCCCCTAAATACGAGTACCATTCTTTACATGTAATGAAATGAGGGTTAGAGCTAACACAGACAATACCAGATCGTATTAGAGTAATAATTTGCGTATCCGAGTAATTTGCAAAAGTACTACTGGCATCAGAACTGTTAGTACAAGTTAGCATATCAGAGCATATAAAGCAAACACTGCTATCATAGAGTATCATAGCATAAAGTTAGTACAAGTTATAAATTTCCTCCCCTTTTGTCAGCTAAGTCAAAAAGAGGAAAAGAAGAGAAGAATCAGAAGTTTGCTCCCCTTGAGTTGGTAGCAAACCTGAAAACTGAATGATGCTATACAATGAAACTTGAACAAATTAGTAACAAGAGCAGTAAATTCAGTATGATCATAAACTTAGAAAAAAACAACTTGTATCTGTTCAATAAACAAAAAAGGATTATGGCACGCACTAGAAATCATCAAAATGAAATGCAGCAGTCAACATGATCAATAAACTCAACTATTAAATTCTTTCATCAAAAGGCAAATTACATCCAATTGAAACAATACACAGAAAAGAGCAAAACAGAAAATCAAACAACTAAGAAAACTAAAGTCCTAAACATCTAGAGTTTGTTGGCCCTCATTATTATCTGGTGATGAGGCTGAGACCGCTGTATTACCCTTAGCAGGTGTCTCCTCATCATGAGTTTCAGCAACATCTAAGTGTGTCGGAGTTGTTTCTTCAGCCGCTTGTCTTCCAATTTCAGCAACATCGCTGAAGGACAACTTAATGCCCACATGTTCCTGAATTGCTGCCACATCTTGTGCAATCTGTTTCTGATGGGATTGAATCTTCTGGATCGCAGCTTCCATTCTCTCATTAAATGCCTCCATCTTGGCGTTGTGAGTCGCTTGAGCTGCCATAAATTCAAGCAGTTTGGTGAGCACCTCAGACCCTGTTGAAACTGACTCAGCAGCTGGTGGTTCAACACTTTGCTGGGTTTGTGCAGCTGCATTTGGTTGACGATGGATTAACCAAATGTAAGAATGGTCTTGGACACTTCTTCACCCTTGACATCTACCTTGAAGTGAGTGAGAATTATAGTGATCAATTGTGGATATGGAAGCACCAGCTTTCCTTGCGCTGCTTCCTGCATGTGTCAAAGCACGATCCATGCCCAGCTCATCTTGAGCTCTTTGCATAGACCCCACAGTAGCACAATGTCCAACCGTTGGACAACTGCGTGATTTCCGCAATGCGGGACAAGCATTCGGGTGAGCGCGTACATCAGCATACGTTGCTGAACCTTCATCTGGCCGATTGGAAATGAAATAGATTCCACAAACCCTTCGACCATTAGGTCCTGCACAGCTGCTTGCCTCTCTAGAGACTCTTCCCATCCTTCGTTAGCATCGTCGGCTTCGGGGCTGCCGTCCACCGAGTTTCAATGGTAGGGAATTCCCGACAAGTTCGAGAACTCCTCAAAAGACATGGAGATTTTCTTCCCCTTCACCATCGCTTTGAAGCCTGTATCCGTCATCTTGAACGTAGCGTAGAATGCTCGAATCAGGTTCGGATAAGTATCAAGTGAGCAGGACAAGAAATCTTCCAATCCATGAAACCGAAGATGGTTTTGAAACGAAAAACCATCGTTGTCGAAGTATGTGAAGTCCAGTACACGAGCTTCGTGTATTTTTCTTTTGACGAACGCCAGAGGAAGCTTAAATTCCACAGCTTGTTTGTTTTGAGGAGTAGGAGGTTTCTGTTGCGGTGTCACCTTCTTTTGTGGTGTTGTCTTCTTTTGTGGTGTTGAAGAAGCACTCTTTTTCTTCTTCTTCTTTTGCGATACTTCCTTTATCGCATCTGCTATCAGCTTCTCAATTAGGGGCTATTTCCTCTTCTTAGTTTTTCCTTGCTCTGTTGCAACACCTTTGCCCTTATGGATCAAAAACAGAGAAAAATAGAGATTTGCAGAGGTTTGGATGCTGGAGTAATGAGAAATCGATGTTGGGGTTCGATTGCAACTGTTCCTTTTATACTGCTGGGTATGTAAATGGATTGGTCCAATCGATTTAGTTACCGTTGCTGGGGAAGATCAAAGAACGGGCGTGTAATGGCTAGTAAAAACACATAACGGTAATAAAGTCAGTCGATTACCCAAATCGATGTCCATAGTTACCTAATCGATTGTTACAATCGATTTCGTATTAGTTCAGAAACTTCAAATAACAGACCAGACAGGAATCCATCTCGGCATCGATTTCCCAAATCGATTCTTTAAGTGAAACTCTCAATACAGTTCTACCAATCGATTTCCCAAATCGAGTTCGAGCTTGTTCTGAAATCTTTCATATAAGTCCAGAACCTAAGTTGTATCAGCATCGATTATCCAAATCGATTCTTTTGAATGAAGATTTCAAACATATTTAAAACAATCGATTTTCCAAATCGATTTCGAGGCAGAGTCAAGAGGAATTCTTCAACTTTGAAGTCTGGGTCTAAACTAATCGATTTTCCAAATCGATTATTTAACCACTATAACATGAAGTCAATCGAATTCCATAATCGATTGAACTGGGAAAGTAAGAACATCTGAACCTTCCAGGAAATGTCAAATTGATGTTCCAAATCGATTTCGAGTCTAAAACTTGAGAAAATAGACATATTATGGGTCAAGTCGACTACGGCAATCGATTTTATAAAGTCATTTTCCTGTGTATCCACAGGATAATCGATTTACCCAGTCGATTAAACACATAACTCAGATCTGACTAGGATCTATTATGCCCAGTTTCATCCTTATGTGATGGAAGCTATCCTTTGGCAATGCTTTGGTGAATATGTCTGCTAACTGCTCAGTTGTGTTGACGTACTCTAACTTGATGTTCCCACACTGAAACTGATCTCGGATGAAATGATGCCAAATTTCGATATGTTTGGTCGGGGAATGCATAACTGGGTTTTTAGTGATACTAATCGCACTTGTGTTGTCGCACAAGATGGGAACAGTTCCTAAGTCCACACCAAAATCTAACTGGTGCTGTTTCATCCACATGATCTGGGCACAGCAACTTTCAACTGCAATGTACTCAGCTTTAGCTGTTGACAAGGCAATGCTAGTTTGTTTCTTGCTTAATTTTCCTATCCAGTTTGCATCCATCAAAATCTGAATCCGAATAACCAACCAAAGAACAAGTTGATCCCTTAGGATACCACAATCCAAGGCTCCTAGTTCCAACTAAATACCTGAAAATCCTCTTAACTGCACTAAGGTGAGACTCTTTAGGATTTGATTGGTATCTCGCACACATGCAAACACTGAACATAATGTCAGGCCTGCTTGCTGTGAGATAGAGCAATGATCCTATCATGCCTCTATACCTAGTAACATCCACTGGTTTTCCTATTTCATCTCTATCTAAAAGGTTTCCTTAGCTCATTGGAGTATCAATGGGCTTTAAGCTATCAAAGGAGAATTTATTTATCAAATCATTACAATATTTTGTTTGACTAATGAAGATACCTTGCTTGCTTTGGTTAATTTGAAATCCCAAAAGGTATGATAGTTCACCCATCATTGACATTTCAAATTGACCTTTCATCAAATTTTCAAAATTTTTGCACAACTTGTCATTTGTAGATCCAAAGATTATGTCATCAACATAAACATGGACCAGCAAGATATCCTTTTCATCAGTTTTTATAAAAAGTGTCTTGTCAACATTTCCTCTCAATAAGTTTTGTGAAATGAGGAAATTGCTAAGCTGCTCATACCATGCTCCAGGGCTTGTTTCAACCCATAGAGGGCTTTTGTTAGCTTGTACACATTATTAGGAAATTCTGGATTTTCAAAACCAGGTGTTTGGCTAACAAAAACTTCCTCTTGGATCTCACCATTGTGAAAGGCACTTTTCACATGCATTTGATAAAGCTTAAAGTCCATTATACATGCATAAGCAAGGAGTGTTATAATGGCTTCTAGTCTAGCTATAGGGGCATAGGTTTCATCAAAATCTATTCCCTCCTCTTGGTTGTAACCCTTGGCCACTAACCTAGCTTTGTTTCAAGTTATGACACCATTCTCATCTAGCTTGTTCCTAAACACCCACCTAGTTCCTATGATGTGCTGGTTTTCTGGTTTAGGTACTAGCTCCCACACTTTGTTCCTCTCAAATTGGTTCAACTCCTCTTGCATAGCAAGTATCCACTCACTATCTAGTAAGGCTTCCTTTATGTTCTTAGGCTCAATCTGAGATACAAAGGCTGTAAGGTTACAAAAGTGTCTAAGATTCCTTCTTGTTGCCACTCCTTTTGAGATGTCACCTATGATGTTATCTATGGGATGGTTTCTATTGAACTTCCTCTCCTTCGGTAACTCATCTATTCTAATAGGTTCAACACAGTCACTGTTTGTTGGAGGTGTAGGTTCCTTTGGGTCTAAAGGTTCAGATTCTATAACTTCATCCAAAGAAGCATCAACAATAGAAGGAGTGTTGTTCAAGTTTTCTTTAAAAAGTTCATCAAATTTCACATGAACTGACTCTTCTATTGTCTTTGTTCTCTTGTTATAGATTCTATAGGCTTTGCTAGTTTGGGAATAACCTAGAAAGATACCCTCATATGCCTTGGGATCAAACTTGCCTAGGTGTTCTTTACCATTGTTCAAAACAAAGCACTTGCAAACAAACACTCTAAAGTAGGAAATATTAGGCTTTCTACCCTTGTACAACTCATAAGGAGTTTTTCTAAGTATTCGCCTAATCAAAACCCTGTTGACAACATGTGTGGCAGTATTAATCGCATCAGCCCAGAAATACTTGGGAGTATTTGAATCTTTCAGCATGGTCCTAGCTAACTCCTCTAAAGACCTATTCTTCCTCTCCACTACACCATTTTGCTGTGGTGTCTTAGTGGCTGAAAACATGTGATGTATACCATTCTATTCACAATAAGTATCAAAAGAATCATTTTGGAATTCACCTCCATGATCACTTTTGATGGACATAATTTTCTGACTTGTTTCATTTTGAACTAAGTTTGCAAATTTTTTGAAAACAGGAAATGTGTCACTTTTATGAGTCGGAAAATAAGTTCAAGTGAATCTAGAATAGTCATCGATTAACACAAATCCATACAGGTTACCTCCAAAACTTCTCACTTGGGATGGTCCAAACAAATCCATGTGGATAAGTTGCAAAACCCTATTGGTTTTGACCATATCTATTGGGGGAAAAAGAAGACTTGACAAGCTTACGTTTCTCACAAGAATCACATAGCCTATCCTTAGAAAACTTTCTATTGGGAAGACCTATGACTAACTGCTTGCTAACAAGTCTATTCAAATGATCTATATGAATGTGTGCAATGCGTTTAAGCCATAACCATGTTTCATCAGCATTTGATAATAAGCAACAAACAGAATTAGCAGGCATAGCAGTCAAATCTAGCATGTAAATGTTATTAACTCTATCACCTACTAATTTCATACTCTTAACATGCTTGTTCTCAATTATGCAAGAAAGTGGTGAAAAGCTTACTTCAAAACCATTGTCACATAGCTGACTTATACTTAGAAGGTTATGTTTCAGCCCTTCCACATATAAGACATTTTTAATTATGGCAGTTGATTCGCTGCCAATGTTACCTTCACCGCATATCTTGCCCTTGTTATTATCGCCGTACTTTACAAATCCACCTTCTTTTAGATTTAGGGACAGAAACATTGACTTGTCCCCTGTCATATGCTTTGAGCATCCACTATCAAGATACCATTAGTGTTTAGTGGATCTCAAGCATACCTGCAATAAACTGAGAAATTCAATTTTGGTCCCCAATTTAAATTGGGTCCTGGGGGGTCAGTTTGAACATCTTGTGTCTTGACTTTCCAAATCTCTTTACATCCTCTATTGGCAAGTCTTTTTAATTTGCAATTGTAAACAAAATGTCCTTTTCTACAACAAAAATGACAAGTGACAGCAGAGGATGCATACTGTTTTGGTTTGACAAAGACACTATGCATATGGCTAGGTTTCACAAATTTCTGGTTATTTTTAACATTACTATATCCTATGCCATGTTTAGTCCTATTCTGCTTAGAATGCATATTCTGGTTAAAACCAAGTCCAGATTTTATATTGACATTTCTCTGGTTGCTAAGAATATCATTCAGTTTATCCTTGCTACTAGAGAATTTCAATAAATCAGACTTCAATAATGCAATAGAATTCTCAAAATCAATGCATTTATCAGATTAATCATGTGAGTCCTTTTTTAATTGTTCACATAAGTCCACAATCTTCCTATAATCAGTTTTCATTTGATCATGCAACATGCATTGTTGTTCAAGCATATTCTTAGTATTAACTAACTGCTTAACAGATTTAACATATTCATCATGCAGTTCATTAAATGCATCTTGCAGTTCATCAAAAGAAGGATTATATTGAGAACTTACCTCACTTTCTAATTCAGAATCTGTGTTAGCCATGAGGCACAGATTTGCTTCTTTAGTTTTGGAAGATGTGGAGGATTCTTCATTGTCATTCCATGCAATATATGCTTTTCTGTTTTTCTGAGCTGGTTCCTTGCCTTTAGTTTTAGAATTTCTGTTTTTGTTCTGCAGCTTGTAACAATCAGCCTTGATATGACCAGTTTTTCCACACTCATAGCATGTGATTGTCTTACTGTCATTGTTCTTTGAGCTGGATTGTTTTATGAATTTACTGTCTTTCTTTTTCAGAAATTTCTTAAACTTCTTGACAAGTAACCCATGTTCAGGTTCCTCATCATCTTCACTGCTCGATTCATCTGAGCTGCTCTCATGTTCAGATTTAGACTAATGTGTTTGGGCTTTCAATGACAATCCTTTTCGTTTTCTGTCAACTTGCTCAGCTTCATTGAGTCTATGTAGTTCCATTTCAAGCTCCCTCAGTTTTCCAAACAATGTAGCTATTGTCATGCTTCCTAGTTCTTTCGATTCTGCAATGGCAGTGACTTTTGGTTGCCATTCCCTAGTCAAACACCTCATCACCTTGCTAATTTGCTTATCATTATCAATCTCTTTGCCTAAGGCATTTAGGTTGTTGACTATGTGTGTAAACCGGGTCTGCATGTCGTTCACTGCAGTACCACCCTGGGAAGGCCAATGTAGTGGCTGATGCATTGAGTAGAAGAAGTGTATCCGTGTCTTCAATAATTATGGCTAGACAACAAGAGTTGTGGGAAGCTTTTCGAGATCTACACTTGAACGTAGAGTTTGCACCGGGAATTTTGAGTCTTGGAATGATTAAGATTTCAAGTGGACTACTTGAAGACATTGCAAATTCTCAAAATGATGTCTTAATTCAGGAGAAGAGGAACCTAATAGTGCAAGGGAAGACAACAGAGTTCAAAATTGGAGCAGATAATATTCTACGATGTAATGGTAGGATTTGTGTACCAGAAATTACGGATATGAGGAAAACAATTTTAGAAGAGGCTCACAAGAGCAAGTTGAGTATTCATCCTGGAGCAACAAAGATGTATCAAGATTTGAGACAGAATTATTGGTGGCCAGGAATGAAGAAACATGTAGCAGAGTATGTATCGACTTGTCTAACTTGTTAGAAAGCGAAGGTGGAACATCAGCGACCTGCTGGGATGTTGCAACCTTTAGATATACCTGAATGGAAGTGGGACAACATTTCCATGGATTTTATAACTGGATTGCCTAAAACAAGGAGAAAGAATGATTCTATATGGGTGATAGTGGATCGATTGACTAAATCCGCACACTTTTTGCCAGTGAAGACCACTTATAAGGTTGACCAGTTAACGGAGATCTACATTGCTGTAATTGTGAGGTTACACGGGGTACCGTCGAGTATTGTATCAGACCGAGATCCGAAGTTCACCTTGCATTTTTGGGGAGCATTGCACGAAGCGTTGGGAACGAAACTACGGTTGAGTTCAGCTTTCCATCCACAAACGGACGAACAGACTGAAAGGACGAATCAGTCCCTGGAAGATCTGTTGAGAGCATGTGTATTAGATGATCGAGGAAGTTGGGATGATGTACTTCCATTGATTGAGTTCACCTACAACAATAGTTTCCACGCGAGTAATGGAATGGCGCCATATGAGGCTTTATACGTGCGCAAGTGTCAAACGCCCGTGTGTTGGTATAAGGACGGTGAAAATAGGATCGTCGGACCAGAGATGGTGCAACAGACTACAGCTAAGGTGAGGAAAATCAAGGAGAAAATGAAGACTTCACAGGATCGTCAGAAGAGTTATGCGGACAAGCGTCGCAAACTTTTGGAATTCGAACAGGGTGACCATGTATTTTTGAGAGTCACACCTACTACTGGAGTTGGTAGAGCATTGAAATCGAAGATGTTGACTCCAAAATTCATTGGACCATATCAGATTTCTGCACGAATTGGGCCCGTTGCTTATCGGATTGCATTACCTCCGATACTGTCCAATATCCATGATGTGTTTCATGTGTCACAATTGAGGAAATATCTTGCAGATCCATCTCATGTGATCGAACCAGACACAATCCAGCTAAAGGATAACTCATCATTCGAAGTACCACCGGTGAGAATTGATGACAGGAAGATCAAGCGATTGAGGACCAAGAATGTTTCGTTAGTCAAAGTGATTTGGAACCCAATTACTGGAGATGCGACTTGGGAATTGGAGAATAAGATGAGAGAACAACACCCATAGTTATTTATCGACGCATAGTTTCGAGGACGAAACTAATTTTAGGGGGGTAGTAATGTAAGACCCATAATTTTAAAGTGTACTTTATGTATTTTAATGGATCTTGGTATTGAACTCAGGGGGTTTTTAGCCAAAGTTATTAATATTTTGGAGTTTATATAATCAAAAGGTATTTTGATGCTTGATTAAAATTACTCGTCGATAAATAAGTTAATTAACTGCGGTGAATCTTTTACGAAAAGTTTTATGCGTTTTGGGTAAAAGAGTAATTTAATAAATATCTATAAAGTTGGAGATATTTGTTAATTATTATTAATATATATATATATATATTTATATATATATAGAAAAGGAAAAGAAAGAAATAAGGAGAAGATAAGTAGAAAGGAAAGAAAAAGAGAGAAAGGAAAAACAAAGGAAGGAAAATCAGAATTTCCTTCTTCCTCACTGCCTCGCGTGAACAAATTTCTTCCTCCCTCCATTGTTGCTCGTTTTTGCTTTCTTTTCCTCCCTTAGAGTTCGAAATTGATAGTGGGTTATAGGACAAGGATTTCTCAACTTCACTCTTCCTCTTTGATTCGAAAACGGAGAAAAACGGTATTAGGGATTCAAACTCAAATCTCCCCGTTTCATCTAGATCTAAGCGTCGTTTCAAGAAGTGATTGAAGGGAAAGTTGCTCACCACTACACTACGGTGCTAGTGACCTAACTTTGGAAGCGGCGTTGCGAGCAGAGATTTTTACCGGATTTGCTCACAATACCGTAATCGGACGAAAAAGCTAAAGTGAAGGTAAGGGCTCCTTCCAAACTTTTAGTTTGCATTTAGGGACTTACTTGTGGTTGTGTTGAAAAGAATTTGGTTAGGGTTAAAGTAAGGTTTTATGGAGAATGAATTTTAAACCCATTTATGTATGATTTTGAGTATATGAAACTTGTTGTGTTTGAGTGATGGATTATGTTGATTTGTGTTCGTTGTTTTGACGTATTCTAAATTGATAACTAATGAAATTTGAGTTTGTTTTGTGTGGTTTGTGTGGAAAATGATTTGGAATGAAGTAGGTATTGATTGTGAAAGTATGTGAAAGTTGGTTTTGTGTGGAATTTGAAAACCATTAAGTTAAACGAGTATTAAGAATGGGGAATCTCTTAATGTCTTGTTTACTTAATGTGAGTTTGTGAAAATCGTTTAAGTTAAATGAGAATTAAGAATGGGGAATCTCTTAATGTCTCGTTTAATTAATGTTGTTTTGAAAATCGTTTAAGTTAACTAGGCGTTAAGAATGGGGAATCTCTTAATGTCTTAGTTACTTAACGTTGCTTGAAAATCGTTTAAGTTAACTGAGCGTTAAGAATGGGGAATCTCTTAATGTCTTGGTTACTTAATGTTTGTTTTTGAAAATCGTTTCAGTTAAATGAGTATTAAGAATGGGGAATCTCTTAATGTCTTATTTACTAAATGTTTTGTTGTGGGAATCGTTTAAGTCAAAAGTATATTAAGAATGGGGAATCTCTTAATATGTCTGTTTGCTTAATGTTTGGCATGAAAATCGTTTAAGTCAAATGAGTGTTAAAAATGGGGAATCTTTTAATAACTGCATTTGCTTAACGATTGTTGTGAGTGGAGTCAGTATACGCTCATGCATTTTCATCCTTTTTGTAAATCGTGCAGACCCGTGATAGGTGGCACCTTGATAAATAGTACTTTGGCCTGTGATAGGCGGTACATTTATGATTTACGTTTTTGTAAGTTGTGCAGATCCGTGATAGGTGGCACCTTGGTAAATAGTACTTTGGCCCATGATAGGCGGTACATTTACGACTTATGGTTTTTTGTAAATTGTGCAGACCCGTGATAGGTGGCACCTCGGTAAAGAGTACATTGGCCTGTGATAGGCGGTACCTTTACAATTTACGTTCTTTTTAGTAAGCCGTGCAGACCCGTGATAGGTGGCACCTTGGTAAACGATACGGGCCCGTGATAGGTAGTACGTTTATGGTTTACGCTTTTTAGTAAATCGTGCAGACCCGTGATAGGTGGCACCTCGGTAATTGGTACTTTGGCCTGCGATAGGCGGTACAATTATGATTTACGGCCCTTCGAGGAGGGTTTTGGTTTGGAATTCCGAGTCCATGCATTTTGGCATATACGCATTGCATTAGGGTGCTCGGCGCACGAGTCGTGGTTGATCCAAATTATGATTGTGTTGATTTTGCTAAGTGTTATGGTTTGAAATTATGTGTAAGTGTGTTTTGATTCAGATTGTGATTTCATTGATTGCACTAAGAGTTATGTTTTGGAATTGTGTGATAGTATGTTAGGTTGTAAAAACCTTTTCGAAACTCATAATGACGTGGTGCTTGTATGGGTATTGCTAAGTGTTAAGGTTTGGAGTGGTGTTTGTATGTGATTGAGTTAGTTTATGTATTTTTGAAAGAATACACAGGGAAATCGATTTACCCAATCGATTTGATGAGTTACAGGGGCCCTGTCATTCACGAAATCGATTTACCCAATCGATTTTGTAAGAAGTATTTCAAAATCATTTAAGAAATCGATTTGGTAAATCGATTTGGATACAAGTGGGTTCAAGCCAGGGGCTTCGTTTTCCCGAAATCGATTTACCCAATCGATTGGATTCAATACAGGGGCTCTGTCTGTCTGTCAATCGATTTACCCAATCGATTGAGTCAATAGATTTACCCAATCGATTGATTTAAGCCCAGAGTTCAGTTTTCACTAAAATCTTTCAGGAAATTGATTTCCCCAATCGATTGGTTGAGTGGGAAATCTTATGTTGAGTTTGATAATTGATTTCTCAATTGATTTATCAATGCTTTGTTCAGTTATGTATTACTTGATGGAATGATAACTCTATTTGATGTCATTTAGATTTGGCAAGCTTTACATGAACTTTTAGCATGTGGAAAAACCCATCTAATATGTTTGATAAATTGAAAAGGTTATTTGTGCATTGAAAAGTTTAAATGTTATGTGTTAACTGTTAATTTCGGTTGGTGACCCTTTACAACTATTGTGGAAATCTAGGCTTTGCCCTCTGATGAGAGTCAGGATGATCCTACCGGTACGTACCCTCCGGAAGGGAATATGGATGGGAGTGCTTGATTGGAGCTACGTTAGGAGAATCTCACGGGGCGCGTGGAGATTACTCAAGGCGTATAGTTTTTTTTTTTTTGGTTATGTATAGAATGATCAGACTAGGTTGTCACTCAGGACACATATGTCCTTCTTTTGGGCTACTTTTATTGTAAAGTTGAAAGGATGTACATGTACTATTGCTGACAGAAGGACATGCCTTGGATTTATATTTGGAAAAACTTTTCCGCTGCTTGTAAATTTTAATGACTTAGTTATATATCCAAAGGTTTTATTTTATTAATTTGCTCGGTTTTATTTATTTCCTTGTTGTATTTTTAATTTCTTTCGAAAAAAAAAATACACCCTCGCTTTGAAAAACAGGGTGTTACATTGTACCCAACTTTTTTTTTGTCATCCTCAGTCGAGTCACTTTTAGGGTTTAGGAATGCTGATTCACCTATACCTGCTATGGTTGGCAGAAACAGTCCATTTTCTACAGCATCTAGAATGTCAATACCACTAGCTTCAAGAAAAATTAGCATGCATTGTTTACAATACATGTATGTGGCTCCGTTAAAAGCAGGAGGCCTAGCTAATGACGCACCTTCTCCTAGGAAATCAGAAGTCATGATCCTTTTTTGAGAAAAACAACTCTTTTTAAAAAAGGCATGCTCTTGATGCCAACAGTTGGGGGATATGACCTCTGATTTGCGGAAGAATTATGCAGAATAATGCTTATTCTAACAATATGCGCAGCAGTTTAATAAATTCGAAATTTACTAAACACATGATTAAACAAGGTCCCTAATAAACAGTTCTAATGAATGTCAAACTATATGGATCATGGTATATATGGAGAAATGCCTCAGAAACAATTATTATCCAAGATGTTGATTTTCATGCAATCATGTTAAGACAATTAATCATGCAAATTCTCTTAACATAAAATCTTGATTATGCATTCAATCAATATCAGAAACGTAATAATTGCAGAAATTTAAACGAGATAAGAGAAAGAAAAGTGTACGCAGATTTTTATACTGGTTCAGCCGTCTCGTGACGACCTACATCCAGTCCTAAGATCCAACTAGATCTTAGCCTTTCCTATAGAACCTCTTAGAATCCGTTTACAGATTTTTACACAGCGCCTCGCACCAATCTTAAACTATTCTCCCTGTTCTATCTTTCCCTCCCTGAATTCCTAAGTTTAAGTCCAATAAACTTGACCAAGAATCCAGTAAAGTGTCTTCCTGTTGACAGCCCTCAACCCCGAAGAACACCACCAGTAACAATTGGATTTTCTCAAAGTAATTTGGTTACAGAAAGTGATTTACAGAAATTGAAATAGATCAATTATACAAAGTTCATGATCTTCCTTCTTCTCAAAGCAATCTTTCTCAACTCAGTCTTGTTCAATCTTCATTGATCACAAATGTTGATTGTTCATGGCTGAAAAAGATGTTCAAAGTAATATCAGTTGAGAAAGAGTTAGTGGTATATTGTGCGTTTTCAAAATTAATATCAAAGGTTATGAAAGTTCTGAAAGTTCTAAAAGTTATTATTATTCTTCTTATGAGAAGAAGAGTATGAAAGCAGTTTATATAGTTTCAGGAAAACAACATATGAATCGATTTGGCCAATCAATTCATTAAAGTTATAAAACACACTAATCGATTTATCCAATCGATTTCGCGAATCTGGTTTTTCTTGAATCTTGAAACTGCATAAACTAATCGATTTAACTAACCGATTATTTTAACTGAGTTCTTCATACTTGGATGAATGTACATAATTGAACCGATGTTCATAATCGACTTGGAGTGTTTTGTTCAAACAACGAGATCAAAACAATCGATGTACTTAATCGATTCAACCATCTCAGTCATCTCTGTTTCTAAAACTTTTTGTACCAATCTCTTTAGTCAATCGATTTCACTGGTTCCAGGGACACAGTGATTTTCACCAATCGATTTGCCTAACCGATTGTGGATTTAAGTATGAAGCTCATTTCAACAGTTGGTCCATTCAATCGAGTTACCAAGTCGATTGATGCCAAACTTAATTCAACAGAAGTATATTAGTAGATTGTGCTAATCGACTGTGTATGTTCCAGACCAAGGTTATTTTGAAACTTATTTTAGTAAGTCGATTTGCCTAATCGCTTTATTAAACATTGGTTTGGCTCTGGGACATTCACACTCAATTGTGTCAATCGATGTAGACAAACAAAAAATAAAGATGTGATTGGATTAATCGATTTGCCAAATCAATTAGCTTGCAAGGCATGCCACTAACTTGCACATTTGAATTTCAGTAAATGTACCAATCGATTTGTCTAATCGATGTAAACAATTAGTTTAGTCTTGGTGATTTAAACAATCGATCTGCCTAATCGATTTGTGGCAAACTGGCTCTCTGACTTGCACAATTTATTTTCTAATAAGTGTACCAATCGATTTGCCTGATCGATTGATAGCCTGTTTGATTTTTCATAAGATGTGCAAATCGATTTTGCTTTTCGATTGATTAATCCCTGACTGCAAAATATCTTTCAACCCTGTTACAGAATCGATTTTACTAATCGATTTGCTTATGGATCTTCAAGCTTTTGTGGATTTCTTGAGTTCTAAGGAATTGTCTGAAGTTTGTAGGATTGAGTTGTTCTTCCTGAAATTTTTCTCAGTTCACAATGTCAGATTTATTTCAAGATGTATGTTTGACAATAATATCAAAAACGAACATAAGTCTAACAACCTCCCATATGTCTAACACAAATGAACCTATTGGTTGCACAAGGTTGCTTAAAAACCCTAATTGGAGAAGAATAATACTAGGGAGGACTAAAATGACCTAAATGTTCATCCAATGACACAAACACACCTATCGGATGCACAAGATTGCTTAAAACCCTAATTGGACTAGAATAAGCCTAGGGAGGACGAAAATAACCAAAATGTTCATCCAATGAGACAAACACGCTAATTGGATGCACAAAATTGGTTAAAAACCCTAATTGGATAAGATTAAGCCTAGGGAGGACGAAAATGACCTAAATGTTAATCCGTTGACACAAATGAACATATTGGATGCGCAAGATTGCTTAAAAACTGTAAGCCATAAGCTTCCCTGATCTTGTTTTTGATTTAAGTCCCAAACATACAGTGCACATGAAATATTTGCCTTATCTAATGTTTTGAATTGAGAAACATTTCAGGCATACATGAAGACACCACACACTTGGAACAGTAGTTTGCAACTCAAGGAATCAACCATAGTTGGAGGATGCACTTGAGGAAGATGAAATTTTTGTATAGTGGTATTAGGTGTCTAAGTATCAAGTTGAGTAAACAAATCACTAGAGTCTCACACAAGACATTGCCAATAAACTTTTGTCATTCATTCATGTGTTATGAAACTTAACTCTGAAAAACTCGATTGAACAATCGATTGAATGGGTCATCAATCGAATGGCACATAAACTGTCATAAACAACTGAGGTCTGTAACAAGATCACTCGATTGTCAAGTCGATTGCACAATAGATTGACAATTCGATTGACGCTGAAGTTTAAGTTACAGAGAGCACTTAGTTTGTGCCCACTCGATTGACCACTCGATTGTCCACTCGATTGATAACTTGATTGTTTGCAGTATCTGAGTCACCTTGACCACGATACTTGATTGACACATCGATTGATGCTATATTTCATATCACAGTGAGCACCCAGTTGTGAACAACTCGATTGCTCACTCGATTGAAAGGAAATTATAGCATCAGGTCTGAATCACTTTGATCACGACAATCGATTGACCAATCGAGTGATGCTATTTTTCAAGTCACAGTGAGCACCCAATTTTGGCCAACTCGATTTCTCACTCGATTGAAAGGAAATTAGAGCATCAGGTCTGATTCAGAAACTGATTCAATCGATTGACCAATCAAGTGAAGCTTATATAATTCAAGTTTCCAAAAACACATAAAATACGACACTCGATGCAGCAATCGATTGTATCCTTACATACTCGATTGGGCAATCAATTTTCCTGGTGTTTTCCTTGTATATATATATGATGCTTCAAATCATTTTAAACAGAACTTTTGAAACAACTTGTATAACTCTTGCATAAAAACTTTTCACATCTTTTCAGAATCTCTTGCTCTCAATCTTGCATATCTCTGAAAATACTTTGAAAGAAAAGTTTCCTAACACACAAAAATATTCATTGGCAAATCAAATCTTTTGTGTGATGCTAGAGTGATTGAACACATTTCTTGATACTACTTTTCTTGCTCGTGTAAAAGACAATTCGTTGTAATTGGTGCTGTAACAAATCCAGTTTAGAAACTGGTGGCTATCCTTGTTGGTGTGGCATCCTCAAGAGGAAGTCTACTTTGATCTTGTGTGAGTTTGGGGATAAACTACAAGGATCAAAGGGGTGACAAGATAGAAGTGAAGGGAGTTAGATTGATAGGTCGTGTAGAAGACTGGAAAATCTGTAAATGTACTCGAATTCATTCTATTGTGAAAAGGCTGGAATCATGATTATGATTTCGGGACAGGATGTAGGTCGTTGGATCAACGGCTGAACCAGGATAAATCTTGGTGCAATCTTTCCTATCCCTTCTCTTTAATATTCAGCATTGGTTAATTGCTTATTCTTGTATGCTCCTTGAATAATCTTGTATGTGATTTTAAGTTTCCGCTGTGTGTGTGAATTGTATGAATGGTGCGTGATTGATATGGGAATTATGTCTAACTAGTTGGAGTTGATCTTAATTCTCTTGTTCTTAATAAAAAAGAAGTCATAGTTTTCCAAAAATTGGTATTAGAGCCTGACTTTTTTAGAGAAAAACTCATAAAAGAAAATGACTTCTTTGGATTTCCTAGGAGAAGGAGCATCTCTAACCAGACCCCCTGCCTTTAACGGTACAACATACATGTACTGGAAAGAAAGAATGCTTATCTTTCTGGAAGCATGTGGGCTGGACATTTTAGATGCAGTACAAAATGGTCCTTACGTTCCTAAAATTGCAGGCGCTGAAGGATCATCATTCATTATCAAACCAATAGCTGATTGGTCTGATGATGACAAAAAGAAAGTTGGTTACAATGCTAAAGCAAAGAATATTATAACATCAGCCTTAAGTGCAGAAGAATTCTTCAGAGTGTCAAACTGCAAGACTGCAAAGGAAATGTGGGACACTTTCCAAGAAACACATGAAGGTACTACAGATGTCAAACGGGTATGAACTTATGCACGAGTATGAACTTTTCTGCATGAAGAAAGACGAATCTATAAATGATCTACAAACAAGATTCACTCACATTATCAACAATCTACATGCCTTGGGAAAAGTTGTGGATAATGAATAGCAGATAGGAAAAGTCATGAGGTGTTTGTCAAGGGAATGGCAACCCAAGATAACTGCAATTGCTGAGTCTAAAGATCTTGCCAACATGACTATAGCAACACTATTTAGAAAGCTTCGTGAACATGAGATGGAACTACACAGATTAAATGAGACAGAGCAATCAAACAGAAAAAGCAAAGGAATTGCACTGAAGACTCAAACTCACAAAGAAAAATCTGAACAAGATTCAGAAAGCTCAGAAAGTGAATCAAGTGAAGAACCTGAGATAGGTATGTTGGTCAGAAAATTTAAGAAGTTTCTGAAAAAGAAAGGAGGCCAGTCAAGGAAACCACAGAATTCCAAAACAAAAGGCTCCAGCAAGGGTGATACCAGTGATAGCAAAGTCATAACTTGCTATGAATGTGGGAAAACAGGTCACATCAGATCTGAGTGTTACAAGCTGCAAAATAGAAACAAGCCTACAAAGACTAAGGGCAAGGATCAGCAACCTTCAAACAGGAAAGCCTACATTGCCTGGAATGACAATGATGAAGATTCATCTGAAGAATCAGAGAATGAAGAAGCTAACTTGTGTCTTATGGCTAATACTGGTTCAGAATCTGACAGTGAGGTAAGTATTACATCTAATCCATCTTATGATGAGCTTCATGATGCCTTTAATGAATTGCATACTGAATATGTTAGTGTACTTAAACAACTGATTAGTACTAAGAAACAGCTAGAAGAAAAATGCATGCAATTTGATGAAGTTAATTTGAAGCATGAGTCTCTTATAGACATAAATGAAAAACTGAAAAGAGAAACTCATGAACTGAAATGTGATGTGGCTAAGTTCAATAGTGGTAAAAACAACTTAGAAAGACTTCTTAGAAATCAGAGAAATCTAGATGTTAAAACTGGACTTGGCTATAAACAAAACATGCATATGAAACGGCATCAGAAATTTGTTAAATCAAAACAAATGTATGATAACTTTACTAGACCAAATCAGAAGCCATCCCCTGCAGTTGTATGTCACTTTTGTTGCAAAAAGGGACAAAAATTGTTCAATTGCAAACTGAAAAAACGTGCCAACAGAGGATGGAAACAAATTTGGAAAGTTAAGGAACCATCATTTCAAACTAACCCCCAGGACCCAATTCGAATTGGGTACCTAAATGCAAAACATGACTCTTTTTATGCAGATATGCTTGGCATCCAGGAATCTATCATGGTATCTGGACAGTGGATACTCCAAGCATATGACTGGAGACAAGTCCAAGTTCTGGTCTCTAAACTTAAAAAGTGGTGGCTTTGTCAAATACGGAGATAACAACAAAGGAAAGATCCTAGGCATTGGAGATATAGGAAATAACTCAACCGCTGTTATCAAGGACGTTTTATTTGTTGAAGGCCTGAAACACAACTTACTAAGTATTAGTCAGCTGTGTGACAAAGGGTTTAAGGTAAACTTTACTTCCATATCCTGCACACTTGAGCATAAGGAAGTTGAAGGTATGAAACTGACAGGTAAAAGAGTTAATAATATTTATATGATAGATTTTGATTCTTTACCTGCAAATGATATCTGTTGCTTGTTGTCTAGTGCTGATGAGAGCTGGCTGTGGCACAAACGAGTGGCTCATATTCATATGGACCACTTGAACAGGCTTGTCAACAAGCAGCTAGTCTTAGGTCTCCCCAGTAGGAAGTTCTCTAAGGACATACTTTGTGACTCCTGCGAGAGGAGTAAGCTAGTCAAATCCTCTTTCCCCCCTATAGACTTGGTTCAGACCAAGAAGGTTCTAGAGTTGGTGCATATGGACCTCTTTGGTCCATCTCAGGTTAGAAGTTTTGGAGGGAACCTATATGGCTATGTTTTGGTAGATGATTACACCAGGTTCACATGGACATATTTTCTGACTCACAAGAGTGAGGCATTCTCAACTTTTAAGAAATTTGCTGCTTTGGTTCAAAATGAGAATAATCAGAAAATCATATCCATAAAAAGTGATCATGGAGGTGAATTCCAAAATGATGCTTTTCAAACCTTCTGTGAAAATCATGGTATCAAACATATCTTCTCAGCCCCTAGAACTCCACAGCAGAATGGAGTAGTAGAGAGAAAGAATAGATCCTTAGAAGAGCTTGCTAGGACAATGCTTAAGGATTCTAATCTTCCTAAGTACTTTTGGGCTGATGCCATTAACACTGCATGCCATGTAGTGAACAGGGTTCTCATTAGACCTTTTCTTAGAAAGACTCCCTATGAGTTATACAAAGGGAGAAAGCCTAACACCTCCTACTTTAGGATTTTTGGCTGTAAGTGCTTTGTGTTAAACAATGGCAAGGGACATCTAGGTAAATTTGATCCTAAGGCAGATGAGGGTATCTTTCTAGGGTATTCCCAAGTTAGTAAGGCCTATAGAATCTACAATAAAAGAACCAAAACTATAGAGGAGTCTGTACATGTCAAATGTGATGAAAACTTGAACAACACTCTTTCTATAGTTGATAAGTCTTTGGATGATATTGTGGACTCTGAACCTATAGAAACTAGTGAGCCTGAACCTCCAACCAACCTTGACTGTGTGGAACCTATTAGGGAAGTTGATCTACCCAGAGAGTGGAAGTTTGCCAAGAACCATCCCATAGACAACATTATTGGAGAGATTTCTATAGGAGTTTCAACTAGAAAATCCCTTAGAGAGTTTTGCAACCTTACAGCTTTTGTTTCCCAAGTAGAACCCAAAAACATTAAGGAAGCTCTTTTGGACCCTGACTAGATAGTAGCCATGCAAGAAGAGCTCAATCAGTTTGAGAGAAACCAAGTGTGGACTCTTGTTCCTAGACGTGAGGGTAAACATGTCATAGGAACTAGGTGGGTTTTCAGAAACAAAATGGATGAGAATGGTGTGATTAACAGGAACAAGGCTAGGTTAGTGGCCAAGGGTTACAACAAGGAAGAGGGAATAGACTATGATGAGACCTATGCCCCAGTAGCCATACTAGAAGCTATCAGGATTTTATTGGCATATGCTTGTATAGTGGATTTCAGATTATTTCAAATGGATGTTAAAAGTGCTTTTTTTAATGGAGACATTCAGGAGGAAGTCTTTGTAAGTCAAACCCCTGGTTTTGAAGATTCCAAGCTTCCAAATCATGTTTTTAAACTTACAAAAGCCCTCTATGGCTTGAAACAAGCTCCAAGAGCTTGGTATGATAAGCTGAGCAATTTCCTTTTACAAGAAAATTTTTCAAGGGGAAATGTAGATAAAACACTTTTTATCAAAAGACAAGGAAAAGACATTTTATTGGTCCAAATTTATGTTGATGACATAATATTTGCATCAACAAATGATAAGCTTTGTAATGATTTTGAAAACACTATGAAAGGCAGATTTGAAATGTCCATGATGGGAGAATTGACTTACTTCTTGGGATTTCAAATCAAACAAAGCAAAAGTGGCATTTTCCTTAGTCAATCAAAATATTGCAGTGATCTTTTAAAGAAATTTAATTTTGAAAAACATAAATCCATTGACACGCCTATGAGTCAATCTTGCTACTTAGATAAGGATGAATCGGGTAAAGCTGTAGATGTGACTGTGTTTAGGAGCATGATAGGATCCCTACTTTACCTAACCGCTAGTAGACTAGACATCATGTTTAGTGTGTGTATGTGTGCTAGATACCAGGCCAATCCTAAGGAATCTCACCTCAGTGCTGTTAAGAGAATCTTCAGATATCTTTTAGGAACCAAAGATCTTGGTTTGTGGTACCCTAAGGGATCTACTTACAATCTTGTTGGTTATTCTGATTCTGACTTTGCTGGATGCAAATTAGACAGAAAACGTACCTCAGGTACTTGCCAACTTTTAGGTAACTCTCTTGTTTCTTGGCATAGCAAGAAACAAAACAGTGTAGCCCTCTCAACTGTTGAAGCTAAGTATGTTGCTGCTGGTAGTTGTTGCGCTCAAATTCTTTGGATGCTGCAACACCTCTTTGGATGCAGCAACACCTCTCTGATTTTGGTAGATGAACTAGGTTGGTTAAAAACCCTAATTGCACAAGAAAAAGCCTAAGGAGGACGAAAATGACCTAATTGTTCATCCAATGACACAAATGTACCTATTGGATGCACAAGACTATTTAAAAACCCTAACTGAACAAGAATAAGCCTACGGTGGACGAAAATGACCTAATTGTTCATCCAATGACACAAACACACCTATTGGATGCACAAGATTGGTTAAAAACCCTAATTGGACAAGAATAAGCCTAGGGAGGAAGAAAATGACCTAAATATTGATCCAATGACACAAACACACCTATTGGATGAACTAGATTGGTTAAAAACCTTAATTGGACAAGAATAACCCTAGGGAGGACGGAAATGATCTAATTATTCATCCAATGACACAAGTATACCTATTGGATGCACAAGATTGGTTAAAAACCCTAGTTGGACAAGCATAAGCCTACGGAGGTTAAAAATGACCGAATTGTTCATCCAATGACACCAACACACCAATTGGATGCACAAGACTGGTTAAAAACCCAAATTGGACAAGAATAAGGCTAGGGAGGAAGAAAATGACATAATTTTTCATCCAATGACATAAACACACCAATTGGATGCACAAGATTGGTTAAAAACCCAAATTGGACAAGAATAAGCCAAGGGAGGACGAAAATGACCTATTTGTTCATCCAATGACACAAACACACCTATTGGACGCACAAGATTGGTTAAAAACCCTAATTGGACAAGAATAAGGCTAGGGAGGAAGAAAATGACCTAATTTTACATCCAATGACACAAACACACCAATTGGATGCACAATATTGGTTAAAAACCCAAATTGGACACGTATAAGCTTAGGGAGGACAAAAATGACATATTTGTTTATCCAATGACACAAACACACCTATTGGATGCACAAGATTGGTTAGAAACCCTAATTGGACAAGAATAAGCCCTGGGAGGACGAAAACTACCTAAATGTTGATCCTAGATTAGTTAAAAACCCTAATAGGAGAAGATTAAGCGTAGGGAGGACGAAAATGACATAAATGTTAATACAATGACACAACCACACCAATTGGATGCACAAGATTGGTTAAAAACCGTAATTGGACAAGAATAAGCCTAGGGAAGAAGAAAATGACCAAATTGTTCATCCAATGACACAAACACTCTTATTGGATGCATAAGATTGGTTAGAAACCCTTATTGGACAAGAATAACCCTAGGGAGGACGAAAATGACCTTAATATTAATCCCATGACACAAATGAACTTATTGGATGCACAAGATTTGTTAAAAACTGTAATAAGTCAAGAATAAGCCTTGGGAGGACGAAAATGACCTAATTGTTCATCCAATGATACAAACACACCTGTTGGCTGCACAAGATTGGTTAAAAGCATTAATTGGACAAGAATTAGCCTTGGTAGGACGCAAATGACCTACTTGTTCATCCAATGATACAAACACACCTATTAAATGCACAAGATTGGATAAAAACCCTGATTGGACAAGAATAAGCCTAGGGAAGAAGAAAATGACCAAAATCATCAGGCAATGACACAAACACACGTATTGGATGGACAAGATTGGTTAAAAACCCTAATTGGACTAGAATAAGCCTACGGAGGACGAAAATGCCCTAATTGTTCATCCAATGACAAAAACACACCTATCGGATGCACAAGATTGGTAAAAAACCATAATTGGACTAGAATAAGCCTAGGGAGGACGAAAATGCTCTAATTGTTCATCCAATGACAAAAACACACCTATTGGATGCACAAGATTGGTTAAAAACCTTAATTGCATAAGAATAAGCTTAGGGAGGACGAAATGACCTAAATATTCAACTAATGACACAAACATATCTATTGGATGCACAAGATTAGTTAAAAACCCTAATTGGACAAAAGAAATCCGAGGGAGGACGAAAATGCCCTAATTGTTAATCCAATGACACCAATGAACTTATTGGATGTATAAGATTTTTTAAAAACCCTAATTAGACAAGAATAAGCCTAGGGAGGAAGAAAATGAACTAAATGTTCGTCCAATGACACAAACACACCTATTGGATGCACAACATTGGTTAAAAACCCTAATAGGACCAAAATTAGCCTAGGGATGACGAAAATATCCTAATTGTTCAACTAATGACACAAGCATACCGATTGGATGCACAAGATTGGTCAAAAACCCTAATTGGACTAGAATAAGCCTAGGGAGGACGAAAATGACCTAATTGTTCATCCAATGACACAAACATGCATGTTGGATGCACAAGATTGGTTAAAAACCCTAATTGGACAAGAATAAGCCTAGGGAAGAAGTAAATGACCTAAATGATCATGCAATGACACAAACACACGTATTGGATGCACAAGATTGGTTAAAAACCCTAATTGGACTAGAATAAGCCTAGGGAAGAAGTAAATGACCTAAATGATCATGCAATGACACAAACACACGTATTGGATGCACAAGATTGGTTAAAAACCCTAATTGGACTAGAATAAGCCTAGGGAGGACGAAAATGACCTAATTGTTCATCCAATGACAAAAACACACCAATTGGATGCACAAGATTGGTTAAAAACCTTAATTGCGTAAGAATAAGCTTAGGGAGGACGAAATGACCTAAATGTTCAACTAATGACACAAACATATCTATTGGACGCACAAGATTAGTTAAAAACCTTAATTGGACAAGAGAAATCCAAGGGAGGACGGAAATGACCTAATTGTGGATCCAATGACACCAATGAACCTATTGGATGTACAAGATTGTTTAAAAACCCTAATTGGACAAGAATAAGCCTAGGGAGGAAGAAAATGACCTAAATGTTCATCCAATGACACAAACACACCTATTGGATGCACAAGATTGGTTAAAAATCCTAATTGGACAAGAATAAGCCTAGGGAGGAAGAAAGTCATCTAAATGTTCATCCAATGTCACAAACACACCTATTGGATGCAGAAGATTGGTTCAAAACCCTAATTGGACAAGAATAAGCCTAGGGAGGACGAAAATGAGCTAATTGTTCATCCAATGACACAAAAACTCTTATTGGACAAGAATAACCCTAGGGAGGACGTAAATGACCAAAATATTAATCCAATCACACAAATGAACTTATTGGGTGCACAAGGTATGTTAAAAACCGTAATAAGTCAAGAATAAGCCTTGGGATGACGAAAATGACCTAATTGTTTATCCAATGACAAAAACACACCTATTGGATGCACAAGATTGGTTAAAAACACTAATTAGAAAACAATTAACCTAGGCAGCACGAAAATGACCAAAATGTTCATCCAATGACACAAACACACCTATTGGATGCACAAGATTGATTAAAAACCCTAATTGGACAATAATAAGCCTAGAGAAGAAGAAAATGACCAAATTGTTCATCCAATGACACAAACACTCTTATTGGATGCACAAGATTGGTTAGAAACCCTTATTGGACAAGAATAACCCTAGGGAGGACGAAAATGACCTAAATATTAATCCAATGACACAAATGAACTTATTGGGTGCACAATGTTTGTTAAAAACCGTAATAAGTCAAGAATAAGCCTTGGGATGAAGAAAATGACCTTATTGTTCATCCAATGACAAAAACACACCTATTGGATGCACAAGATCGGTTAAAAACCCTAATTGGACAAGATTAAGTGTAGGGAGGACGAAAATGACCTAAATGTTCATCCAATGACACAAACACACCTATTGGATGCACAAGATTGGTTAAAAACCCTAATTGGACAAGAGAAATCCTAGGGAGGACGAAAATGACCTAATTGTTAATCCAATGACACCAATGAACTTATTGGATGTACAAGATTGTTTAAAAACCCTAATTGGACAAGAATAAGCCTAGGGAGGAAGAAAATGAACTAAATCTTCATTCAATGACACAAACACACCTATTGGATGCACAACATTGGTTAAAACCCCTAATAGGACAAGAATTAGCCTTGGGATGACGAAAATGACCTAATTGTTCAACTAATGACACAAGCAGACCGATTGGATGCACAAGATTGGTCAAAAACCCTAATTGGACTAGAATAAGCCTAGGGAGGACGAAAATGACCTAATTGTTCATCCAATGACACAAACATGCCTGTTGGATGCACAAGATTGGTTAAAAACCTTAATTGCGTAAGAATAAGCTTAGGGAGGACGAAATGACCTAAATGTTCAACTAATGACACAAATGAACTTATTATATGCACAATGGTTGTTAAAAACCGTAATAAGTCAAGAATAAGCCTTGGGATGACGAAAATGACCTTATTGTTCATCCAATGACAAAAACACACCTATTGGATGCACAAGATTGGTTAAAAACCCTAATTCGACAAGAATTAGCCTAGGCAGCAAGAAAATGACCTAAATGATCATCCAATGACACAAACACACCTATTGGATGCACAAGATTGGTTAAAATCCCTAATTGGACAAGAATAAGCCTAGGGAAGAAGAAAATGACCAAATTGTTCATCCAATGACACAAACATTCTTATTGGATGCACAAGATTGGTTAGAAACCCTTGTTGGACAAGAATAACCCTAGGGAGGACGAAAATGACCTAAATATTAATCTAATGACACAAATGAACTTATTGGATGCACAAGATTTGTTAAAAACTGTAATAAGTCAAGAATAAGCCATGGGAGGACGAAAATGACCTAATTGTTCATCCAATGATACAAACTCACCTGTTGGCTGCACAAGATTGGTTAAAAACCCTAATTGGACAAGAATTAGCCTAGGCAGCAAGAAAATGACCTAAATGTTCATCCAATGACACAAACACACCTATTGGATGCACAAGATTGGTTAAAAACCCTAATTGGACAAGAGAAATCCTAGGGAGGACGGAAATGACCTAATTGTTAATCCAATGACACCAATGAACTTATTGGATGTACAAGATTGTTTAAAAACCCTAATTGGACAAGAATAAGCCTAGGGAGGAAGAAAATGAACTAAATCTTCATCCGATGACACAAACACACCTATTGGATGCACAACATTGGTTAAAAACCCTAATAGGACAAGAATTAGCCTAGGGATGACGAAAATGACCTAATTGTTCAACTAATGACACAAGCAGACCGATTGGATGCACAAGATTGGTCAAAAACCCTAATTGGACTAGAATAAGCCTAGGGAGGACGAAAATGACCTAATTGTTCATCCAATGACACAAACATGCCTGTTGGATGCACAAGATTGGTTAAAAACCTTAATTGCGTAAGAATAAGCTTAGGGACGACGAAATGACCTAAATGTTCAACTAATGACACAAACTTATCTATTGGACGCACAAGATTAGTTAAAAACCCTAATTGGACAAGAGAAATCCAAGGGAGGATGGAAATGACCTAATTGTTAATCCAATGACACCAATCAACCTATTGGATGTACAAGATTGTTTAAAAACCCTAATTGGACAAGAATAAGCCTAGGGAGGAAGAAAATGACCTAAATGTTCATCCAATGACACAAACACACCTATTGGATGCACAAGATTGGTTAAAAACCCTAATTGGACAAGATTAAATGTAGGGAGGACGAAAATGACCTAAATGTTCATCCAATGACACAAACACAAATATTGGATGCACAAGATTGGATAAAAACCCTAATTGGACAAGATTAAGCGTGTGGAGGACGAAAATGACCTAAATGTTAATCCAATAACACAAAGGAACTTATGGGATGCACAAGATTGGTTAAAAATCCTAATTCGACAAGAATAAGCCTAGGGAGGAAGAAAGTAATCTAAATGTTCATCCAATGTCACAAACACACCTATTGGATGCAGAAGATTGGTTCAAAACCCTAATTGGACAAGAATAAGCCTAGGGAGGACGAAAATGACCTAATTGTTCATCCAATGACACAAAAACTCTTATTGGACAAGAATAACCTTAGGGAGGACGTAAATGACCTAAATATTAATCCAATGACGCAAATGAACTTATTGGGTGCACAAGGTATGTTAAAAACCGTAATAAATCAAGAATAAGCCTTGGGATGACGAAAATGACCTAATTGTTTATCCAATGACAAAAACACACCTATTGCATGCACAAGATTGGTTAAAAACACTAATTGGACAAGAATTAACCTAGGCAGCACGAAAATGACCAAAATGTTCATCCAATGACACAAACACACCTATTGGATGCACAAGATTGATTAAAAACCCTAATTGGACAATAATAAGCCTAGAGAAGAAGAAAATGACCAAATTGTTCATCCAATGACACAAAAACTCTTATTGGATGCACAAGATTGGTTAGAAACCCTTATTGGACAAGAATAACCCTAGGGAGGACGAAAATGACCTAAATATTAATCCAATGACACAAATGAACTTATTGGGTGCACAATGTTTGTTAAAAACCGTAATAAGTCAAGAATAAGCCTTGGGATGACGAAAATGACCTTATTGTTCATCCAATGAAAAAAACACACCTATTGGATGCACAAGATTGGTTAAAAACCCTAATTCGACAAGAATTAGCCTAGGCAGCAAGAAAATGACCTAAATGATCATCCAATGACACAAACACACCTATTGGATGCACAAGATTGGTTAAAATCCCTAATTGGACAAGAATAAGCCTAGGGAAGAAGAAAATGACCAAATTGTTCATCCAATGACACAAACATTCTTATTGGATGCACAAGATTGGTTAGAAACCCTTGTTGGACGAGAATAACCCTAGGGAGGACGAAAATGACCTAAATATTAATCTAATGACACAAATGAACTTATTGGATGCACAAGATTTGTTAAAAACTGTAATAAGTCAAGAATAAGCCATGGGAGGACGAAAATGACCTAATTGTTCATCCAATGATACAAACTCACCTGTTGGCTGCACAAGATTGGTTAAAAACCCTAATTGGACAAGAATTAGCCTAGGCAGCAAGAAAATGACCTAAATGTTCATCCAATGACACAAACACACCTATTGGATGCACAAGATTGGTTAAAAACCCTAATTGGACAAGAGAAATCCTAGGGAGGACGGAAATGACCTAATTGTTAATCCAATGACACCAATGAACTTATTGGATGTACAAGATTGTTTAAAAACCCTAATTGGACAAGAATAAGCCTAGGGAGGAAGAAAATGAACTAAATCTTCATCCGATGACACAAACACACCTATTGGATGCACAACATTGGTTAAAAACCCTAATAGGACAAGAATTAGCCTAGGGATGACGAAAATGACCTAATTGTTCAACTAATGACACAAGCAGACCGATTGGATGCACAAGATTGGTCAAAAACCCTAATTGGACTAGAATAAGCCTAGGGAGGACGAAAATGACCTAATTGTTCATCCAATGACACAAACATGCCTGTTGGATGCACAAGATTGGTTAAAAACCTTAATTGCGTAAGAATAAGCTTAGGGA